>SSNQ01034351.1:557225-622225 GCA_006942095.1 Nothobranchius kuhntae | reverse complement strand
CGAGGAACAGCGAGCAGGCCTTGGTCAGAGGAGCGCGTGATGGTGAATGTTTGTTCATGAGAGTGGCCAGATAGGGGGAGCACCACCCTGGAAGAAATTGTAAACAAAGATGAGGCGTTTGAATTGTGCACGACAGCAACCCGGAAGCCAGTGCAGGAAGGCCAGAACCGAACTGATGTGGTCCAGTTTCCTGGTCCCAGTCAGGAACCTTGCTGCGCTGTTCTGCACAACCTGTAGGCGACGCAGTGATGACTGACACAACCCTGAATAAAGAGAGTTGCAGTAATCAATCCTAGAAATAACAAAGGCATGCAGTACCCGCTCCAGGTGGGCTCTTGACAGCATAGGTTTGATATTTGCAAGGCGTCACAGGTGAAAGAAACTGGACCGGATCACTGAGTTGATGTGAGCCTCAAATTTAAGTCCAGCATCAATTTTCACTCCCAAACTGGTAACAACTGGTTTTGAGTATGGAGAAAGAGGGCCAAGATCAACATAACGACCCACATTCCTGCTGTTGGGGTGAAAAACAATGAGCTCTGTCTTTCCCTCATTCAGATGCAGATAGTTGGCCATTAACCAAGACTTCACCTCGTTAACACAGGACACAAAGGACTGGATAGAGTGACCTTTCTCCTGACACAGTGGAGAGTAAATCTGGCAATCGTCAGCATAGAGATGGAATGATAGGCCATGTTTACGAAAGATTGACCCCAGAGGTAGCAGATAAATGGCAAACAAAAGAGGACCAAGGATCGATCCCTGGGGGACCCCCCAGCGGAGCCCCTCCCAAGAAGAAAAAACATCACCCAGTTTAACACAGAATGTCCTGTTGTGGAGATACGATCTAAACCAATCCAGAGCTGACCCTTTGATCCCAACCCATCGTTCCAAGCGATAGAGTAGAATCGCGTGGTCGACTCAGAGCTGGATTAAATAAATGGACTACACTAGACAGGCTGCATTTTATGGGCCCCCCTCCATCGATGTTATTTAATGAACTGAAATCTGAAACTTACCAAAGTTACTTATAAAAGTTCGTTCACATTTTACGTAGCCTAGTCTTTGGTTACAAATTGGTTGTTTGTATGCCAAAATAAGTCATGTGTTGTATGTAAAACATTCTATCAGACAATTTTTTTATATTAATTATACGCCATTACACAGCTGTATTAAATGCTAATAAATTATCCTCATCTTATCCATTGGGAGTGTCAATGTCAAGGCGGTACCAGTAAATAACCACTAGGTGTCATTATACTATGTAAACAGAGCAAATATATTCATCTTATTTGCTCTGTTTACATTTAATCAACACATTTAATTAAAAAGATTTTCTGCAAAATACAATAGCTGACAACATTTATAAATGTCGACAAATTAATCACATGATGGTGGAAAGACATTCAAGAAGAAATAGATTCATTTGAATGGACTGAAGCATGTTTTAAAGGCGCACAAACAAACTATAAACACGCATCTTAAATTATTACAGTATACATTTAATACAATCTATAATCTTAAAAGAAAGTATTTTAATAAAATGAAAACGTTATCTTAAGTTTTGATCTTATCTGACTCGAACCTGCTCAAGTCAGCAGAGCCAGAGGCCAGACCCAGAGCAGACACAGCCCGAAGATGCACTGGAAGATGCGGCGGGAAATGCGGCGGAAGACGCTGTAGCACCAACGCCGTCAGCACCAACGCCGTCACAGAAGGATGAACTGGAAGAACAGCAGCCAGCCAGAAGTGAGCCAAATAGTCTTACAGCAGGAGCATCTAGACCCAGAAAAGGTGTTAACAAGCTACATCTGATCCTGCAGTGGTACATAACCAAACTGATGACAGGATGCGTGAGTACTTTGCACTAAACCGTCCCTCTCAAAATATTTCATATTTCTCTGCATCACAGAGGAAATGTGGAGACATAAACCGAAGCTTAACCAAGGAACATTTTATTAGACGTGTTTCTGCTGTGACTGAGGCCTGTGATGCTGGAAGGCTGAAGATTATCCCGGAGTGGAGCATGCTAAATGGTTTCCTTGGTAAGTGTTGCTGGTTTTATTAATTTTTATTTTTAAATATTTTTATTAATGTTCAAATAACACAACTAACAATAAGTTCACACTCAGAAAATTGACACTGAATTTCTGATTCAGCAGAGGCAACAGCCTGAATGAGCATAAAGCAAGATCAAAACTTAAGATAACGTTTTCATTTTATTAAAATACTTTCTTTTAAGATTATAGATTGTATTAAATTTATACTGTAATAATTTAAGCTGCGTGTTTATAGTTTGTTTGTGCGCCTTTAAAACATGCTTCAATCTATTTCTTCTTGAATGTCTTTCCACCATCATGTGATTAATTTGTCGACATTTATAAATGTTGTCAGCTGTTGTATTTTGCAGAAAATCTTTTTAATTAAATGTGTTGATTAAATGTAAACAGAGCAAATAAGATGAATATGCACGTAAAGCTCCGGGTCCTGATAATATTCCTGGCCGGGCACTGAGAGACTGTGCAGTGGAACTAACTGATGTCTTCACAGACATCTTCAACACGTCACTTATCCAGGCTGTCGTCCCCACGTGCTTTAAAGCCACATCAATTATTCCGGTCCCAAAAACATCATCTCCCTCCTGCTTTAATGACTACCGCCCTGTTGCACTTACTCCCATCCTTACGAAGTGCTTCGAACGGTTAGTCATGCAACACATCAAGTCTGTTCTGCCCCCCTGCCTGGACCCCTTCCAGTTTGCATACCGGCCCAACCGCTCGACCGATGACGCCATCTCCACTGCACTCCACTCAGCACTCACACATCTGGACAAAGAAGACTCATATGTCCGGATGCTGTTCATAGACTTTAGTTCAGCATTCAACACCATCATCCCCCAACAGCTTACTCAAAAACTGGTCCAGCTGGGTCTCAACGCCACACTGTGTAACTGGCTGTTGGACTTCCTCACTGGAAGACCACAAGCAGTACGGGTCGGCAGAAACACATCCAGCACCATCATTTCAAACACGAGGGCCCCGCAGGGATGTGTGCTGAGTCCCCTCCTCTTCACTCTGCTGACCCACGACTGTACACCATTACACAGCTCTAACCTCTTCATCAAGTTTGCGGATGACACAACAGTGGTGGGTCTCATAAACCACGGGGATGAGACCGACTACAGGAACGAGGTGAGCCGCCTTACCACATGATGTGCTGACAACAACCTCTCTCTAAATGTGGTGAAGACCAAGGAGATTGTTGTGGACTTCAGGAGAGCACACACTCAGCATCCTCCGCTGACCATCAACGGTGTGTCTGTGGAGAGAGTGAGCAGCACCAAGTTCCTGGGTGTGCACATTACAGAGGATCTCTCCTGGACGCACAACACCATAGCATTGGCGAGGAAATCACAGCAGCGTCTCTTCTTCCTCCGCAAACTAAGAAGAGCAAGAGCACCAGCCCCCATCATGTACACTTTCTACAGAGGCACCATCGAGAGCATCCTGTCGTGCGGCATCACTGTGTGGTTCGGAGCCTGCAATGTTTCCTGCCTTAAAACCCTTCAACGTATAGTGAGAGCAGCAGAGAAGATCATTGGGGTCTCTCTCCCCTCCCTACCAGACATTTACAGCGCCCGCCTCACAAAAAAGGCCCTTCGCATTGTGGCTGATCCCACTCACCCAGTGCAAAGCCTCTTCGAGCTGCTGCCGTCAGGGAGGAGACTGCGGAGTCTCAAGGCCAGGACCAACATACTGAAGGACAGCTTTATCCATCAGGCAGTTAGGAAGCTAAACTCCCTCCCAGCTCTTCCCCCGCTCCTCTGTTTTCCCCCACAGTCTCTCTGAACTTGGTTACTGTTTTTATACTAAATGTTTATTTTCTATCTAGCGAGAGTTTGAGAGTAACGTAATTTCATTTCTCTGTATGTCCTGTACATGTGGCAGAAGTGACAATAAAACTGACTTTGACTTGACTTTTTGACTTTGAATATATTTGCTCTGTTTACATAGTATAATGACACCTAGTGGTTATTTACTGGTACCGCCTGACATTGACACTCCCAATGGATAAGATGAGGATAATTTATTAGCATTTAATACAGCTGTGTAATGGCGTATAATTAATATAAAAAAATTGTCTGATAGAATGTTTTACATACAACACATGACATTTTGGCATACAAACAACCAATTTGTAACCAAAGGCTAGGCTACGTAAAATGTGAATGAACTTTTATTAGTAACTTTGGTAAGTTTCAGATTTCAATTCATTAAATAACATCGATGGAGGGGGGCCCATAAAATGCAGCCTGCCTAGTGTAGTCCATTTATTTAATCCGGCT
This sequence comes from Nothobranchius kuhntae, assembly GCA_006942095.1. Lineage (NCBI taxonomy): Eukaryota > Metazoa > Chordata > Actinopteri > Cyprinodontiformes > Nothobranchiidae > Nothobranchius > Nothobranchius kuhntae. The sequence continues at coordinate 617,880 of SSNQ01034351.1, read as the reverse complement.
CTGTTTGTTCCTCTTCATTTTTTTTTTCTTTTTAACGTTTTGCCACACCCGAAAGCATCGTGAAAGTTAGCCTACTCAAAAACACCTGCTAGCTTTGTTGTGTCCCGCTCTGACTCTGACCGCTTCTCTGACGTCCTTAATTGGGTGGCGCCCAAGTTGTAGGCTACAGTTGTCACGCGCGTGTGGTGAGGTGAGCTGAGGTGAGGCAAGGATCCACACGCGGGGAGGAAAACAGGCAGACAGGTGAGGACTTCTAACATCGATTTATTAGAAACACACGCTGGAACACTGAAACAATGACACGACATGGAACACAGAACAGAAGGGGTTTAAATACACGAGGAGAGGGAGCTATGGTGATTGGGAAACAAGAGGCAGGTGGGAGCAATTAACGGAGGCACCGACAAAACCTAAGAGAAGACAGGACAGGGCGTGACAACAGTCCTGGGCTGGCGTTAATGTGACGTAGCTAATGTAACGGTCTATGGTTAAGATAAACATTATCACTATTTTTAGTTAATTAATAAATATTGAAATAAACTGTAGATAGGAGTCCTATCCACAAATTATATCATAGGAGATTTGTACATTTAAATTTCAATTAATTAATTTTTAATTTTGTCCCTCTGTCTGGGCCCCATCCATCCAATCAGGCCCTAGGCACGTGCCTACTTTGCCTTTGCGTTAATCCGGCTCTGGGTCGACTGTGTCAAAGGCTGCCGTCAGATCTAACAACAGAAGCACCACAGATGTACCCTGATCTAGTGATAGATAGATGTCATTTAGGACCCTCAGTAGAGCAGACTCTGTGCTATGGCCAGACCTGAACCCTGATTGGAAAACCTCAAACAGATCAGAGTCAGCTAAATGTGAGACCAGCTGCTGATAAACGACTTTCTCAAGCAGTTTAGATGTAAAGGGCAGGGTAGAGATAGGCCTGTAATTTTCTATCACAGAGACATCAGCACCAGGTTTCTTCAGGGTCGGCCGAATAACTGCTGCTTTCAAAGCAGCTGGGACAACACCTGTGCTGAGGCTCCCATTGATAATCTGACCAAGGGATGGGCCAAGGCACGGAAAGGCAGCCTTCCAGAGACGAGGCGGCAGAACGTCAAGTGGAGAGCCAGATGGCTTCTGCCTCGCAACAAGCTTACTCAGCTCAGAGTATGAAACAGTATTGAGGGAGCTCAGGGTGGGGGGTAATGGATGAACTGGAACAGGGTCAACAGAGTTACCAGAAATGACTGCTCTAATGCCCGACACTTTATCAACAAAGAATCTGTGAAAAGCTTCAGTTTCCAGCAGCTGTAGGAGACATGGTGGTAGGCTCCTGATACACCAGAACTGAGTTTAGTGTCTTGTAGAGAATCAGGATTATTGGAGTTTGTCTCAATGATGTCTGCAAAATAGGCCATTCTGGCAGCCCTCACAGCATCCTGATAAGCAACCAGAGATGCTCTGAACAACTCACGCGAGACCTGTAGGCCATCCTTTTTCCACTTTCTCTCCGAGGATCTACACGCCCGCCTCCAAGCCCGTGTGACATCAGAGAGCCAAGGCTCCCTCCTAGGCCGAGTCTTGCAAAGTTTGAGAGGAGCAACCACATCCAGGACCTGATTACAAAGTACATCAAAGTGTTGTGAATAGTGTTCAGTGTTAGATGGATCTGGGTTAAAGGTCTCTAACCTTACAGACATACAGTCCACAAACTTTGAAATAGTTTCTGCATCCAGGGCTCTGAACCTAGTAGCTGGAGCTTCACACACAGGGACAGGACATGGCAACGTAACATCACAGAGTATTGGAGAGTGGTCAGAGAGCACAGGAGGCAAAGTCACAAGGTTCATGATGGGTAGACCATAAGAGAGAACCAGGTCCAGGGTGTGACTCCTGGCATGAGTTGGGGATGATACCCATTGAGTTAGATTGAATGACTCTAGCAAATTAAAAAAAACTTTAGCAAGCACATTGTCAGGACAGCAGATATGGATGTTAAAATCACCAAAAAATAGGACGTAGTCATATTTTAGGATGCAGTCTGCCAAAAGATCACAGAAATCATTAAGGAAGTTAGAGTCAGTCTTGGAGGGCGGTAAATCAGCACAACGAGCAGGCGGGGGGGATGCACATTGTTTAACCCAATAAGCACAGTTCAAAGGAAGAAAATGACATGGTGGGTGTAAGCTGTTTACAAGGAAAGCTGGATTTAAAAACAACAACCAGCCCTCCACCTCTGCCCCGTGGTCTGGGGGTATTAAAACAGGAGCAGCCAGGTGGTACCAGCTCCAGCAGGGCGCTTGAGTCACCAAACGGGATCCAGGACTCACAGATGCAGAGAAAACCCAGGTCATGCTGAATAAAAAAGTCACGAAGAATAAAAGTTTTGTTCAGCACAGACCTGGCATTGACCAAACCAAACCGGGTCTGCAGCGGGGCTGCAGCACAGAGATCGCGCACGGACCCAGTCCCCTCTAACTCTGTGCCCTTAACCGAGCGCAGATTCTCCCAGCAAACCCCAGTCTGGCGTGATCTTCGAGCCGATCGGCCGTGGCGCGGTGCCGATACACCATCAGAGCCGGCCGAGTTCCCTGGGCAGGGCGCCGAGTAATCCAGGAGACATCTCAGAACCATCGGGTCATAAGCTGGGCCGAATCGGGTCAGCCGCTTCTTCGGGGATCCAGGCCGACGTCTCACGCGCCGGCTACCTCTCTTTCCCCGTCTTCTCCGATACTTCCTTCTCGAGCTGGGGCGGACAGAGGGCCGACACATCACGGCTTGGGGGGAGAGCGCAAACGGGGAGTCCAACCAGCAGCACCGTCCGTGAGGTTCCCAGCTCGCGCAGCCCGCTACATCAACAGACGGACGAAGCCTCAGCAGCGCAGCTCGATCGTATGTCAGCAGAGGATCCACACCATTCAAAAAAAGCATCAGAGACAACAAAAATGCATAAAAGCCAATAAAACGCCAATAAAAACCAGTAAAAAGCAAGGTACCACTGCGTAAAGAGGACGAGCAGCTCGCAGCGTGCACCCGCGCGAACGCCATCTTACTTTGGGTTAACTACCCAAAATAATGATATTTAAGTGATGCTGGGGTGAACACCCAAAAGTCATGATATTTGGGTGACGTTGGGGAAAAAAACATGATATTTGGGTGATGAAAGAAAATAAATAAACAATCTATTTTATAGTGCCTCTCAAGATAAAAATCACGAGGCGCTTCACAAAACAAAAAAAATTTCAAGTATAAAAGAGATTTGAAAAAGTGATTAAAGACCACTGATCTCAGGCTCAGGGTGAGAGAGGTCCAGACTCTGGGGGCCACAGTTAGGGTGATCAGATGTCCCACTTTGTGCGGGACAGTCCCGCATTTTCATCACTTTTCACGTGTCCCGCAAATTGAGACTCATGTCCCACATTGACAATTTCCCGTTTTGAGTTTCAGTCTTAAGAAGAAACTGTGGAGAAATCTGCCTGTTGCTGCCAATCAAACGGAGGCGGGACTTTAATGCAGATCCGGAGCATGTGTGGAGTCTGATATGAAGAGGTCAAAAGCAGGTTTTCCAGTAATGAGACAGGTCCATGATAAACAAAATGGAGGCTCTAACACAGCCAAGGTGCTACGGTTTCAGATACCTGCGTACATGTTGAGCCCTTAAAGCACAGTGAAGAAATAATGAGAAGAAATGGAAGCTCTCATCACTTATTCTCAGACATTTGAGGCAACAAGTAACTCTAAGAAACTTTTATTAGGTTAGATCTGAAATTTTTAGAGATTATAATCTGATGTTTATTCTTTCACCTAAAATTAGAAGAGATTTGTTGTCATGTTAAAAAAAACATTTTGTTTCTGAATTAAGAAAAAAGTAACAAAAAAGTATGGATATTTTTTCTATGAGATGCGGATTTAGTGGAAAATTAAAAGCAAACACAAATAGATCTAAAAAAAATATTACTGGTACTTTCACTGTCATTCTGCTGTGGAAAACGTTGAATGAAAACTCTGAAAAGCTGCTTAAACCTGCATGTTTTCATTATTGTGGGCCTGTCTATATTATTAAAAGGGTCAGAGCCACTACAGAGTCATGTTGTGGTGATGTGAGAGGAAGAGTGAAAAAGTAAAGCTGTTGCAGTATGCTTCTTCATGTTGAATTCAAATAAAATATAAACAAGAAATATATGATAAGAATATAATTTTACATATGCAGCAGTGATGTTAAGGCTAAAAGTGGGCTTGTTCGAGTTAGCAGCGCCTCGCCTGTAAAACAGACGAGAGCAGACGGACGCAGCAGGGGGAGTGGCTGAAAGCCGGCGTTTAAGCCGAACAGATTTCCCTACATGTGTAGCTCACGGGTGACGATGGATGAAGATATCGCATTAGAGTTCATACTTGTTTCATTTTTATTTTCATTCTGGTGCCTGTTAGCAACCAAAACACATGCTCACATGCTTGTGGATATAATATCATGCATATGGAGTCATGACTGTAAGAATAAGTAAAGGTTATCAGCTGTAGCTTTAGTGTACTCATAGGAAACGTGACAAAGAACACATTTCGTCTACGCGTTCTGTTCCATGGCGAAATTGAAACTTCCGTTGTTTTGCTTGGCTGTGTCAGGTTGGAGGGAATTAAGCTTATTTAAGCGGTTCAGAGTTAATAAAGTGGTAGATATGATGTTTCACAAGGTGCTGCTAGAGTTATGTGAAATCTTACTTCTGATTTTACTATAAAACATAATAATCAACTTCTCCTCCATGTTTGCTCGGAGGTGTACGGAGCATCCTGCCCGCTCATTGGTCAGTGAATGAAACCTCCGTTGATTGGTCCTCGTCCGAGCGACAGCGATGAAAAGTTGAAAATATTTCAACTTTCTGGGATCGCGTCTCTGGGTCGTCCGTGGCGCTAAATTTCACATGCATGTTTTTTGCATTTCGCTTAGTAGGTGTCATGTTTTGAGGAAGATGTCTAACCCAAGACATACGGAATCAAGCACGGAGAGGATGTAAAGGAAGAACAATAATTTATTTAAATGTGGAGGTGAACTGAAGACGTTCTGGAGATCCAACGGAAGGACGAGTCTGGAAGCGGTAACTAGGGGGAAGACCAGAGGTGAGTAATGGGAGTTGTAGTTCTGAGGAAATGTTTGCGGGTGGAATTTACGATGAGGAAGTTCAGGACGAATGCGGAGGGGAGATGAGCCGGGGTGATATCCAGAGAAGACTTGTGATATCGGGGTGGGTGAGCGGAACGGGCGAGGTGGATGAAGATGAGGCAGAGGAGAGAGAGCGTCATCGGTGGAGAGCGGGGCGGCTGGGTGGAGTCGTAATCCAGGCAGCGAACCGGTGAATAATCCTATGGCTTGGAGACGGGAACGGATCCAACGATGGTAAGTCTGTGGGTGGATATCCAAGCAGAGAAAAACGAGCACAAGTTAAAACGAGTTCCAAGAGTCTCAAAGGTTCAAAAAATAAGACGAGGTTCGAAAACAACGAGAGGCTAGAGTCTACCAGGCAGTAGATAATCATCCGGCGTTGAATGAGGATATTCCTCCTCCTTTTAAAGCCGCCCCACTGATCAGTCTGATGCGGATCAGCTGCGCTCCCTCTCCTGCAGGCAAAAACTCAGAGATGATGAGATGATGGGCAGAGTACTCACCCCGGCTCATGACAGTAGGAGGGAGACCCGCGATTATCGCTTTGTCACGCATGTCTCATTGAAAATGAATGGAGGAGAGGCGATGTCGCCTCCCATGTGTCGAGCCCATAAATCAGCATTGTTTACCTGATCTCCACAAACACTTTACTGATGGCAAGGTAGTCCTCCACGCGTTACCGAGATGTTGGGCTTTTCCAAGGGCTTCTTCTCAAATGTTAACTTTGGATGTGGGTCTCCTTTGGCTGGTAAATGTTTACAAACAGCATACACAGTGCGCCCCCGGCTCGCCAGCAGATTAGCTGGTGGATAAAAGTCAGCATTGTTTACTTGATCTCCAAGCCATGGCACTGCCAGTGATCTCTCCATAAAAGATCATTTTCTTTTTCCAGATCCTTTAGCTGGTAACAAGCTTGTTTACAAAGCTGCTCTCATCCATGTGAAACAGGTGTTGTGGGAAGTTACGTTCCCCTGAAATATCCAGTTTCCCTTGGGCAATGAAGAGCAAATATTCTAAAGTCACAGAACTTACTGTCCATTATGAGGACTAAACAATCCAAAGTAAAAGATGGTTAAACTGAGTAAGATTACATCCATTTACATACCTTTCAGCAATGATAAATAAGCTTGTAAAGAGTGAACAGAAATGTTTTTACTGTATTTTTTAAATTGTTTTTAGGAGGACATATAAATATATATATATATATATATTTTTTATTTATATATATATATATATATATATATATATATATATATATATATATATATATATATATATATATATATATATATATATATATATAACATCACAAGCATGACATGACGTTACATTACATAATTTTCCCGTAAAAGTCCATCCCAAATGTTGTGCAAAAAGCCTGATGTGTGACTTCCCGACACGGGGGACAGAACATTTTAGGGGAACACAATTTCTCACAACACCAGACCTCCCGGCTGACGTCACCCCTCCTCCGTGTGTGAATCATGACCGCTTCAAGAACAGAACTAGCTTGGTTCCTTCAGGACTGGTAGGTTGATAAACAGTCATAATTATAAATGCTTTTTATCTGGAAGAGTAGTTATATGCTCAACACATTCTCACACTTGAAGCGGCTAAAAATAACGAAGAGTGACAAAGCGTTTGTTTCCGATGTGCTGTGCAAGAGTGTAGCTTTCTGATGCTCATGGCAAAACGGAGATTTCACCGACATTTAACCTCTAACCTCTAGCAATTTAACCTTTCCCTCTCCCCATCCTAATCTTAACCCAGTTTCTCATTCTATATTTCCCGTTAACCGTGTTTGAGGAACGAGACAAGTAGAAACAAAACCAGTGTGGGCTAGGCTGGGGAGACTGGAAACTCATAAGTGGGCCACCGTAGCTGCAATACTTTCTCTGAACTGCACGGCGCTAAAGAGTCAAATTTTTTATGATAAATGAGCCGCACTTGTATAGCGCCTCTCAGAGTAAGGACTTCAAAGTGCTTTACACTACAGTGTATCATTCATCCATTCACACACACATTCACACCCTGATGGTGATGAGCTACGATGTAGCCACAGCTGCCCTGGGGCGCACTGACAGAGGCGAGGCTGCCGAGCACAGGCGCCACCGGTCCCTCCGACCACCACCAGCAGGCAAGGTGGGTTAAGTGTCTTGCCCAAGGGCACAACAGCAGAATTCTCTGTCCGGAGCCGGGATCGAACCTGCAACCTTCCGATTACTGGACAACCCGCTCAACCTGTTGAGCTACTGCTGCCCCGATTATCATGATTTCAATGGATTTCACACATGGGACCTTTAAGAACTAACACTAAAAAGACTCTCATGCTGTTTTAAAAGCCAAATCATAAAAATAGGTTTTCAAAAGAGTTTTAAAACCAGACAGTGTAGCGGCCATAGGGCCGCTTCAGAGAAAGCCCGGTCACCTCTGCTTACGTCTTGTTTTTGGGTCTTCCAGGAGCATCCTATCAGCCGACCTCAGAGACCGCGCAGGGGAGTAAAAACCAGTAGCTCAGAGAGGTCATCTGGAGCAAGGCCATGCGCAGATTTAAAAGCCCATAAAAGCACCTTGTCCTGGATTCTAAAACAAATAATGACTTTAACATTTTTGTATGCTTTTACAGCAAGGAGAACAAGAAGTTTAGCACCCAAGATCCAAAAAGTATTTTGTAAAGATTTAAGTAGTTTGTGAATGAAACAGGGTCAAAGGTGAGTGAAGATGTCGAACTGCGTGTAGGAATTTCTACAACAAAAACATCACAATGTCCAGTCCATCCAGGACAGTGCACCGCACCTCACCATAACAAAATAATATGATCACATTAAACCCTTTCCTCCATCGGCATCTTGTCTCTGCCAGAATAAGGTTGACCTCCTAATCCATCAGCACATCCATGGTAGTGCTTCTCCACATCTCACCACACTTCACATTGCATGGCCTCCATTCTAAAGATACTCTTCTCTGTCTCCAGGACCAAACTTTCCACCATGGAGCAGGGCTTTCTGCTCAGTGGCACCTCGTTTCTAGAGTTCACTTACATTTGGGGGAACCACAGACCACCCTAACCTTTCAAAAATATCTAAAATGTTTACCATTCAAATTTACAACCAACTGATTGAACTTGTTTTTTGAATTTGCTTTCATGATAGTTTTGTGCTTATATCGGGATTTGAACCATTGCTGAGGAGCAGTGGGCCGCCATTTTTACTCAAGGACATTGACACTAGCCTGCTGGGGTTTGGAATCAACCCGCCCAGCTTCCAGTCATTGGACAACCACTCTTCCCTCCACCTACCACACACAAAAATCAGTAGAGAAAGGACTGACAGCAAATTCATCCCGGGTTTGCTGGGATACAATGTGAGCTCGCTTTTCAGAAGCTAGGTTGTCACCCGCTCATATTTCTTTTACTTCCTGAGACACAATCCTTCAAGTATTTAGTTGAAAACCTCCAGTAAATATCTGATCAGTTACTGTAAATGGGACTGAGCAAGAAGTCATAGACCTGAAGGACAGGCAACAAATCAGACATTGTGTTTTGGAATGTCACCTGGCTTCATAACAAAGGTGTGACCCTCCTGCCAGTCTCATCCATCCTCCCAGTGGAGGGGTGAGGCTAGGTGTGACTGCTTCTGGAGGAATGCTGCTGTGTGTGTTTTAATCTCTCTCTCTGACATCAGATAAACAACAAAACAATGAGGCAACAGCCGTCAGAATCTTGCAGGTTTCTGTGAAACCAGACAAAGGTGTAAAGCGGCTCTGCACTTCTCTGCCTGAAGAATCAGGTGAGCCCATTTACCTGTTTACCTTGGGAGGACCTGATGAAGTTAACAACTTTAAACCTCATGAGACTTCTGCAGTTGTCGTTGTGTTTCTTGGATTTAGTTATTTTGTTTTGTAATTTTCTGAATCAGCTGTTACCAAGTTGGACTGGAGACTCTTCAAGGGTGATCACAGGGTGAGGATCTCCAAAGTACACATTTATATTCAACACCATCATCACAGACTGATTTCTGAATTAGTTTGGCTTCAGAAAATGAATGAAAGGAAAAAGTAATCCAGCTTCAGGGGAGTGGAGATTTGCTGGTTAGCCGTGCAACAGAATCCATTCATGTCCAACATGTATGCTGCTTTGTTTGATGGCATGCCTTATTTTACCAGTCTAGCACAACCACGCTAAAACAAATGTGAGTCTGCTGTGGTTGTTACCATCATTACCTAACCTTCTAAACTCAGTTGGTATCTGTTTCATATTTTCCCAACAATCTATGATGATGTTTGTGGTTATTTTGCCCAACCCGAACAAATTCATAGAGAACATCTAACCACATTCAGTCCAGCTGTGTCCAAATATGTAGACACAGTAACATTTTACTCTCTTTGACATTGTGTGTGTGTGTGTGTGTGTGTGTGCGCGCGTGTGTGTGTGTGTGTGTGTGTGTGTGTGTCTGCTCCCAGTGAGTCGTGGAGGATGGCTGCTTATACTGAGCCAGGATTCTCTGGAGGTTTCTTCCTGTTAAAAGGGAGTTTTCCTCTCCACTGTCACTGCATGCTTGCTTAGAATGAGGATTGCTGTAAAGACTCTGACACTAGTCAGTGACTCGATGCGACCTGCTGGGTTCCTTATACAGGAAACTTTTTACTGATTGGCTTAATGACCTGACCTGTTTCGGGATGTTTACTATGTGAAGAGCCTTGTCACAGGTCTTGTCGTGATTTGGCGTTTTATAAATAAACTTGAATTGAATTGAATAAACTCCCTGATGGGATCAGGGAGTTTATTCCAACCTTGGCTCATGTGTTTATGTAGAAGATCATCAGGGGGTCTTTTGTTCCCTCTTCGGGGGGAAACTCCGACTGGGTTTAAATCTGGGACTCTCCACCATTTGGACCTTAGAACCGAAGAAGCCTCTCAGATGAGAGGTGAAACGTCTTCAAGCAACTCAAAGAAGTCCAGACGCTTTTCTTTCAAAGCTCCTTAGACAACCCTGATAACCCTAACCCAATCGCGTCAGTATGTGTGTTGACTAGGGCTGGATTGTGTTCACGTTGATAAACTAGAGTGTGAAAGCTGTACCAACTCCAGCCTGTCTGGCCATCGAGTCCACGGGATTCCAGATAAGAGAAACAGCGCCTCTATCTCCATGCCTGAGGGCGTTTGTGCAGCTGAAAAGATGGACTTCTGTAGCCCACATTGGTCGGTACCAGGTCAGGGAGGTCCACAATGGGCTCCAGAGACCCGTGGGGGTGGGGGTGGGGTGGGGTGGGGTGGGGGGGTTAAAAATTATATGTGGATTTCTGGAGCTCAGATCACCATCAGAACCAGGTCAGAACCGACCACCAGAAGAGACGCACTGCTCAGTGAGCCAGCTGTACTTTACTGTAATCTGGGGTGTAACTTGATACTGCAACTCCGACTGAGTCGTGTAGATGAGCATCAGTAAGGCGTGTTCTGTGTTTGCTCTTTATGAAGTTCATGTCAGAAAAGGCTGATTCACACAGATAAGTTGAACCAAACATGCAGGCAACTTTCATAGCTGCTGTGCACACACCGTTGGACTTCTCTGTATCCACAAGGCACCAACAGTTTGGTTCACTTTGAGGAGCTTTGAGATGGAGGTCGTTTTGAGGTGTTATAATTTCTATCTCCACCTCCCCAGCATTCAAGCTGAATGTTGCACTTAGCTGCTCAGCAACGCATGCAATGTCTACTTGCACAAAAGGATTGGAGATGAATGACACACATGGCTCAAGTTGATCAAAGTCACGAAACCTATTCTCAAACTCTTGTCCAAGTCTGTTAATGACTTCAGAGTATTTGTCCACTACTTTGTCAAAAGTCTCAGAAGCAGAAGCTTGGTCATTCAGCACTGACTGCACAGAAGGAACGTGCAGCACCCTTTTTTTCTGTAAATGCAGAGAAAATGTTCTTCTTGGCTTTGAATGCATTTACAGCACATATCATGTCAGCAACAGTTTTACCTTTGCCTTGCAGCTCACAGTTCAAATGGTTAAGTTTCCCAGTGATGTCCGCTAAAAATGCAAGGTCAAGTATCCATTCAATGTCCTCCAGCTACGAGATGTCTTCACCTTTGGATTACATGAACTCCTTGATTTCACACAAAAGTGAAAAAAAAAAACGTTGTAAAACCCGTCCCCTGCTGAGCCATCGGATTTCTGTGTGTAGTAACAGGTCGCCATATTCCGCTGACAGCTCCTCCAACAGCACTTTGCTGTTTGGCTTTGGAGCGGATGCTATTTATGATCTGCACAACAGGAGTCATCACATGCTCAAATCCGGTCACTTATGAACATATCGCTTGCTGATGAATGATGCAGTGGTAATGTAGAAATGTTGGGAAGTCTGTGTCACCTTTGCAGTGCGCGATGAAACCTGCGTGCCGGCCAATCATGGCAGGAGCCCCGTCTGTAGTCATGGACACCAACTTTTCTAGTGGTACTTTTTTTTCCACAAGAAAACTCTTAACTGCGTTGTAGATATCAACCCCCCTTGAAGTTGTCTGGAGGGGCAGTAATGCCAGAAGTTCCTCTTTTGTGGAGAAGTCATCAAAAACCATACGAATAACGACCATCAGCTGTGCTGAACTGCTGCAGTCCACAGACCCGTCACACTGGATGCTAAACCACTTGCATGTTGCCACATCCTGCTCCAGCTGCTCTGTTAAGTTCTGACATAGCCGTCACTCTTCTTACCGTTGTACTTGTGCCCAGTTGGACGTTGGAGAGAGTGGAGATGACATCGGTTCCATTCTTCTCATCTTTAAATACAGTCTTTGCGATTATCATCATTGCTTCTCTGAAAACTTCTCCATCTGAAAATGTCTTCTTGTTCTTAATCAAAAAATGTGTGGCTCTAAATGACGCTTCTGTTGTTTTTTGTGACTTTTCCCCGGCTTCTTGAATAAAGACTGCTGTTTGCCCAAAGCTGCCTTTAACTCACGTGCTTTTTCTGTCCGTAGTGCGCTGCTAGGTGGGTAACTAGCAATGTAGCTTTTATGACAAGTACTGAAGAGTCTCTCCACATTGTGCTGCTTTGCTGTCGCCACAGTCGTACCACAAATGAGACACACACATTTTTCTCTCACAAGCGTAAAAAAGAAATCCTCCTCCCAATCACTATGAAAATTATATGTTTTCTTTCGTTTTTCAGCCATTTTCAGTTGGTATCCAGATCCTTATTGCAGCCGCACCCGCCCGCTAGCTTAACGCCAAATCAAACTAGTAGGTGAAAGAAAGTTCATGTTTACGTCTTCTTCTTCTACGGTTTTTAATGGCAGCTTGCAGCCTGTGTGATTGCACTACTGCCACATTCATGTACTATTTATATGTCGATGGTAAAATATAAAAACATACAAAATATAAAATTTTTTTGTTCTTAAAAATGATCAGTTAATAGTTTCATTTTCAAATAAGCATTGATGCAACTGTGACTCAAAAAGAAGAGCAACACAATAAAAAAATGAGATATCAAGTCAAGTTCAGTGGTGACTAGTGCTATTTTTAGAACATAGCCAGCGGGCACCCCATGGTTACCCCAAGAGCACCTTGGTGCCCACGGGTACCACGTTGGTGACCCCTGCTCTAAACATTGGTTCATGGGAGTCTCTAACCAGCAATTTGCTCTTTAAGTCCTCATGTTTCCTCCCACAGTACAAAAACATGCACATTAGGGTAATTCTCTTGATTTTCTATATCCACAGTTATAATTGGTTTTGGATAACGTAAATTAACACCTTGCTTGTGGTGAATTTATCTGTTTTTACTTCTTATCAGGCAATACCTGCAGAAAACATGACAGCCCAGGTGAAACCTCCCTGGGGGGAATTCCTGCACTCCTTATTTCCGTGCTGTTTCAGAAAAAGTGATCAACCACAAATCATCACCCCAATGATGGAGCTGAAGCCCACACAGCCAATGCCCAACCCACAGGAGCTGAACTCCAAGTTCAGTGAGCTGGTGGTATGTTCAGAGCCAAAATAAATATTTGTTTTCAGAACAAGTCATTAAAAAGTCTTCCTCTTTGTCTCTCGTATTCAGGATGAACTGGAGCTCTCAGAGGAGCACAGAAAAGCCATGTTTGCTCTGCCAGCTGAGAAGAAGTGGCAGATTTACTGCAGTAAGAAAACGGTAAGAACTGAAATATGATGTAAAAATCCTCAGTTGCAGCAGGCTGATGGCTCATGTACGGCTGAAAGTGGAAAAATGAGAATCTGGTGCAAAAGTTTGATTATGCCAGTAATCCAACCTAAAACTATGGTCAGTGACCTGTACTTGTATAGCACCTTCTAGGGTTCCACAACCCCCCAAAGCACTTCATAACACAGTTAGTCATCCACCCATTCACTCCCTGGGGATGATGAGCTACAGTGTAGCCACAGCTGCCCTGGGGTGCACTGACGGAAGTGAGACTGCCAAAGACAGGCACCAATGGTCCCTCCGACCTCCACCAGCAGGCAATGCGGGTTAAGTGTCTTGCCCAAGGACACAACAGCAGCTTCCTCTGGCGGGAATCGGGATCAAACCTACAACCTTTCAATTACTGGACAACCCACTCTACCTCCTGAGCTACTGCTACCCAACTGTCAAACTAATCTATGAGACGTACTCATTCCATGCAAAGCCAGATATTTTAGCTTTCATTTGTTATAACTGTGATGATTATGGCTTACAGCTGATTAAAACCCCACATTCGAAATCTTAGACTATCGTGGAAAGGTTCAGTATTCTAGACTCTAATCAGCTGATGAATCCAGAACACCTGCTGAGTGTTCCTGAGCCTTTAGATGGCCTCTCAGTCTAAGCTGGATTACTGACATAGATGGACTTTTGCACCAGATTCTCATTGCTCCAGTTTCACCTGTAGGCAATACCATGTTTAGTAACACACCTGTTGTACAGGTAACATATGTGACAGGAAAGAAGTGTGTTTTCATGCTGACAAAGAATCAGAGGACTCCATTGGTCTAAAAGGAAACTACAATAATCAAACTTAGAAGTAATAAATGCACGTGTGACAGATGTGTCCCGATCTGCTCAGAAGTTGTGTTTTGGTTTGAGCAAGTCGCCACACACACTCTCCACGTTTACCGAAACCAAACCACGGCCCCGCGTTGCTTTTCAACACGCTTTTATTTAGAGAAGATGAAACAATCCTTTACATAGCGCCTCTCAAGATAAAACTCACAAGCCCATTCATGAGGACAAAAATTTAAAAATGATTAAAAACAACAAAAATGGCAAAAGTAAAAATTGCGATAAAAATGTGAGGAAAGAGAATAAGAAAATGAAAAAGAAAGAGGTCATCAGTGGGTCCCGGGGAAGTCAGAACCGGTAGAAAGAGCTGAACGAGGAGAAGGTAGTGATGAAGAATCAACCGAAGGTCACACCAAAGCCAGCCTGAACAGATGAGTTTTCAGCTGGAGACCAGAGTCCGCTGATCGCAGAGAGACCTGGGACAACAAAAAACACAACATCCCATCCATGTGTGTCCCACAGCTTCACACAAGGGTCTCCACTAGCACACTCGGTACTCTGCTCAGGGATCATATAATGGTTTGTGACGTTTGGTGGTTACTTTTAATAAATTGTCATTAGAATATAAAGGTATGCAATGTAATTTTATATTCCATAACAATATGAGTTATAAATATTATTGAGCCTTTAATTTTCATTTACCGATGAAACTAGGTACTTTGGGTAAGCCAGTGAACCAACACTTGACACAGAGCCAAACATATAGTTTATAAAGATCAGTTTATTACTATATTTCTATTATTAATGATGATGAAGGGCAAATGATTATAAATGGTAACACAGTGATAATAAATGAGACAATTATTGAACTCTGATGAAACATGGCCTGGTGTGTTTAAGAGCTTCACTAAGTGACTCAGAAAGGTGCATGTCTGGGTTTATAAAACACATTTGGCTGTTTGTTTGATGTAATTTAACAAGTTATCAAATTAATATCAACCACCCTGATGCCACTGAACAGCTTACGCACCAGGATCGTGGAAGTTCTTGGAGATCCAGTCTGTAAGCAAAGCCATCTTGGCAGAGCGAGTGAGTGGACTTCTGACGTATCTGAAGATCGTAGACACTCAGCATGCGCACGACTGGTCACAAGATACTTCCCAGGTGGCTTCTGGTGGACGGTTTCCCATCTGATGAGTGGGTGGTGGATTGAGCAAATAATAATTGATTCAAAAAGGATGGTTCATATGCTGCTGAAATTATTCCACTGAAAAATCTGGTTCATTCCCATAGGATGGTCATTTAGCATGAGCTGTGAGCTCTGGCTGGAACTGGGGAAAATAGTAAGTGAGATCACTTTTAAGTAGTGTTTGTTTATAAACTTGGACCTACCAGATCTGAGAAATTTGTATAGCATTTACCACGACCCTCAGACATCACACCTTCTTCTCAGAAGAGCCTGAATTCATTCAATGTGGCGTAAATCTGTCCACCATCCGGTGCCTGGTGGTGGTGGTGGTGGGGGGAGCAGTGTGCTACCAACACTATCTGTAGTAGGGACGGTGTGCTGCTGACCTCTACTCAGGACGTTGTGGATCGGTGGGCAGAATACTTCAAAGATCTCCTCAATCCCACCGACACGTCTTCCAGTGAGGAAGCAGAGTCTGGGGACTTTGAGTTGGGCTCTCAAATCTCTGGTGCTGAGGTCACTGAGGGGGTTAAAAAGCTCCTCTGTGGCAAGGCTCCGGGGTGGATGAGATCCGCCCGGAGTTCCTTAAGGCTCTGGATGTTATAGGGCTGTGTTGGCTGACGCGGCTCTGCAATATTGTGTGGACATCAGGGTCAGTTCCTCTGGACTGGCAGACCGGGGTGGTGGTCCCCTTATTTAAAAAGGGGGACCACAGGGTGTGTTCCAACTACAGGGGGATCACACTCCTGAGCCTTCCTGGTAAGGTCTATTCAGGGGTTCTGGAGAAGAGGGTCCATCAGATTGTTGAACCTCAGATGCAGGCACGGATAAAGTAAAAATGGGTTTAATGACAGGATACGGCAGGAACAACGAGAACAACACGACAAACAACAATGACCCGACAATGACTGATACAAGAAGGGAGGTATAAATACACAGGGGAAAATCAGGAACACATGGGCAGGTTAACAAGGGGCAGGTGAGACAAATAGAAACTAATCAGGAGGCAGGGGAGAGTCACAGACGGAGGGAGGCAGGAGCAGATTGTGACAGTTAATGCTTTATAATTCCGACCAGACATGGAGACAGAGGTAAAAAAGAGAAAGGGGCAATGATGAACCAATGATGAACAAGAGTCTGCTTCTAGACCTGTAGAAAGAGAAAACCAACACACAACAATACAACAGGAGCAAGCTATCACTGCGTCAACCTGATGATGAAATATATAATCAACATTGTTTAACTGAACAATCACACGATAACAAATCACAGTGCATTTGGTGCCAACCACAGCCTTAAGACATGTGTTGAACGTGCCCAAGTCCATACTTATGAGAGTACCATGTGAGCACCTGTGTGTGTACACGCGCTTGTTTATGTAAGGTTTCTCTATAGGAGCGTTCAATAGAGAGTGTGAGGGACCACAGATCTGCCCCCCAAAGATGTGTAGGAGACAGGGGGAGCTCCAAGTCCCAGAGATCCAGGCGCTGCCCCAGAGCACAAGAACTCCAGGGAGACTGCAACCAGAAAGGCCCCCGCTCCCCTCGAGAGGCACAGAGGATCGCCCCGGGGGGCCACAACCAGCAGCCGGCAGAGTCCCGGGAGACATAATCGGCAAGCCCTCAGACCCGCCCGCAGCCTCCCACCCCCTAGCCGGCCGAGCCCGGAACCCAGCGACCCGCGACCCAGGGGCGACCAGCCCCGCCGGGGACATAGAAATATCACGTCTCTCCAGCTGTTTGAATCTAGGCTGAAAACACATTTATTTAAAGCTGCCTATGCAGTGTAATTGTGACCGAATGGTTGTGTTATGCTGGTTGTCTTTAATTTTTTTGGTTCTATTGTGTTTAATGGTGTTTTATTAGTGTATTTCATTGTGAATGTTTTAATGTATGGTGACCACTGATGTTAGAAAGGCATCTGAAATAAAAGGAAATAATAAAAACTATTATTATTATCCTGAAAATAACAGGATGTACGTGAAAAGAAGCCAAAATAGGTGCGATGGTGTCTCTGTCTTCTTCTTGTCTAAAGGTAAGTTGCTGCAGGTGGAGATCTGACTCATTTAAACCAAAGTAAAAAAAGTAGCTGTAATCTAAACCAGACGTTAGACATGCATGAATAACTCCTTAGAAGGATGGTAGGACTTCTCTTTAACTAGAATCCTGAGATGAAAGAAGCTTGTTTGGACAACAGCACTTACCTGTTTGTTATGCTTAAAGGAACTAATAATAGTTCTGTCCCTGCCTTTTGTATTTTTACCTTTTGTTTTGCATCTCTAAACTTTTGATTTTACTAAACATAATAATTAACAGTTTTTGATGAGACACAAGAAATTCAGTTCCATCCATGATTTAAAGTTAAAGTCCCATTAGTCATCACACGCTGGTGAAATTCCTCTGCATCTGACCCATCCCCGTGGGGAGAGGTGAGCTGCGGCTGTGGCTGCACTCAGGAACTATTTGGTGGTTTCACCCCCAATCCAACCCCTTTAAAGTTGATTGTGTAGCAGGGAGCCTTGGGTCCCATTTTTAAGTCTTTGGTATGAACCTCAATTTCCCAGTCCCAGGGTGGACACTTTACCACTAGGCCACTGAGAAGGTTTGACATCTTCTTGACAGTTTTTCATAAAAGATGCAACTGTTGAGA
Source organism: Nothobranchius kuhntae (assembly GCA_006942095.1). Taxonomy (NCBI): domain Eukaryota; kingdom Metazoa; phylum Chordata; class Actinopteri; order Cyprinodontiformes; family Nothobranchiidae; genus Nothobranchius; species Nothobranchius kuhntae. Next base: position 599,893 of record SSNQ01034351.1, on the reverse strand, counting down.
GGGAGGAAGTTGGGTTTGTTTTGTCCAGAAAGCAATACAAATAATTGTTTCACTTCACCCAAGATGCAGCATATAAAGAGAGAACAAGAGAGGGTCTAGAAATGAACCCTAGGGAAAGCCATAATGTACTGCAGGTGAGGATTCATGACTGAGATGGACAAAGTCCTGCCAATGAAGTAAGACTAAAAAAACCTGCACATAGCTGGAGGTTTGAGGAGCATCTGGTGGTCAGTTGGGTCAAAAGATCTAAAGGAACTTGAACTAATTTGTCCACCTGAATCTCTGGTTTAAATGAGATCATTACAAACTATTACATTTGCTGCTTCAGTGCTTGAAGTTTTCTAACATAGAAAAACTCAAGAAGATTGCAACTACTGATAGACCTACTAGACAGAAAGTAAATTCCCAATGTTTTTTCTTATTTAGTCTAACTTGATTCGGGTGTCTGATGATTTGGTTTTTTTTTTGTGTCTTTCAGGAAGCAGATGAGAAAGGAGCAACTAGTTGGCCCGAGTTTTACATAGATCAGATCAACTCCATGGCTGCTGTAAGTGGAACAGAACCATACTCTATTACGTCATGGCAATAATTGCTGCTTGTTGTTATAGTTCAATAAAAAGGACCTGAAATGTTTATGTTCATGTATTTAGCAGACGCTTTTCTCCAAAGCAACTTACAGGTGATAATGAGGCCAGCAGGTTGCCCTTAAGGCTAACAACAAACACTAATCGCTTCACCCTGAAGGGGGGGGGGGGGCTTCTATCTTCAGAGACACATTCATCTGTAAACAGTCAGTGTCTGGTTATTGTGACTCTTTTGAATATCTTTGCTTTGAAGTTAAAGGTGCACCCAAGTTACTTGCACTTATCTACAGACCACCAGGACCCTCTCAGACTTTCCTGGGTGACTTTGTCGAGCTCCTTTCTGTCATCACTATGGATTACACACATCTTATCATTAGCGGTGATTTTAATATTTATGTTGATAATGCTACCAACAGATCTTCAGTACATTCCTTGATTTGGTTGGGTTGTTTGACCTTAAACAAAATGTCCATGCTCTAACACACTCGACCTAACCCTAGCTAGAGACGATGATGTGCCAAACATTGTTGTTAAAGATGTGGGACTATCTGATTATTTCTGTGTTTTCGCTAAGATATCAGTCTCACCTGCTACACTTATATCTACAGTTGTTTGAAAAAAATGTACGTAGGTGACCACGCTGCTTCAGCTTTTACCGAACAGATGAACTTATCAACACGTCCAACATCCAGCTGTGTTGAGTAGCTCTGAGCCAGCTTCATCTCCAAAACCCTTGAAGTCCTTGACACCATTGCACCTGAAAAGGCCAAACTTATCTCTGGCAAACAGAAAGCTCCATGGAGGTTCGCTAGATCTGTTAATGACCCAAGACGAGAATGTAGGAAAACAGAGCGCCGGGTCAGGAAAACTAACCTACCAGATCAATGTCAGACCTTCAAAATGCAGCTGCATACGTGTAACATGGAGATAAAAAAGGTGAAACTAGCCTTTTTCTCCAAAGTCATTAGTAAAAACATTAGCAATTCCTGTATCCTGCTTGCTACTGTTGAAAGGCTAACTAACTCCCAGCACAGTTAGCCTGATTTCATATCTCGGACTAAGTGATGAATTTGCATCCTTCTTCACTGACAAAATCTCCAACATTAGATTAGCCATTCACTCTTCTAATGCCAGGATCACACTGTGTGATTTTTGGCCATCTTAGCCAAATCCCTCATCCTGAGCAGAATGATGACAAATACATTCAACGTCAGGGTGATTTGCATATATGTGCACCATGCTGTCAACGTACAGTGTGATCGGCTCTGCAACAGCTTTTTGAGCCGTGTCACAACCAAATCAGCCTCCAAAAGTCTACAAGAATGCTTGAAAACCTTCGATTCTTGTCTGCAACCGACCAATGAAAACATACCTTTGGCATGCCGCAGCAGCAAGACTCCGCCTCTCTCTCTGTCTCTAACGGGGCTTGCTGAAAAGCCTGGGGTCATGATGAAGTTCTGGATTTAGCCTCAGACAGGCTCATGGCTGTTTTAATGTTCTGGCTGAATCTGTGCTCCGCTGCCACACGGACTAACAAGCGATCCTGGGGGTGATGTTCATAACTGGGGAGACTGCTCTGTATTTATGGTCTCTCAATAGAAGGTTCTATTTGAATTTTGAGAAAATTTGTTGTTTTAAAATGACTTAAATATGCTTTAATCATGGAGTAGGCTAGCGTGACGTATCTCTGAATCACCGCGACGCAGCTCTGTGGAAGGCTGAGCGGATGATGCTTTTGCCACTACATTTTGTTTGGGGTTATTTCAGCCAAATTTCTTAAATCGCTCACTCCTGCATGCGCTCTTCTGCACCCATTGGTCATGGTTCCTTGAATTCCTCTACCTGCTGTCTGGACAGCTTGCCTACAAACTTTTTAAAAATATTTTTAGTTGCCTGAAAGCTGAGGTACTGGAAAATGTTAACTGCTCTTTAATGTCAGGAATTTTTCCTAAAACACCGAAAACTGCTGCTGTGAAACCCTTCTCCCTGTCACCCCGCTTCTCCTCCAGCTTCACTGGCTGCCAGTCAACTTCAGGGTTCATTTCAAGATCCTGGTTCTGGTCTATAGGGCCTTACATGGACAAGCACCATCTTACATTGGTGATCTTCTTAGTCCCTACACCCCCAGCAGGTCCCTGAGGTCCAGTGATCAAAGCCTACTGGTTGTGCAGCACCAGGCTAAAGACCAAAGGTGACAGATCATCTGCTGCTGTGGCCCCCAGACTCTGGACCTCTCTCCCCCTGAGCCTGAGACCAGTGGACTCAGTGGTCTCCTTTAAAAAGCAGCTGAAGACTCACTTGTTCAAGCTGGCTTTTGTATGACCTTCTTCACCTCTCTCTCTTTATTCTGCTCTCCCCACCTATCCCACCTTCCTCAGGATCCACTGGTTTCCCTCTTTCCTGTTCACTCTCTCTCTTTCTTTACATTTTTAATCACAATTGCCTATTTTTTCTCATTTTAAATATATTTTTAAACATTTTCTAAACGCTTTTTATATTTTTACATTTTTCGTTTTTTTATCTTGAGAGGCGCTATAGCAATGATATTTTCTTCTTTCTTCTTCTTCTAAAGAAGAGGAAACGAGATCCTCAGTGTTGAACAACCGACCGATGTCTAATCTCCCTCTGATGGAAACATCATTGAAAAGGTGGTACTGATCCAAATAAACAACTATTTAGAGTCAAATATCATCATGGACGATCTTCAGTCAGGCTGTAGACAGCACCACAGCACAGAGACTGCACTGATCAAGGTATGAAACGACATTCGTCTCAACACTGATCCAGGTAAAGCATCTGTCCTGATGATGCTTGACCTCAGTGCAGCTTTTGATACTGTGGACCACAACATCCTTCTGGACAGACTCAAACTGGGTGGGACTATCAGGCACAGTGCTTGAGTGGTTCCAGTTCTGTCTCAAAGACAGGGTCTATGTTGTCTCTATTAGAGACTACCAATCAAAGTCTCAATTCTAGGACCACTACTCTTTAATCTCTTTATGCTCCCCCTGGGTCAGGTCATACTTGATAACATCGCCTATCATAGCTATGCTGATGACACCCAGATCTACCTAGCCCTATCACCTAGTGACTGTCGTACACTGGACTCACTCTGTCAGTGTTTGGAACAAGTAAACGACTGGATGCAGTCAAACTTCCTTCAGCTAAACAAAGACAAGACTTTCACTCGCTCGTGAACAAGACCTGAGATACTTAAACTCCTCACTTGGGGAAGAACCTCATCCCTGACCTGGAGACAGCATTCCACCCTTTTCCGACTCAAGACCATGGTCTGAGATTTAGAGGAGCTGATTAAATAAAACATTTTCTTTTTATTTCAGTTTAAATGTTGTGTAGATTAGACTGTATGCTCAGATCTGCATCAATAAGTTATAAACAGTTTAGCGATTATCGATAAAGTGAAGAGAATATACCAATCTGGGGATTATTGATTTATTGGACAAAATCTGGGGCAGCAAAAATAGTTTCCAATCGTCTTTAGCTCTAAATTAAATGATGTTGCTATGAAACGGTAGCTCAGAGTACACGTCTGACTTATAAATTCATTGGTTAAAGACTAATACTCTTTAATTGTTGGTAAAAGTCAGGACAAAATCCTTAATCTTTTTAAGTGAAGGCTATTCATTGTCTCCAACAGAAAGTACTCTAACAGTGTTTTATTCTGTTTATAATAATGTGACAGTTGATTCAAGCCCTGTCTCTCCAGAGAAAGTCTCTGCTGGCATTAGAAGATGAAGATCAGAGCAGGCAGAAGGTCATTGATGGTCTGAAAACAGCACTACGAACTCAGCCAATAAGGTTCTTGTTCTCAGTCTTACTGGTACTTGTTCTGTGGACCTCAGATAACTGCAAAATGACATGATCTGATTTCTGGCAGGTTTGTAACAGGATTCATTGAGCTGGATGGTCTCTCCTGCATCCTGAACTTTCTCAAGTCAATGAACTACAAGACGTCTGAGTCTCAGATCCATACATCTCTGATTGGCTGCATCAAAGCCTTAATGAACAGCTCTCAAGGCAGAACTCATGTCTTGGGACACTGTGAGAGTATTAACATCATTGCACAAAGTCTGGCCACCGAAAACATCAAAACCAAGGTATGAGAGTAATTTACTGTCTGTGAGGGTACAGACATTTTATATTATGTTCATTTGAATTCTGTTATTTCAGCTTCGAGGAACCTTAGTCAGTGAGCCGTCTAGGAAGAGTCAGGCTTTAGAATGAAAGAAAACAAACTAGAGCTATGTGCACAGGTTTCAGCCTCAGGTAAATAACTTCCTGCTCTACCTGTCTGAGCCTGAACTCCACCCACAACTCAAATAATCTGTGAAACAATTTCCTGCTCGACTTGCCAAAAATATCTCACATCGATTCATCTAACCTTGAAAATGTTGACATTTAACAAGCTCACAGCTGCATGACCAGAACAATCTACAGACAGACCCAGAGCAGCTGAAATGACCAGGATAGGCCTACTGGGGTGTGAGAAATCACAAAAAAGACTCAGAACGATTGGACCAGTCATCATTTCTACAGACGATTAACAGACAGAACAAAGTTAATGGCAGCAAAAACAGTAAATAAAAGCATGAAGAGGAAAGAGCAGATGTGGTTAGTACATCCTCCAGCAGTCTAAGCCTATAGCAGCATAACTAAAGAGATGAGTCAGAATAACCCAAGATAACCCTAACCAGGTGTCTGCCTCATGGATGAAAACTGGAAGCTAGTTCCACCTGTTTAAGGAACAACAGCATAACAAGTTTATCCCATGATGTCTAATAATGAATTCTTCTGAGATTAGTTGATGACGTAGACCATATATGGTCAGCAGCAAATGTAATGTAAAAATTTATATCAGTTCATATTTTGAATCTTTGTTTTCCTCTTAAAACTGCCACTGTCCGTCCACTGCTTTGGCTGTCCTTGACAGACATGGTGACACCAGACAGGCGTGCTCTTCGGTGAAAGACCTTGTTACCAAGCCAACAGTCAGCATTTAGTTGTGTTTTCTTAAGACCAGAACCACTTTTTCTTTAAAGTTCATTAGAAGGTCAAAAGTCATTGAATGAGCTATTTTCTTATTTGTATTAATTTTAAAATATTACATAAAACATAGAAATAACACTTCAGGTTAAAAGCTAACAATGGTTACATTAGGGTAGCTGCATGCTGTTATGCAAGTCTGGTACCTGTACAAATACCAGTCCTCTATAGATCCTAGTCCTTTGTTTGAGTGCAGTACACACCACAGTCCACTAATTGGACCAGTATAGACCCCAGTCCATTCTCAAAAATCTGTTTAGAACCCAGTACAGACCAGTAAAGAGACTGGTCCATGTTCTGAACCAGTATAGCTCCCAAGCCCCTGTTGCACCAGCAAAGATACGAGTCCCCTGTCTGGACCAGTATACAAACTAGTCAGAGAAGACCAAATTAGCCTCTGTGAGTTCAATCTTATAGCTTGACTTAGCTTACGATTCCTTGGCTTGCCTTGACATAGCTTACTTATCTTGACTGGACTTTGCAATAATTACTTGGCTTGAGTTAGCTGTGTGATAATCGACTGTAACGCTAGAAGGAAGGAATAATGGAGCAGGCACAGGTCAGCATGGCTGGGTAAATGCAGAGGGACACGAAAACAGACCAGGAACATGAACCATGACACAAACCATCCATATTGTTGAAGAGAGAGTAGATGATTCAGTTTCATGATAAAATGTGAATCGTGAAGTCCGATTTGAACTCATCCCATTGTGTCTTCAGGTGGCTGTTTTAGAGATTCTTGGAGCTGTGTGTTTGGTACCAGGAGGCCATAAGAAGGTCCTTGAGGCAATGCTGCACTTCCAGGATTTTGCCTCTGAGAGAACTCGTTTCCAGGTCTGCTGTTGTGTATACTATTATACTATTACTGTTGTAACCTCATTAAAACTAAATTCAGTGTTGACCCTGAGCTCATATTTGAAATCTTCCTGCATTTCTGGACCAAACCAAATGAATCTGAAGACAAAAAAACCATCTCAGAAGTGTCTTTGTATTTTACTTTCTGATTGTGATCAAATGTTTCTCCATCATTTATGTCACAAACCATTCAGTCAGTAAAGTTACTTTAGTTCCAACAGATACTTTCAGAACTCTGAGGTCACACAAACAGACTTGATTAACTGCCTTACTGCTTCTAAAAAATAACCATCCATCCATAAATCCATTCCATAAAAAATAGACATGCTGCAAATGACAATGTCTGAACAAATAAGACAAAACTGAGCCTGATAAATGATTTCACTAACTTTTTAAGTCTAAATTCAGAAAAGACAGAGGACATCATTAGGGCTGCCATGATTTGTCGACTCAACACGATGGCATCGACAAACAAAATAGTCGACAATTTATTTAATAGTCTACCTGTTATTTTATATAGGTTTTTTTCATCTCGCCTGCTGCGGCACGTTTGGCGGCTTCTCCCTTCCTTTCTGCTCAGCCGCCGCTTTAGCTCATGCTAGTGCATGTGTAATGGTGGTGTCACAATGCGCTGGTGAGTGGAGCGGAGGTAAGGATCCAAACGCTGGGTAGGAATCAGACAGGCAGACAACCTGGGACAGGTAAAGTCTTTTAATAATAAACACGCGCAGGACATGGGAACAATGAGCCAACAAGAGACATAGAACTGAAGGGGTTTAAAAACATGAGGGCTGGGAGCCTGGGTGATTGGAAAACAAGAGGCAGGTGGGAGCAATTAACAGAGACACATGGCTGAACAGAATGGGGAGACAGGACAGGGTGTGACAGTCCCCCCCCCCCCAAAAGGGCGGATTCCAGACGCCCATAGGAACACAGAGCAGGGTGGGAGGAGGGGGACCCGGAGGGAGGGCCAAGAGGGACCGATGGAGAGGAGGCAGGGACAGTAGAGTCCGGGGGCCTGCGCCTGGGGCAGGGGAGGAGGCGACAACGGGCCCTTGGGGGCCTGCGTCTGGCGAGGGCAAGAACGGCGGTGACCGGAAGCAGAGACGCTGGAGGAGACGTCCTTGACTTTTGGACTGGAGGCGGCGGCGTCGAACACTGGGCTGGAGGCGGCGGCGTCGACCACTGGACTGGAGACAACGGTGTCGACCACTGGACTGGAGACAACGGTGTCGACGACTGGACTGGAGACGGCGTCGACCACTGGGCTGGAGACGACGGTGTCGACCACGGGTCTGGAGATGGCGTCGACCACGGGACTGGAGACGGCGACGTTTGACTGGAGAAGGAAGTGACGCGCCACCATCAGCGTCAGCCTGAAGAAGCCGGCAGCCGTCGGCGAAACTGTAGCTACAAACAGGTAAACAAAACTGTTTCTGTGTTTAAAAAAGAACGAAGAATGGAATTAGAAAGACACAGCAAGAACACACCTAAGACGACTGGAGGGACGTCGACCTCTGGACTGGAGGGGATGTCGGCCTCTGGACTGGAGGGGACGTCGACCTCTGGACTGGAGGGGACGTCGGCCTCTGGGCTGGAGGGGACGTCGACAACAGGACTGGAGGGGACGTCGACCTCTGGACTGGAGGGGATGTCGGCCTCTGGACTGGAGGGGACGTCAACCTCTGGACTGGAGGGATCGTCGACCTCTGGACTGGAGGGATCGTCGACCTCTGGACTGGAGGGATCGTCGACCTCTGGACTGGAGGGATCGTCGACCTCTGGACAGGAGGGGACATTGACCTCTAGATAGGAGGGGACGTCGACCTCTGGACTGGAGGGGACGTCGGCCTCTGGACTGGAGGGGACGTCGACCACGGGACTGGAGACGACGGTGTCAACCACTGGACTGGAGACGGCGTCGACCACTGGACCGGAGACGACGGCATCGACCACTGGACCGGAGATGACGGCATCGACCACTGGGCTGGAGGCGGCGGCGTCGACCACTGGACTGGAGACGACGGTGTCGACCACGGGACTGGAGACGGCGACGTTGGACTGGAGGGGACGTCGACCTCTGGACTGGAGGGGATGTCGGCCTCTGGACTGGAGGGGACGTCGACCTCTGGACTGGAGGGGACGTCGGCCTCTGGACTGGAGGGGACGTCGACCACGGGACTGGAGACGACGGTGTCAACCACTGGACTGGAGACGGCGTTGACCACGGGACTGGAGACGGCGACGTTGGACTGGAGGGGATGTCGGCCTCTGGACTGGAGGGGACGTCGACCTCTGGACTGGAGGGATCGTCGACCTCTGGACTGGAGGGATCGTCGATCTCTGGACTGGAGGGAACGGCGACCTCTGTACTGGAGGGAACGGCGACCTCTGGACTGGAGGGAACGGCGACCTCTGGACAGGAGGGGACATTGACCTCTAGATAAGAGGGGACGTCGACCACTGGACACAAAGGAACGTCGACCTCTGGACACAAAGGAGCGTCAACCTCTGGACTGGAAAGAGCATCGACCATTGGACTGGAGAGAGCGTCGACCTCTGGACTGGAAAGAGCGTCAACCTCTGGACTGGAAAGAGCGTCAACCTCTGGACTGGAAAGAGCGTCGACCATTGGACTGGAGAGAGCGTCGACCTCTGGACTGGAGAGAGCGTCGACCTCTGGACTGGAAAGAGCGTCGACCATTGGACTGGAGAGAGCGTCGACCTCTGGACTGGAGAGAGCGTCGACCTCTGGACTGGAACTTAAAGGATTATTAGGAACACCTGCTCAACTTAATGTTCTCCTTAATGCCATTATCTAATTAACCAATCGCAGTTGCTTCAATGCATTTAGGGGTGTGGTCTTGGTTAAGACCATCTCCTGAACTCCAAACTGAAGGTCAGAATGGGAAAGAAAGGCGAGTTAAGCTATTTTGAGCATGGCATGGTTGTTGGTGCCAGACGGGCCGGTCTGAGTATTTCACAATCTGCTCAGTTACTGGGATTTTCACCCACAACTATTTCTAGAGTTTACAAAGAATGGTGTGAAAAGGGAAAAACATCCAGTATGCAGCAGTCCTGTGGGCCAAAATGCCTTGTTGATGCTAGAGGTCAGAGGAGAATGGGCCGACTGATTCAAGCTGATAGAAGAGCAACTTTGACTGAAATAACCACTCGTTACAACCGAGGAATGCAGCAAAGCATTTGTGAAGCCACAACACGCACAACCATGTGCTACAGCAGCAGAAGACCCCACCGGGTACCACTCATCTCCACTACAAACAGGAAAACGAGGCTACGATTTGCACCGGCTCACCAAAACTGGACAGTTGAAGACTGAAAATATGTTGCCTGGACTGATGAGTCTGGATTTCTGTTGAGACATTCAAATGGTAGAGTCAGAATTCGGCGTAAACAGAATGAGAACATGGATCCATCATGCCTTGTTACCACTGTGCAGGCTGCTGGTGGTGGTGTCATGGTGTGGGGGATGTTTTCTTGGCACACTTTAGACCCCTTAGTCCCAATTGGGCATGGTTTAAATGCCACGGGCTACCTGAGCATTGTTTCTGACCGTGTCCCTCCCTTCATGACCACCATGTACCCATCCTCTGATGGCTACTTCCATCAGGATAATGCGTCATGTCATGAAGCTCCAATCATTTCTAATTGGTTTCTTGAACATGACAATGAGTTCACTACTACAACGGCCCCCACAGTCACCAGATCTCAACCTCATAGATCATCTTTGGGATGTGGTGGAATGGGAGCTTCGTGCCCTGGATGTGCATCCCACACATCTCCATCATCTGCAAGGTGCTATCCTATCAATGTGGACCAACGTTTCTAAAGAATGCTTTCAGCACCTTGTTGAATCAACACCATGTCGAGTTAAGGCAGTTCTGAAGGTGAAAGGGGGTCAAACACTGTATTAGTACGATGATCCTAATAATCCTTTAGGTTAGTGTATACTCTTACGATATAGGGGAAAGAACTGAACCTTTAGGGTTTTCAAAAGTCTAACAGTGTGGGCGTGGCTAAGCTTCAAATATTGACTTGACACCATGAAATTCCTTGGTTTTATAACTTCTACATGCATGATCAGAGCAAATTTCATGGGTATCATCACAGACCAGACCTGAAAACATTCACATGTTCATTTGCTGACATCACCAAAGCCACAGCAGGAAGTCTATTGTTTTTCTTTAAAAGGTCCAGATTTCACCTCCTTCATTTAATCAAGATGAGACTCTACCCAGTTCCAGAACACATGCTAGTGTACAACTGCATCTAGTACGCAGTGGTAACCCTCTGGAGGCAGGCGTTGCAGATTAGCAACGTTAAAACCTACCTGCCTGGTTACTCCACATATGTATTTCATGAGCATTTTTAACTCAGAAGTACCCCTGAAGGACTTAGATGTTTGTCCTTTTATCAAAACTTAGTTTAAGCCTGAGAGGGTTAATGAAGGTGTGGATATATATATATATATATATATATATATATATATATACACCTGTGCACTACTCATGATGTCGGATCAGCATCTTGATGTGGCACACCTGTGAGGTGGGATGGATTATCTCAGCAAAGCACAGGTGCTCACTATCACACATTTAGACTGATTTGTGAACAATGTTTGAGAGAAATGGTGATATTGTGTATCTGGAATGAATCTTAGATCTTTAAGTCCATCTCATGAAAAATCGGAGCAGAAACAAAGGTGTTGCGTTTATATATTTGTTGAGTGTACTTCCAGATACAGCCGGCACTATATTCTTGTACACCAATGCTCCGAGTTCTCACGTTTGCCATCTTTGCACAGAATGGCACCTTTATCCACAGAAATGCTGTTTAGATATCTGTCACTAATACAGTTTTACAATAGGCCAATCGATCTTCATCACTAAAAGCTGACCATTGTGATATTAATGTTGCTTTGTTATTAGCATGATTATCCCTAGCTGTCACAGGCAGTTGTTCTACCCTAACAATAAAAGCCAAGGGAATATGTACTCAATACATAAAGTAATACGTAAGAATTCTTCTATGACCCATTTCTCTCTCGGCTGGATGGGCTTTATTTTTCAGTTTTTCTCCTTTCAAAAACAGGAAAGAGCAATGACGTTACTGTTTATATCAGTGAGTTTGTGAGGTCGCGGTGTTTCCGGCGAGCTAACTGCTGTGCCTGGATTTCTAATTTAGCACCAGCAAGCAAAAACTCAAGACTTGTTAAAAGAACCTAAACCAGTAATCAGACTGACCTAGAAGTTATTTCTTGTGCCCCTAAGAAGCCACGTCTTCTTTTAGTTTTAGTCTGTTAGGTGAGGCAGCTAACAATGCTGACATTGAATTAGAAGCAAAGTGTCTGTTCTAAAAATATCTCTAGCTACAATTCCCAACAACTAGACATTACCGTGAAATGTGTGTGTGAAGTGATTAAAGAGTCAATGGTGATGTTTTACTACCTTTAATGAGTTGTTCACAACTATAACAGCAAGACAGCAAACAACTGCACTTCCACCAGTACCGGAAAATGTTACCGTAATAAGTGTAGTAAGTGCTCCTGCCAGTAAAAAACACAAGAGTGCTAACACCAGATATGACAATGTATTTATCTACTTGTCAACTTACTTGTCATCTCAGAGGCTTAGGGTTAGGGTTAGTCTGTTAGGTGAGGCATCCTAACCCAGGCTCTGGTACTGATCCGTAACGACAGCCATAAAACCACAGAAGGGGAGTGAGAATGTGACTGAGGAATACTGATGTTCTTCTGGCCCCCCATTTGTCCATTAAAGTTACTTCAAAACAACAAAACACAACACAGTGGTTTGGAGTTTGTCCAATCCCTGGAACATTTTACTTTTTCTGTGTAAGTAGAAATATGTGATCTTATTTCCTAGAAAGCAGAAAACATGAGCAATGAAAAAAAGCATCAAACTTGATCTGAAGCAAATCATTTGAATCTTCTAATTTTAAAAGGTAATCCAACTAAGAACATGAAAGTAAAAGACTTTCAAAGTAGATACATTTATAATTCATATTCTATTTCAAAATAGAGAAATGGTTCCTAAACATACGGTAAACACCACAAAGAAACATGTTCTATGGCTTTTTTTTTTGTTTGTATTCTGTGTGCAGAACCTGCTAAGAGATTTGGACCGATCCACCGGCCGTTACAGAGAGGAAGTCAGCTTGAAAACGGCCACCATGTCCTTCATTAATGCTTTACTCAGCCAGGGAGCTGGAAAGGTAAACGTCTAACAGTTCAAACCAATGAGCAGCTGATCAATTACATTTTTTTATCTTCGTGAATCTGCTTTCAGAACAGTCTGGAGTTTCGGGTCCATTTACGCTATGAACTACTGATGTTAGGCATTCAACCAATCATTGACAAAATGCGGTGCCATGAAAATGCCACCCTGGACAGGTACACCTGTTGTTTCTCTTTTACACTTTAAATAGTTGGTGCTTTGGCTTTAAATTGCTGTATTTCAGGCATTTGGACTTCTTTGAGATGTTGAGAAGTGAAGATGAGCATCAGATGTCTGCACGCTTTGATGTTGTAAGAACATTTTATATCTCACTTTTGGTAGAATTTATGTTCAAATTCAAGTGAAAATGTAAATCAACTGTTTCATTTCCTAAGTGATGGTGACATCCAGCATCCATGTTTGAGCTGAATTCAGTCTGATGTCTTTTGTTGATCTGATGTTTACCGATGTGCTGCTTCAGGTCCATGTGGACTCTAAAAGTGCAAGCCAGATGTTTGATCTCATCAGGAAGAGAGTGAACCATACTGAAGCGTACTCTCACCTGCTGTCTGTCCTGCATCACTGTCTCATGATACCCTGTAAGACACCACCTCCATCATCACTCTTCTTCTTCTATGAAAATCAGATTGCTGACTGATTTTGTCTCAGACAAACAGCGTAGGACCACACTGCAGTACTGGTTGTTGTTGGACCGGATTGTTCAGCAGCTGGTTCTGCAGACAGACAAAGGTGATGACCCTGACGTTACTCCTCTGAACGACTTCAATGTCAAAAATATTCTGCGCATGTAAGTTCAATGATCAATTTTCCAGTGATGCAGAAAGTGCTGGCTTCAGATTTGTGATGGCTAACAGCAACCACTTCCTGTTTGAGATCTGGTTCAAACCTTAGAGGTTTTTTTTAAATTCTCTGTCTTAAGTATCAACGGTGAGAAAGCTGCTTTAACTTTCTGAGAGATATTTTGTTTTTGAGCGACAGTGGCAGAGTGTATGAATGACTGGATGTTTAGTAATGCACCTTGGGGGTTTGCAGGCCTCTGGAAGGTGTTATACAATTATTGGACATTTACAATTTCTTTTTGGAATAAAGAGATCAACAACTCTCAGGATTTCATTGTTTAACATTCAAAACCTCAGATGACCTTTTTCACCTGGACACACCCTAAACTATAGTCATGTGTGTGTTTTAGGCTGGTTAAAGAAAATGAGTTGAAAAAATGGAAAGAAGAAGCTGCTGAAATGAGAAAAGGTACATTCACAAACTAGCATTTTTTAACATTGAACATATTTTTTATTCTCCTCATTTAAAATAAAGAAATTGCAACATTAGTAAAGTTTTAACAAATTCAGTTAAGGCTCATCTACAACAGTTAGGGTTCTGGTCTGATTCTGCTAAACTCAGGTCACTTCTTGTCCTCTCAGATCATCAAAACCTTCAACAACGCTTGGAAAGGAAAGAGAGGGAGTGTGAAGCCAAAAATAAAGAGAAGGAAGATGTGATGGAGACATTAAACAAGATGAAAGACAAACTGGAACGAGAAAGCAGCGAGCTGAAGCAAGCTAAAAAACAGGTAGAAGAACTGTCTGCACGCCTGCAGCAGCTCAGCTCCGTAAGTTCACCCATCTAAAACTCTTTCTGTCCAGCGCTGTAAGACGTCTCTGAGACATTTGTAAAATATCTCTGAGACGTCTGTGAGACATCTCTGAGACATTTGTAAAATATCTCTGAGACGTCTGTGAGACATCTCTGAGACATTTGTAAAATATCTCTGAGACGTCTGTGAGACATCTCTGAGACATTTGTAAAATATCTCTGAGACATTTGTAAAATATCTCTGAGACGTCTGTGAGACATCTCTGAGACATTTGTAAAATATCTCTGAGACGTCTGTGAGACATCTCTGAGACATTTGTGAGACGTCTGTGAGACATCTCTGAGACATTTGTGAGACGTCTGTGAGACATCTCTGAGACATTTGTGAGACGTCTGTGAGATGGTTGATTTTTTGTTACTTCCTTATGAAACAACATTGGTTATGTATTGTAAACCCATATTCTACGAGTCTGGGTGATCTCAATTATCAGCCAATCGTGAAGACCTTAAATGCACGCCTGCCAATCCGCGGGCACCCTATGGGAGTATAAGTGGAGTGACTCCATTGTCCGTCTCCTATGGCTCTTTGTCCTGTCAGAACCAGCGGGGACATTGACTTAAGGGCTGCGACTAGACTCGTAGAATCTGGAGTTACATAATGTAACCAACGTTCTATTTCATCTAATCTTAACCCTTAAGCTAGCTGCTATTGGAATAATGGGCAGCTTGGTGAGTTTACGCCACACAGTTTAGCTCGAACAAATGGGCAAACCAAACATTTTCCCTTCTTGTTAGAAGGCACCCACTCTGCCTTAATATGGCTTAGATGTGGCTTAGAGAAAAGTGGGGCCACTACTGTGTTCCACCAAGGGAATAGTAGTCAACCTGGTGACCTTGAGGGGAAGTGAATTTTAATGATCCATTACTGTAATCACCAGCTCATTCCATGAGGGGTGATAAGAAAAATAAGGAACCTGAGAGGTGAAAAGGAGGGCTGATGATCGAAATGGAACGTGATTATTAACATGTCAGTCTGGACAATGTGTTCAGTGCAGTAGGGCAGAGCCATCGCTTTAATGTCTTCACTCAGCCTGTTGGGGTCCAAGCACAGAATGAGGATCCTGAAGAAACATGTCTTAAGTAATAAGTAAATGAAGACAGGGGATGCCCGTGAAGCAGCTAGGCAAATGTCTTCCATTGACACAATGCTGTGTTGCACCATAGAAGAAGAAATACCTCTGGCTGAGTGAGCTCTGAGTTTCTCAGGAGGCTCCATTCCTGATGAGAAGAAGAAGAAGAAAATATCATGTCTATAGCGCCTCTCAAGATAAAAATCACGAGGTGCTTCACAAAAACAAAAAATGTAAAAAATATAAAAAACAATTTCGAAAATGGTTAAAAATAAATTTAAAATGAGCAAAAAATAGACATTTGTGATTAAAAAATGTTAAGAAAGAGAGAGAGTGAACAGGAAAGAGGGAGACCAGTGGATCCTGAGGAAGGTGGAATAGGTGGGGAGAGCAGAATAAAGAGAGAGAGGTGAAGAAGGTCATACAAAAGCCAGCTTGAACAAGTGAGTCTTCAGCTGCTTTTTAAAGGAGACCACTGAGTCCACTGATCTCAGGCTCAGGGGGAGAGAGGTCCAGAGTCTGGGGGCCACAGCAGCAGATGATCTGTCACCTTTGACCTTTAGCCTGGTGCTGCACAACCAGTAGGCTTTGGTCACTGGACCTCAGGGACCTGCTGGGGGTGTAGGGACTAAGAAGATCACCAATGTAAGATGGTGCTTGTCCATGTAAGGCCCGATAGACCAGAACCAGGATCTTGAAATGAACCCTGAAGTTGACTGGCAGCCAGTGAAGCTGGAGGAGAAGCGGGGTGATGTGGGTGTGTTTGGAGGACTTGGTCAGAAGCCGAGCACAGGCGTTCTGAACCACCTGTAGACGGTTCAGGGAGGTTCTGCTCAGACACGTGAAAAGAGAGTTACAGTAGTCTAAGCGTGAGGAGATGAAGGTGTGGAGAACTGTCTCAAGTTCAGAGCGAGACAGAATGAGACTCAGCTTAGCAACGTTCCTGAGATGGAAGAAGGAAGAGCCAACAAGAGAACTGACATGAGAATCCAGGGTGAGAGCTGGGTCAAAGGTCACGCCAAGATTCCTGACAGAAGGTTTGGTGTGAGAAGCAAGCTGACCAAGAGTCTCTGATTTTGGGAACCAGCTTGTCTGGGGCACAGATGAGGATCTCAGTCTTATCTTCATTCAGCTGAAGAAAGCTCCCACCATCCAGGTTCTGATAGAGTCTAAGCAGGTGTGTAACAGCTGCAGCTTAGACATCTCATGGGGCTTAAAGGAGATGTACAGCTGGATGTCATCTGCATAAAGATGGTAGGAGATTCCTTTGAAGGAGCTCAGGGTGTGCTGAAGAGGAAGCAGATAGAGGAGGAAGAGCAGAGGCCCCAGCACAGAACCTTGTGGGACACCATGGGTAAGAGAGGTGGTGGAGGACCTAAACTTGGAGACGGCCACAGAAAATGAGCGCTCAGAGAGATAAGAGGAGAACCACTCCAGAGCAGATCCTGATAGGCCTACCCAGTCTCTCAGCCTCTCCAGTAGCAGGTGATGGTCAGCAGTGTCAAAGGCTGCAGTCAGGTCCAGCAGGACCAGAACAGAACCGTCTCCTGCATCACTGTGAGTCAGAAGGTCATTAGAGACCCTAAGAAGAGCTGTTTCAGTAGAATGAGCTCTACGAAAACCTGACTGGAAGCTATCATAGATGTTATGTTCATCAAGAGCAGCTGTGAGTTGTTTAGCCACAACCTTTTCCAAGATCTTGGAGATGAACGGAAGTTTAGAGATGGGTCTGAAGCTGCTATGGAGAGAGGGGTCGAGACTCGGTTTTTTAAGAAGCGGGTGGATTACAGCGTTCTTAAAGTAAGCAGGGACCTGACCAGAGACCAGAGAAGCATTAATTATAGAGAGCACGCTGGGACCGATGGACTGAAAAGCACTTTTAAACAAAGATGAGGGTAAGATGTGGAGGGGGCATGCAGAGGTCTTCATAGAGTTAACTAGTTTGGTTAACTCAGGCAGAGAAACAGGAGCAAAGCTATCTAGGATGATGGGCCTGGTTGGAGTCGGGAGAGGCGGCAATAAGGCTGAAGGAGAGATGCTAGATCTAACCTTATTGACTTTGTCCACAAAGAAAGACAGAAAGTTCTAACAGTCAGCAACAGAGTGGATGGAGGCTGTAGGAGAGGCAGGAGACACGATGCTGCTGATGGTGTTAAACAGCACCTTGGGGTGTAAGCGAGTGAAATACCATCACACAACCCATGTGAAAGATGCTGAGCCAACAGCGGATGCCCAAGGGAGGAGAAATGCATTGCTGCTATGGAACAGTTGAACAGGGAAAGGTCGAGTATTGGTCTTATTCCTCCAGTATTTTTCGGTACTATCAAATAGTGTGAATAGGAACTGAGTGTTCTTCCCCGTGAGGAACTCAGGAAATACTTCTTTGACTAGACGTTCCTGTAGCTCTAGTTGGAGGGCAATAGACTGTTCCTGTGATATCTCCACAGTTCTGTTCAAGCGAGAAGAAGCTGACTTAAAATGCTTACTGACCCAGTTAGGCCGAAATGGACAGTGGCGGGAACAAAATTTTAGAGGAAGTGTTACCTCTTTTAATAATTGTTGTTTATAGATTTAGACAAATCAGAATCTAACAAGTTAAAAAGAGGTGTTCACTAAAATCCTCAGGCACCACTCCTTCCTCAAACCCTTAGATCAGTTATATTTCCTTTATGTGAAGTAAATAGGTTACACATTGTGAAGTAAACATATTAAACATTCATAATAATATACCAATATTAATGTGTGAATATAATGATAATACATTCTTAAAAAATTCAACTAGTAGACAAATTGTGTTTTTTAAAATCCAAAATAAAGCGTTATTTCCAGGATAAACAATTATGCTGATTCATTCATTAAAGCAAAGCAGTCAAGACAATATTTAAACCCTTTATGTAAAACTAGGGATGGGTACTGAATTTGGTACTTTTTAAAGGCACCGACCAAATTCCACAGTACCGACTGAGTACCGCTTCACGTCATATGAAACAGTGCCCTGTTTCGGTACCCATGCCACATACCGGGGCAAGAGCGTAATGTCGCCAGTCACTGTGGGCAAGCTGTAAACGAAGCAGCATGGAAGAGAGGAAGTGCTCTGAAGTCTGGGTCCACTTCACTAAATGGGACGGGTAACTGGGTGATGATGAAACCAGCAAAAACGATCATCATTTAATCTGCTCCAGTACGTAAATAAAATGTTTAAGATGACGTTAGCTTCATAGTTTAGCTTTTGTTTACATAGCTTATGGTGCTTTCACTTTCTCCTCGGAAATTCCAACTTCAGAAAAATAAACAGTTTGAAAATGAACGGCAAAAGGAATGAAGATACCAGTACATGTAGTTCACAGCAGAGATGTTTGCTTCAGTGTAATCAGCAGTTTATAAACTACAAGGACCCACCATCACACAGTTTATAAACTACAAGGACCCACCATCACACAGTTTATAAACTACAAGGACCCACCATCACACAGTTTATAAACTACAAGGACCCACCATCACACAGTTTATAAACTACAAGGACCCACCATCACACAGTTTATAAACCACAAGGACCCACCATCACACAGTTTATAAACGACAAGGACCCATCATCACACAGTTTATAAACTACAAGGACCCACCATCACACAGTTTATAAACTACAGGGACCCACCATCATACAGTTTATTAACGACAAGGACCCACCATCACACAGTTTATAAACGACAAGGACCCACCATCATACAGTTTATAAACTACAAGGACCCACCATCACACAGTTGGTCCAGAGGAGAAAGGAGAGGAACAGGAGTACATGGAGCTGGTTTAGTTAGTGAAACACCACAATATTAAAATACAAACTGTTGTATGGTACCAACGTTTGTTTAGTTTCATTTGTAGTTTATAACACACGGTCTCCTCATTAGAGTTATTCCAGAGGGATTAGAAGAGGATTAGGAGTAAATGGAGCTGGGTTTGTTTTTGCCTCATTTAGAAACAGTTGTTGAAGGTTTTCATGTTGAAGAATTTTGTTAAACACTACAATGATAACATACAAACAGTTGATATTCATCAAATATGGTTATATATTGGGAAAATAATTTATATTTAATTAGAAAAGCAATTTAAATAATTATTTAACACTCAACAGTATCAAAAATTGGTACCGTTAAGTACCGGTATCGATTCGTAGGTACCGGGAATTGGTACCATTTCGATTCAAACGTCAAAGGTACCCATCCATAGGTCAAACACTCCCCGTCATGAACCTTGTGACTTTGCCTCCTGTGTTCTCTGACCACTCTCCTATACTCTGTGATGTTACGTTGCCATGTCCTGTCCCTGTGTGTGAAGCTCCAGCTACTAGGTTCAGAGCCCTGGATGCAGAAACTATTGCAAAGTTTGTGGACTGTATGTCTGTAAGGTTAGAGACCTTTAACCCTGATCCATCTAACACTGAACACTATTCACAACACTTTGATGTACTTTGTAATCAGGTCCTGGATGTGGTTGCCCCTCTCAAGCTTTGCAAGTCTCGGCCTAGGAGGGAGCCTTGGCTCTCTGATGTCACACGGGCTTGTAGATCCTCTGAGAGAAAGTGGAAAAAGGATGGCCTACAGGTCTCGCGTGAGTTGTTCAGAGCATCTCTGGTTGCTTATCAGGATGCTGTGAGGGCTGCCAGAATGGCCTATTTTGCAGACATCATTGAAACAAACTCCAATAATCCCAGGATTCTCTACAAAACACTAAACTCTGTTCTGGTGTATCAGGAGCCTAGCTCCATGTCTCCTACAGCTGCTGGAAACTCTGAAGATTTTCACAGATTCTTTGTTCACAAAGTATCGGGCATTAGAGCAGTCATTTCTGGTAACTCGATTGACCCTGTTCCAGTTCTCACGCGTGCAGCGCCCGCTACATCAGCAGGAGGACGAAGCCTCGGCAGCGCAGCTCGATCATAAGTTACCAGAGAAGCCACACCGTTCATAAAAAGCATCAGAAACAACAAACGTGCATAAAAGCCAATAAAACACAAGGTTCCATTGCGTGAAGAGGACGAGCAGCTCGCTGTGTGCACCCGCACAAGCACCATCTTGAACTCCCTTGCTCTTTAATGAAGGATTAACTCTTTAGCTTGGTTTGAAGAAATAACAGGAGACGGACAGTGGAGTCACTCCACTTATATACCCAAAGGTTGCCTGTGGATTGGCGGGCGGACATGTAAGCTCTTCATAGTTGGCTGAAACTGAGATCACCCTTCCAAAAGCAGCTAGCATAAGGGCTAAGACTAGATGAAATAGAAAATTCTGGTAGTGGTCGGAGGGACTGGTTCATTGTTCATCACCATCAGTGTGAGAATGAATGATGTGTTGTAAATTATCTTGGGTGAATGTGGAAGTCTAGGCGATATATAAACACAGGCTTTTATTCTCTCTTCTGATAGACCTCCATTGTTCCAGGAGGACCTCCAGTGACCTCTGCTAGTTATGTTCCTCAAGTTCCCACCTCATCCACTAAGCCACCTCCACCTTCCCCAGGAGGTCCCCCAGCCTCTGGAATGGCTTCATTAGCCCCTCATCCTCCTCCTCCACCTCCTCCCCCTCCCCCAGGAGCTCCGTTAGGAACATCAGAGAAGATGAAGAACATTCCTCAACCATCTAACCCACTGAAGTCCTTCAACTGGATCAAACTTCCACAGGTAAGCTTGTTTAATCAGTCTGCGTAGAACTCATCCAACAAGATGAAGATCTTAATATTAACTCGTTTATAAGGATTTGGAGGTTCTCAGATGTTCTCACATCAAACAATAAGTGCATGTTAAATAAGTCCAAAATAAAAACCTATCTGCTTTCTGGAGTCAGGGTTAGGGTTAGGGTGTACAAACTGATTTTCAGACGTTTCTGCTCTCTTCAGCGCTTTGTTTGTCCATTTTGGCCATGTGAAAGCGCTCTATAAATAAAGTTGATTTTGATTTGATTTTGATTTCTGAATCATCGGTCTCCAAAACTTTTAATCTTCTGTCAGAATGTTTTTGTCACCTTCCTGATGGCCACGACTCATCTGTTCTGACACGGTGAGAGGTTCTGTTGCTTCCCAGGAACAAGAACGGTTTGATGTTCCTCCTCTTCAGAGGAGCTATTTGAATCAGAGAAGATAGATGGTGTGAGAGAAGAGTAAAAGAAGCTATCTATGTCAAACGTGAAAACCCCACTTTAAATAGGGGCGGGGCTTAGATTTCACCTTTCCAGTACCTATAATGCAGCTTTGAGTCTCATTCCTAAGTAGCTTCAGTCTAGGTCACGCCTTCCTGCATCTGATCAACACAAGCACTCATCAGCGGATGAAGAGGAGGGGTACTCAGAGTAGTTTCTACTGGTTAAACAACAACAACAGACAGCTACAGTTTATAAGCCTGCCTCTCCCATATTCCAGTTAGAATAGACAAAGCTCCTTGGATGAGAAGCAAAACATCATCAAGAAACCAAAGAAGTCCAGCTGCCTTCAAACTTTATTTATTTTTACTTATTTTTTATGTTTTATTTATTTATATTTTATATATTGACTTCATTTTATTACTTCATTTGAACCCTTTGGATTACCGTGACCTGGATGATTTAGAACCTTCACCAGCATGCAGACCAATTTCCATCCCATCCATCTATTTTCATCTGCTTATAATAATAATAATAATAATAATAATAATAATAATAATAATAATAATAATAATAATAATAATAATAATAATAATAATAATAATAATAGCCTTTATTGTCATTGTACAGGATACAACGAAATTGGAGTGCCACTCCCTTGGTGCACAATACAATAATACTTCTAAATATAAAAGGTCCCCTAAAACAAAACAATAGTAAGTACAATATATACAGAATAGCAGCTGCAGTATCATGTAAAAAATGGCATTAGAATAGCAGCATAATAGTTGACGGTGACCTTGACAGTCGCTAAGCAGTTTTAAATGTTTTATGCTTATTTACTATAGAGATCGCCCTGGGAAAGAAGCTATCCCTGAATCTGTTTGACCTGGTTTTATGTGACCTGTACCGTTGACCTGATGGTAATAATTGAAAGACGTGATTGCTGGGGTGAGATTGGTCCTTGATGATATTTCTCGCTCTGCTGAGGTACCGAGAGTTTGCAATGACCTCCAGGCTGGACAGAGAGATTAGCCAGTGATCTTCTGGGCTGTGTTGATGACCCTCTGCAGTACTTTCCTGTCTGCAGCTGAGCACCCTGCGTACCACGCTGTTATGCTGTACGTTATTATGCTTTCTGAGTCAGAGATACGCCGGGCTGACCGCTGGGTAAAACCGGGTGGAAAACAGAGGTCTCCGAGACCTCCACAAGCCGGCAGCCGCACAGCAGACAAGCGCCGCTGCGATCTGAGATGTGCAGAGCTGCCGCTGGGGAGAACTGGGTGGAAAGGTTTCCATCCCAGAGCTCCACAAGCCGTCAGCCCGCGCAGCACACAGAAGCCACAATGAGACAAAGATGCGCCGAGCTGCCGGGAGAAGTGGCGTATTTTGGCGGTTCTGGCTTGCCATAAGAACCAGCCGTCAGCCGGCGCAGCTAACAGAAGCCGCGATCAGACAGAGATGGACTGGGCTGTGGGGAGGGGATAAGGGTGGAAAACATTGGTCTCCTGAGAGCTCCACAAGCGGGTAGTCGGAACCCAGCTCCACCAACATGTTATATTTCAACCCATTTTCTAAAGTGCAGCATTATGTTAGTTTTTCTCAAATGCTGAAACACATTTCACAAACGTTTCCTCCATGTTCCCTAATGTCTAAACGCTACACCCTTTTCTAAAACTACATTAACACAATGGCTCTTTGATGGGAACAGATTGCTGACCTCTGGTTTAGCGTGACGTCTGATATATATATATATATATATATATATATATATATATATATATATATATATATATATATATATATATATATATATATATATATATATATATATATATATATATATATAGCCATGCCCTGATGTGGGGCTGGGGGGTGCGTCAACATGGTCGGGACATAGAAGGGGGTGCGCGGCTAAATAAGTTTGGGAACCGCTAGCCTATATGATTACGCACAAGCATGACGTGTCAACCCGGTCACACAGTAAGACCGGGTTGGACCTGTTCAGGTTCACACAGACAATCTTTACATAGAATTAGCTTACAGATGTAAAATTAATGCAGTAAAATATAAAGCTTTTTATTTAAATATCCATTCATTATTTTACAAGCACAGAGAGCCGCATCAGATGGATGGAAGAGCCGCATGCGGCTCCAGAGCCACGGATTGCCGACCCCTGAGCTAGGGCATGTGCGGAGGACACACACACACACACAAGCAAAATATACTTGTTTTCAATTACGCTTATTGGGCCCACTTACATTTTCTTTGGCCCACCCACAAATGAGTTTCTGGCTACGCTAATGGTGACATATGACAGACTTCTCTGAACTCCACAGCCATTACACTTTTCACCTCGCACACCCCCTAGCGGCAGCTCGCACACCCCTGGGGGTGCGCGCACCACACTTTGGGAATCGCTGCTCTATAAGGTTCAGGAAAGGGGAGTAGGGTGGCAGACAGACGTTGAAAAAGTGGTTACTGTTGGTGGTGAACCACTCTCTGATTTGGTTTGTTCTGTGGAAGCGGACATTGTCCCAAATGATCACATAAATGTGATGTGCGGGCCCAGGATGGTGTTGTTGGTGGTCCAGGAGGATGTCTTTTAGCTCCTCTAGGAAGGTGAGGAGATGGGGTCACAGCATTAGCAACAAGTGTCTTCAATTTTGAGTCGTTGTGTGTAATGAATGACGACAGGTGTGTTCACTGTGTTCAATTAGTGCTGACTGTGGCAAGCATTTGGCATCACATGAGCTTTCATTTGAGAATATGAGCAGAGTTCTTTTGCAACTTGTGTTTTAGCAAGGAAACGTGTTTAGATTTATGAGAACGGAGGATTGTGTTTTGTGTATTGTGTCTTCATGTGAAATGTGTTTATGATGTTGGAAAATGATGGCTAGATTTAGTAAATGTGTTTAGACAACTGGTCATTTGGTTTAGAGGATTGGCTTTTGTGTTTTAGCAATTGAGAAAAACTTTAATAAATGTGTTCAAATATCAAACAGCTAAATATCATTAACATGATGACAGTAGAAGGCCTCTCTCCCAGGATGACCAACAGGTAAAGCCTCTCCTGACCCTGGACACCTGCAGTCCTACAGAGAAAATCAGAGACCACAGGTGACAAAAAGGCAATAAACACATTTTTACATTTATCCACACAAGAAGATAAAAATTATATTCTTCACACAAACACTTCATTAAAACGTGTCAGCTGTGTAATCCCTGAAATGTAAAACTACTTTTCACAGCAGAACTACTGTGGTTGTGTGTAAACAGCTTCACTCTTCACCTCTAAGCTTAATAAAAACACTTCTTTGCTCTGTTGTCCTCAAAACAAATGACAAGTTTAATTCGCCACACACACACACACACACACACACACAGGAATAACTGGGACCCGTGATACAAACTCGTTCTGGCTGATTTCTGCCTAAAATGTAATTTAAAAAACAAATATACAGACGAAAAATGTCTATAAACTGAACCGCTTTAAGCTTTTAAGGTTTCTACGGCTAGTTTTTAACAAACTTACGTTTAAAACTTCATAGCTCTCTCCATTTTCTCTGCCTGTTGAAAATCCACAGCCGGCGTGCAAAGCATGCTGGGATAGCCTTGTTCTGTGAGGATACAACAGACCCGTCCTCGAAATGTGGGTGGAGCGAGGATGCGTTTGAGGAAGTGAGAATGAGTATTCTTGGAATTCGGACAGTACTCGTCGCTGCGCTGTGACGTCATTGCACTCTTACAAGCATCCTTCCCGTGGATTCGGACACACCCACAGTCTATATTAACAAAATGTCCGATTTTACTGATCTGTTCTGTGGGATACCCCAAGGCTCTGTTTTGGGTCCATTCTTGTTTCTACTATATATACATTCTATTGGACAAATAATTAATTCTTTTCATAATGTCTCCTGTCATTTATATGCAAGTGACATTGAGCTTTACTGCCCCTATCTTTCCATTCTGAGTTCTATAAACATTCGGTCATTTATCTTCTGCCGTTGTCAGGAATTCGGGTGTGTTTGACCAATCAGTGTCTCTTGAAGGCCACTCAACAACATTGGTCCAAAACTGTTTTTATCACTTAAGAAATATCTCCAAACTGTGAAGGTTGGTGTCCAAACATGACCCTGAAATGGTTCTCCATGCCTCTATCTACTCCCGTCTAGATTATGTTTATGTTTATTTATTTAGTAGACTCTTTTATCCAAAACGACTTACAATTTATAACCTAAAGGGCATGTTGTGATCTGTGGGGGAAACCGGAGTACCTGGAGGAAACCCGCGCATGCATGGGGAGAACACGTAACTCCACGCAGAAAGGCCGCAGCCGAGTTTCGAACCTGCGACCTTCGTGCTGCGAGGCAACAGTGGTAACCACTGCACCACCATGCAGCCAATGCAGATTACTGTAACACACTCTTCACATGTTCTAACAAAAAGCGCTTGACCGCCTTCAGTTGGTCCAGAACTCTGCAGCGAGGCTCCTAACTGGAGCAAACAGAAGAGCACACATCACTCCTGTTCTGGTGTCTCTGCACTGGTTACCCGTTAACTTTAGAGTTCATTTAGAGTCCTGACTAGAACTTTCAGGGCTCTGCATGGTCAAGCTCCTCCCTATATTACTGACCTGTTAAAGCCTTCTGCTCCAACCCGAGCCCTCAGGTCCACCCACCAGAACCTTCTAGAAGTTCCAAAGACCAGATACAAAAGTGGAGGCGATCGCTCCTTCCAGACTCTGGAATGATCTTCCTTAATCCGTACGCAGCGTTGACAGGCTGGACACTTTTAAACAGCTGAAGAGCTTTTATTTAAAGCTGCTTTTAACTAAACCTTTTATTGTTTTCTTCATCAGTATAATGGCATTTTTTATTTAATTTATCTTTTATTTGTTTAATAAAATTTTGTTTTGTTCTTATGACTTAATGACGTTATGATTTGTTTGGTTTCTTTCTGTGATAAGTGCTTTATACTGCTTCTGATTGGGTGTTTTTGTTTACATCAGCTGTTTCACAAATTACTGTTAGAAAAAAGAAACAGACACCAAATTCACCAACAGAGTAATGATCACTTCAGGCCACTGAGTCATTCTTTACTGATGCTGTCATTTTTCTGAGGGACCCAGATGTTATCAGAACAAACAGATTGAAAAAAATCTTTAAATCAGCTGAGACACTGCTGCTGGAGTCACATGTTTGTTTGTTTGTTTGTTTGTTTGTTTGTTTTAGATCAAGATAGAAGGAACCATCTGGAAAGAAATTGATGATTTGGAAACGTTCAAAGTCCTGGATCTGGAGGAGTTCCAGAAGATGTTTTCAGCTTACCAGCGTTCAACAGTAACACAACACATTAAACATACGCCTAACCCTAACCCATCTTACATGTTAGTGATGCAACCGTTAATGCAGTCAATGTAACATCAGGCAGCAGAAAAACAAAGATACAAATGGTATAAGCATAACTGGAGATGCAGTGTTTAGCAGGTCTGTAAAACAGCTGTGTATGTCTGTGTGTGTGTGTCTGTGTGTGTGTTCACAGAAAGATGCAGAGGAGGAAATTTCTGTGAGGAAAGTGAAGGAGCTGTCAGTGATAGATGGTCGCCGAGCTCAGAACTGTAACATTCTGCTGTCACGGTCAGTTTCTGATGGCTCTGAGTTTAGCTGTCAAACTTACTTTAATTTCACTCCTTCTGCACTTTTGTTACAAATCCTTACAAAGCCCTTCTGGCCTTAAAACACCAGGATGGAGCATCAGGATTAGTACCTTTATCAGTGTACTGCCCCCGGTGGAAGATTTACAGGTAGAAACGGCTGAGTTAATTTGTCCTTTACTGTTTTAAAATTACAAAAGAAAAGAAAACTACTATAAATTTGTTTATTAATATTAGACAATAGAACTTCATGTTTACGATTTTTGAATAGAATAGAATAGAATAGAATAGAATAGAATAGAATAGAATAGAATAGAATAGAATAGAATGATCCCACAGTGGGGAAATTCAAATGAAGCCAACAGGACTACTTTGGTTTCTTGAAGCCGTTTCACTTCTCATCCGAGGAGCTTTGTTCTTTCTAACTGGAAAATGGGGAAGTCAAGCTTATAAGCTGTAGCTGTCTGCTGTTATTTATCAAGCAGAAACTACCTCTGAGTACCCCTCCTCTCTAGCCCCTGATGAGTCGTTGGCCTACTGTTAATCAATCCTGAACTGCAGATACCGTAACTGGGCCTTTGTGAAATCTACAAAGAAGTCTGGAAAAGCATCCAAGGCAGCAACCAGCAAAGAAAAGGCCAACAGGCCCAAAGGCGCCGTCATCCCATACTCAGAGAAACTTAGAAGAATCTTCTCCAAACACGACATCCCGGTAAACTTTAAACCCAACAACACCCTCAGACAGAACCTGGTCCATCCTGAAGACAAAACACCCAAACAGAAGCTCAGTGGTGTTGTTTATGCAGTCCAGTGTAGTGAGGACTGTCCAGATGTTTACATCAGGAAAACTAAATGCTTCCAGGGAAACCTCAGTCAGCTATGAGCTCATTCGTCCACGTTTTCATAAAAAACATCAGGCTACACCGTCTGTAGTCCCGCTGCAGCCTGGTCAGCGCTGTGAGCTCATCGATCTTATTGGGTGGAGAACGGACATATCCCATAATCACGAAGGGTAAAAACAGTTTATTTCTCCGTTATGAGCCATCTGGCTCCGACTTGAGCCAGATGGAGATGGAGAGAAAGAGATAAAATGATACACACGAGTCGGTGGTCTCTTTGCTCTCGTCGGACAAAAGCTCTCTCAAGAGTATTTATTAAAAGACACACAGAGATGATAAAACGCACACACATTTACACATTCCTTTAGACTTCGAAAGGGAGGCACCCAGACGCTGGCACAGGGCGTTCTTACTGATAAGCTAGGACTGGGAAGAAGCAAGGTCAAACGCCTGCCTGTTGCCAGGGGAAAAAGAGCTGGATGTAACTTTTGTTTAAAATCATACACAATGTATCCATAACTTATCCAACACTGTGGACTTCCTGAGAGTAATGAACTACAGTAATCCAGTATTGATGTAATAAATGCATGAACTAGTTTTTCAGCATCGGTCGAAGATAACACCAAGGTTCCTTACTTTGTTCTCGGAGACTGATTTAATGCCGTTCCGGTCAGGTGACTGACTAAGCTGTCCAAAGATGAGAACTTCAGTCTTGTCTTGATTTAAAAGCAGAAAATTTAGAGTCCTCCAATTTTTTATGTCTTCAAGACAAGCCTGTAATCTCCAGCGGGAACAGAAGTAAGTTGTTCCACTATTCACAATGTATGATTTTTACAAGGCTAGAGAGCGCAACAGGGCAGTGAGTAGATGTAGACTTTTCAAAGTCAGAGTAGCAGCTCTTTGAGAGCCAGAGTTCTTCCTGATTGCCAGATGTTCAAATAATTATGTGCAGCAGTGCAAAACAAATAAATTATTTAAAAATCATTCAAATTGACAAATGATAATAAACAGACCTTTGACTGATTGAATATTTTATGTGGCCCTTTGACACTTGTTTTTGAGTACCCCTGTCCTAAGCCATAAAACATTGACTCATACTTTTTCATGCTCCTTTCCACCTTGGATGTTCAGTTTTAACTCTGTGGATTAGCATCTTGTGGTTCCAACTTGTTTGTTTGGCTTTACTTCGTTGCTCTGTGTAATTGTTTTTTTTTTTTGACCTATGTGACTATTTCTGCCTGTGTTGTTTTGTGAAAGTACAGCGCTTTCGTCGGTTGTTAGTATCGTATTAAAAGCACTCTATAAATAAAGTGGTAAGGCATGGGTAATGCAATGGGGTATTTTATCCAATCCAATCCAATCCAATTTTATTTATAAAGCGCATTCACAAGGCATTACAACCAAACAAGGCGCTGTACACTAAAAATTTTAAGTGAGGAAATTCCAATCACACGTAGTAAAAAGCCCAAAAAAGTGCTTTTTCCATGATACGGCCCATTTAGAAATGGAGAATTACTTCCTCAGAATCACTTTACTGTCATTAAACCAGTGTCTCAGTAACAAAATATGTTTCTGCACAACCAGTGCAAGAGTATACAAACAACACACAGAAAGACATAAACAGGATCAGGATGACTGTGGTATCCCATTCATTATTAATCATCACTAAACCTTCTTAATGAATGAGTTTCTGTTTCACAGGCTCAAGATGACCAATGAGGAGATCTGTTGTGCCATCCTGACCATGGATGAACAAGAGGAGATCCCCAAGGACATGTTGGAGCAGGTAGAAACACACAAGATGTGATAGAATCATTTTGAATGATTGGAGGAGAATAATTCACCGGTTCCATTGATCCCTCATGTTTAAAGGGACTTGCACTATGGTCTATAAAAAACTGATTCTCAAAATGATTTTGAACTAAATCCCTCTCACATGAAGTGATCTCGCTAGCTTTATTCCCAACAGTTTCATTACCTTCCAGAATGAGCCATTTCAGGGCTCTGTTGCCGGCCATGCTCACCCATCCCCAGAGTTGCTGGGAGTTTATCACAGTACAAATGGGGAATTATGGGTAACACTCCTGCTTTTCCTACCAACAACATATAGTTAAAACACTAAATCACATCCAGATGATTTACAGGTGAAATTTAAAGAATGAGAATCTGCTGCAAAAGTTAATTTATGTCAGTAAGTCAACTTAAAAAGTGAAACTAATCTATGAGACAGACTCATCCTGCAAATCCAGATGTTTCAGCCTTTATCTGTTGTAACTGTGATGATTATGGCGAACAACTGATGAAAACCCCACATCCAACATCTCAGACAATCAGAATATTGTGAAAAGGTTCAATATTCCAGACTCAAAGTGTCACTTTGGTCAGCTGATGAGTCCAGAACAGCTGCAGAGGGTTGGTTCCTGAGCCTTTAGATGGTCTCAGTCTGAACTGGATTACTGACATTTGCACCATATTCTCATTTTTTCAAGTTTCACCTGTGAAAAAGATAAGATTAAAGATTGAAAAAAAGAAAAAGTGATTAAAAACAATAAAACAAGGGAGCCTCTAAATGTACAGAATATACAGAAACAGCAGCATGAAGAGGAGGTCCCACCAAAGCCTGAACAGGTGAGTTTAAAGGAGACCACTGAGTCCTCTGATCTCAGGCTCAGGGGGAGAGAGGTCCAGAGTCTGGGGGCCACAGCAGCAGATAATCTGTTACCTTTGACCTTTAGCCTGGTGCTGCACAACCAGTAGGCTTTGGTCACTGGACCTCAGGGACCTGCTGGGAGTTTAGGGACTAAGAAGATCATCAATTTATGAAAGCAGAAGAGACCAGGCATGGTGTTAAAACCCAGATACTCCATCTTAGAAGTCAGAAAATTTTTTTTGTCAATGAACCAGCATCCCAGTAAAACAAAATTACTTTCAACACAATCCATCCAAGATCAAACATCCAACAAACACATAAACAGGATCAGGCTGACTGTAGTATGCAGCTACTTCACGGTGCTCCTATTTGCAGATCTGAAGAAAATAATCACAAGGAGAGGAGCACCGAACCACAGGGCATAGTTACAAAAAAACCATCTCAGCACATGAAAGTACATATTCAGATAGTCACAACATAAGAAAATGTGTAAAGGGGGTTGGGGGGATTGCGCATGCAACAAAAACTAAGCTAATCAGCACTCCTGCTGCTCAGGAGTGGGAATGAGAGTCGGTAAAAAGTGAGTCCGTCTGCTTCTCCCAGTTCAGTGACTGTGTCTGCCGCCTAAGATGTAATGATGCAACTCCCGGTGAGCTGGTTCAAGGGGCTTCACAGGCCCATGCGAGGAACCAGGGAGAGAGGGGCAGATCACCCTGTGCCGTTATGGGTGCATGTCTGATGCAGGGGCGTTAACACCTTTCTTATATCACCACTCTGAAGACCGATGAGCGTTGTCAACAGGTTTACTGACATTGAAAAGGGTAAAACTAAAAACAAGACAAAAAAATACAGTTATGATTTACATATGTGCAGCATAATATGCATTTATATACCACACTGCTACTACACAGTATATGTCACAGGTCTAATTATGAGAACTTGTGCTACTGACGCTATCCAGACAACCTCCAAAATCGCGGGTAACTAGCTTAACAAAAAGACTAGCTTGAAGCTAAATACAGCATTAGCGGGCAACATATAGCACAAAAAACAAAGTTGCAACTTATACTTTAAGTACATACCGGCGATACAACCATAAACAGAAGATGTAGACAGTGTTTTTTTTCCAACAGGACACCATAAACTGTGTGCCGATATGTTTCCTTTCTTCTTGCTCACTTGCTTTACTAGACTGAGCGGACTTCCTGTTCAATAAAGTTATTTCAAAATAAAGCCGTTTCTAAAGTGCACCACTCGAAGAAACCACAGAGGGTGCTGTAAACACATAATGAATAACCACTGACTGAGAATGACATTTTAGTGATACAACATTTTTACAACTTTTAGTGAAAACAGAACACACCCTTCTACATAAACATCCAGGGAGAGTTTTTAGATTTCTGTCTTCAAGGCCAACATCGGGGAGCATATTTGTTTTGGTACAGGCTAGAACTTGTTGTTCTGTCTTCTGTCCCTCTGCTGGTCTCGAGGCCACTCCAAACAACCAACGCAGCACAACAGCATGTGAAATTGATGGTGATGGCAAACCAAGTGGATAAACAACAGAGGACAGCTGTTGTGGTTGATGTAACAATACCAAATGATGGCAACATCAGGAAAAAGAAACACGCAAAACTACAGGAGTACCTGGAAAGAAGAACTTGAGATATCCAGAAGAGTGAAGACGTCGGTGTTGCTCCTGGTTTCATGTTTGGACTGTTTTCAGAGGCATTTGAGACCCAAATGGCAGCACAAAAAAAATTCTAAAAGTCAGATTTGCATAATTTGTCCCCTTTTAAAGAAATTTGACAGGAGCTTTACACAGGATAAACACTTACTATAGAAACTTAATTTCTGTTTCTGTGAATGAGAGTCGAACTTATTCTTAAAAAGAATAAATTAAGGAATAAAATACTCAAAGTGTTCACTGGAGTTTTGCTAATCTGATTTTAGCTTCTGAAATTTGTTCCTGAGAAGAGTGACATCGAACTTTTAGAAGAACACAAACACGAGCTGGACCGTATGGCTAAAGCGGACCGATTCCTGTACGACGTGAGCAGGTACATAAAACACACACACACACACACACACACACACACACACACACACACACACACACACAATTTAAATGCTTGTGTGGACCTTCATTGACTCCTTGTTCCCATTAGGGGTTGTACGAACTAGTCGACTAGTCGACTTCACGGCTCTGTAGTGACTTTTTATGCCTGTCATCGACTAGTCGCTGTCACGTGATAATGACTGACAAGATGCAGACCTCGGAAAAGACAGCAAGTGATGAGCCCCTGCGCGTCTGGATCAAGGCGGAGGCGACAGCGCTGTGTGCGTTGGTACTGACACCGGCGGTAAAACGGACATTTAACCAAACTGTGACCTTTTCCCTCTTGCAATTTTACCTTCCACTCACCCCCATCCTAACCTTAACCAGTTTGCGCATGCAAAGCTCTGATCGCTGACGCACGCTCCAGACATCTGCGTCCTGAGCACGGCCAAATCAGGTGTCACCACCTTAAAAACAAATTAAACACGCGATCGTTCATGTCGGCTCATTTCCTTTCATGTTTTCTGTCTGTTATTTGTGCCTGATGCATTTCGCTGCTGCAGAGCGAGGTGCATCACCTGTTGTCCTCCGGTGACGCACCCCCAAGATTCCACTATCTCCGCTCTGCTCCGGCATGAACTCCGCAGCAAAAACAGTCCCGTTGTAGTCGGCCGGCGAGCAGCGGCACTCCGCTGTTTTTGTGGTCGGTAGATCTTTTAGAACTCCAGTTCAAAGGTAACTCATGAGGTGAATATAAATGAACCCAGGTAGCAGTTTTTCTTTAGGATTGAGAGGAGATGCAGGAAGATAATAAACAGGCAGGACAGAAAAATAGTCAAATAAAAACAAATTCGTTTTTGTACCTGCTGGTTGCAACAAACAGACACCTTTGAAGGTAATCAGAAGTGAGGAACAGAAAATGAAATAATTATTTTAATGTTTAGAGCAGCAGGAACTCCGAGAGGCTGCAGGCGAAACAGTTTGCTGCTGCTGCGCAGGGGGAGGGGGGAGAGGACTGAAGTAGGATGCAGAAACTACCGTTGTTAAAAGAGATGTGTTAACTTAGAAAATGTGGGCGCATTTTTAATTGTCAAAAACTCCAGCGAACCTACCGACCCCCCCCCCGCCGCCGCTTCAGGTGTATGACGTCATCAACGACTAGTCGAAGTTGACTCGACTTTCATTACTTGACTGTCAACTTTACAAAAAATAAAGTCGTGCAGGCCCTAGTTCCCATGCAGAAGACGAGACTACACTCTGAAAAAAAAGCTTATCTTTTCCTGGCTCATAAATGACTTTAAAACTTACTACAATCATATTTTGTTGAATGAACAATTTGTTTAAATCCCAGAAATAAATAAATCCAAAGTGTTTTAATGTGTCCTGTACTTTACATTAATGAAAGATGGGTTAAAATGAATAAGTCTCCTGTAATGAGTCATTTCAGATCTTCAGTTAAACCAGATTAGTAATTGTTGATTTTAATTTAAAACAGCATATTCACATTTCATTATTATTATTATTATTGTATTCTTGGAGAAGTTTTCCTTTTAGGCTTCTCTGTTTATGTGTCACTGTTGTGAAGCAATTCTCCGCCAGGACAACAGAGGGCATAGCTCTTTTACTGCCATCACTGCATTCACTTCTCTAGTGTGTTTACAGTGTGTTTACAGTGTGTTTACAGTGTGTGCATGTATTTCAGAGACATTTTAATGACTTCAGTCACCAGCTCCAAACCCTTGTTTCCCATTATTTCCTGACACAAATAAAAAGTCGTCTGTGTTACGTCCCCGACAGGGGGTGCTAAAATGTGAAAGAGGGGGTAACATAAGAAACATGATAGTGGGTTTGAAATGGGTTTAATTGTCATAAAAAGGTTCTAAAAAATGCAAACAGATGGCGAGCATTATTAAAATAATGCCAAACGAAAAAAATTCTCAAAAAGGTTAACGGTTAAAAGACAACTTGTCAACTATTAAAACCATGGTTAAAACTTTATTAAAACGTTTCACCGAACTGAAGGTGTTTTAAAAACACAACAAAGTGAATAAAAGTCTTAAAACCAGAACAGAGTTAACCTTTAAAATCCCAAGTCCAGAGGTTAAAAACTCATTACAAACAAAGGGGTTGAAAACAAATTGAGGCGTGGAGGACAGCAGAACCCTGCACTGCTGCCTCCCAGACTGCTGAAGGCACAGCCTTTTTATCCCAGGTGTGGGTCATCAGCAGGATTCATCTAGGCCTCTGACTAGCACATCACCCAGACTCCCTGGGGTGCTCCCCAGATGTTGTCCACAGGGACACCAACACTACCCTCCTCACCGCAACACTAGGTAAAAACAGGTCTCTCAACAGGGAGAGCCTCTGAGCCTGCCGGCAGGGGGACATTTCTGGATCCAACATGTCCTCTCCTCATGCTGGGCTGGATCAGGCTTGTAGGCTCTGAGAGCCCATCCAGCAGTGGATCCTCCGGCGGGGGCGGGGCCTCCAGAAGCACTCGCCAGTCAGCCACAAAGCCATCTGTTGCTTAAAACCTTAAAACAAATAAAACACCATTAAAATACCACCACCCAGGGATTTTGTACATTCCTTCACGGTCTGATGTAGTTAAAATGTCCCGGACAAGCCCCCATTTGTTTCGTCCCCAACATGTGTTGTTAAAATGGGAAGGAGGGGGTAACATAAGAAATGTGACAGCGGATTTAAAATGGGTTTAACTACCATAAAAGGTTTTAAAAACAAACAAGCAAACAGATGGAAAGCATTATTAACATAATGCCTAACAAAAATCAAGACTAAAAGGTTAAGATTTAAAGGACGAATTATCAACATTAAAACCCCTGGTTAAAACTTTGTTAAAAGTTTTACCGAAACAGAAGGCATTTTAATCCATGCCCTGGGTGGCATTTTGGCAGTGAAGGTGCCTATTGGGGCCAGTGGGGGAGCTGGCTCCCTGGAGGGCTTAGGCCAACCAGCCATTCCTCCCCATCCCCACATATTTTTCTCCTCCTGCTCCCTCACATCATCACACAAACATGCACATAGGACCTTGGGGGTGGACAAGTCAGGGGTGCGGGTATGGACCCCATTTCCGCATTCCTGTGGCAGCCTGCCCCCCAATTTTATTTGCACATTAAAACACTTCCACCAACGACATTCCACACAAACACACACTTAGGGCCTTGGGAGTGAGCACATTCAACGGCATTTGGCAATGGGATCTTTCAGCCTCATCCCAAGTGCCAGTGCCCACTTCCAATTTTAAACTGCACTTAGACACAGAGGGCTGTGGGGGGAAGAGGGGTGGTGTGGTGGCATCAGCTGGCGTAGACCAGACGATGCCTGCACTGCCCACTCACCACAGCCACGAATACACCTCATCAACACGCACCAACACAGTATTGGAGCAGGCGGAAGGAGACTAGGGGTCTTAGCATCACCTCTGTTGTCGCTTCGCTTCCTGGGGCTGGAGGCTAGGAGGGAGATCTGGCCGTCTGGCTGGGGTCTGGGCTGGTGGGTTGCTTTGCTCAGCGTTGGGGTTAGGGTTAGGGTTAGGCTGCTCTTCAACACCCCAGCAGAAAGGGTCAAAATCTGGGAACTGGTAATGGTTGTACCCTTGTGCAGCAGTGTCGGGACCAGAGTGAATAGGGTGTGTATGGGGAGCATGAGTGGGTGTTTGAAGTGCATTTTTGTACATCTTAGATTGTATGTGCATGTGTGAGCATGAGGGAGGGAGTGTGTGACTGTGTCTGTGTATGACTGTATATGTCAGGTGGGGCCTTTGACTCATCCCCTCTCCTGGGACTTCTTTTGCTGCTATTGACCCTTTGCACGTGACATCATGCCACTGTAGCGTAATGGCTTATGGCTCTTTTATTAAAGAGGAACCATTCTACATATTAATTCGGAATATTAATTTTAATAAATTAATAACCAAATTTTATAGAAATAAGAAGACTCAAAGGTTGTTTTCATCGATAAACTGACAATCATATCCGTGTGTCTGTGTTTCAGTTCAATGAAGAGACAAGTTTGAAATTTAAGAATTTAATTCTTCAATTTAAACTAACGATTTGAAATGACAATCATAGGAAAAATAATCAACATTGGCAACCTTGTTGGACAATCTTTAACAGTTGATATTTTAAGCTTGCACAAATAGACCTTGTGTTGGATGTGCTAAGATTTGAGAATGATGGAATTATGACTGCGTGCATGTATGTGTGAGATTGCTTCAGGGAGAGAAAAGGCGAATCTGAGTGAAAATGATGGTTTGAATTAAACTTAGTTCTTATTAGAAAAGATGCATCAGAACGCTATCTGGTCGTGTGCTGCCTCACCGTACGAGGACCCCCTTTCAGACCCGGATCCCAGGAGGGTGTGTACTCCAGATGACACCTTGGCTGGCAGAGGAGACGAAGGTGTGCTGGCGATCCGGTCCAGAGTTGCCCCCCCGGTACACGTTGTTGACGCGTTCGCAGATGTGCTTTCTCAAGTTTAAATTAACTCAGAACTCAAAGCCTCTGGACGAGTCTGCATTAGCTGGTTGCATTTCAGCTATTCTGTCTGGCCTGACAGAAATAGCGTGGGGGGGGACAGGAGCCTGCAGGCTCCCTTCCCCGTGGTGTTCGTTCGGCACGTCCGCTCTCTCTCGTTGTCAAACTCGAACTGACTAACTTACCAAAAACCACTTCTCTTCCCAAAGCAAACTTGTGCGTCAGCAAATGTGTTTTGAGTTACTGTGAGAGTGTGTGTGTGTGTGTGTGTGTGTGTGTGTGTGTGTGTGTGTGTGTGTGTGTGTGTGTGAAGGTCATTATAACATCTTCAAACATTATTTAATTAAGTATTGATTCATTATAGTTCATTATGATTACCCAAAGCATAATAATCATTCATTTGATTAAAACACATTTATAATGAGCAAAATGATAAAATGATTATTTAACATTTAATATAATGAAAAGGAAGTTTAAGACTTTGTTTTGTTATGACTAGATTTCATGAGAACTCCTTTTTCTGGCACTGCAGGTGTTAGATGTTGTGGTTTCTTCCAGACTTGCTGGCGTTCAGGTCTTAATCTGTGGGTGAAAGTTCTGAGCGACCCAGCCCTGACCCAGCCGGGCAAATACAACCTTTGGCACAGAAAAACCCATACTTCCTCACGCTACAATCCCCCCTTTCGCGACAACATGGTGGTCAAGCAAAAACCACCTGACGTCGTGACCTCAGTAACGTGATGTACTCATGAAGTAAGACATTCCAATGTTCCAGATGAAGGCAGGAGCGATGACGCGTCTCCCCACTTCTCGTGAAGAAAGGATTATATCCTGATCATTTGATTAAGGTGAAACTGTTGCAAATCATTGTAAAGTAATCCTCTTAGGAAATCTTGAAAGCAGAGCTATTTCAATAGCAGTTAATTTCATCAGCAATAATGTAAAGGTATTCAAAGGATAAGGTAGCCCGTGTGTCCACACGGAGCTGAGAAGGTGATGTAATCCTCGGACGTAGTTCAGGCGAAGTCCAGCGCAGACCGCGATACCTCTCGAACCACGACCGAAGCTCCACGCGACAGGAACCAGGTGGAGTAAGGTGAAGACGACCCTCTGATGGCGGAGACCCCCATGGAATGGAAGCAGACATCGAAGGCCAGACGAGCTCGGAGAAGGAGACACAGAGTGAGGCAGCCCATACGATAGATTGCGTTTGATGCAAATCAAATAAATTAATCAAAACCTATCTATGGGTACCTTGTGAAAAATGTGAAGGCATTTTTTGAATTACCTAAAGAAGAAATGTTCTGCACCCTGTTCTACATGTAATGTGAAAAGGTGATGCAGAGAAAACGCAAATAAAAGAAATTAAATCCTAACTGATATGTGAAAATCATCAGGCTGCACTGATTAAAGGCTTAGATAAAAAAAAAATCATGAAAATGAAGGGCAAATTGGCTTGTAGCCCATTAAAGGAAATTTTATCAAGTTAAAATCTGTAATCAAACTTAATCACTCCACACAAAGCACTATGAAAAGATAGAGGTGTAAATCAATTCTAAAAATGTAAATCAGTAGGTTAGTTGTCCCTAAAAATGTGAGTTAGTAACAGGTGTCCTGGCTGAAGGCAGGTAACCTGAAAAAAAACTCAAAGAATATCACCTATTAAAAATCATCCAACAAAGAATCAGGTGAATTTGTAATGTTCCACCAGGGAGTGGAAAAGTGTCCAGTCAGAATCGATTTGTTCATTAAGCCGTTTGTATCTGGTGTTACGAACCCACAGAGAAACTTGTTTGAATTTACCTGTGGGTCCCGTTTGGAACTGGAGCGAAGCGGATGGTTTAGTTGTTAGATCAGAACCTGATTTTACCTGTTCATGGTTGTTTATCGGCTTATCGGAGGCGACGTTGTTGCAATCAGAAATTGGAGTGAACTGGAGATGCGAAGACGATGCTCGCAGATCAGGAGGAGGCTCCCCACCCCCCTTTTGTTTCTCAAACTTATGCCGTGTCTTTGAGACAGGTAAATCAGAAAAAACAACAGTTCTTAGGCTCCTAAGAGCCCGTTCACCAAGAAGATGCACATTGCCACCCGGATCACGCCGGAAGAGCAGGTGTTCAGATGTCCAAAGACCTAGAGGTGTTGGACGTGGAGGTTCTGAAAAGGAGTTAGGCAAGAATGGTTGTGTCACGGGTGTCGAAGCAAACCCAGCCATGTGTAGAATCAGACACAGACATGTTGCTAGCTTTAGGAACATGTTCTGTCCTGGAAACTGAAGCCAAGAATACATTCGTCCCAAGAATGGTGGAGGATCCCACACAGGAACAGAAATACCAGGGTCTACCAGAGAAGTTACAGACTGACTAGAGCCCTCCCCCTTAGAAGGTGTATCATCTATCTCCGGGTCGGAGGTCAACGTTGCCAGCTGAAGTGGTGGAAGGTCAGTGTCGATTTCTGCAATGACCCGCCCGCTCGGAGGAGGGGTTCCCCCGAACAGGTCGAAGTCCGCAACGGAAAACTCAGTACCACTCAGCACCCCCCCCCCTTTGTCAGGCGGGGCCCTGAGCCGAGCATTGTTGCACGCACCTACTGCTCCCGGGCCGGGTGGCGACCCCGAGCCCGTGAGAGAGATGTCCGCAGCAACCACCGAAGCTCCCTCAATATCATCACTGACCACAGGGCTACTGGAAACCGCAGGCTTTCCTGCGCCGTCGTGGTCACCTGAAAGAGAAATCACAGGAAAGAGAGCACAGAGGCCAGAGACAGAGTCACATCCCTGTGAAAGAAGAAAAGAATTGGCCACCATGTCAGCAGAGGTCACGAACTGAGAAATGACAAGGTCATTCACAGAAAGGTCAAGATGTCCGGGCACAAACCCTTCAAATGGTAGGATGGCCACGTCTGGAGGCCACAAGTGTTTCTCGGCGCCTGATGTTTCCATCTCGCCCCGAGACACAAGCAGCGTTGTGCATGATGCGGACTGATGATTGAGGCCAACCTCTGGCTGACGCGGTCGGTCACAGATGGAAGAATTCACATCCATGCCGGAGAGGTGGTTGTCACCTGACATGGTGGAAAGAGAAAAAGCATCAGGAACCACAGGTTTAAACACAAGCTGTTTGTCAGTATGGTCAACCATAGGTTCAAGAGATTTATCTAGCATTAAAGCAGCAGAGAAAGTGTTGTTAATTTCAAACCATGATGTGAGTGGTGGGGTTCCTACCCCCCTTAAGAAAGAAAGGCAAAGAAAGAACATTGTGACTGAAAACATCAAAGTTTTTAAGCTCACGTCAGGAAGTGCGTAGCAGAACAACCTCTGACCCAGTTTAACTGGCACCCTTTTATCACCGTCACTTGTACCCTGTCCTGGGCCGTTGGGCTCCAAAGACAGTAATCGTGCCGCAGCAGCCCGGCGTCCGACTAACGCGGAGAGGCCGTTCTGAAACACGGCAGGACCAAGCGGTTCCGGCGGCTGGTGAACAGCATCCTGTGTCTGGGTGTGTTCTGGAAGCAGATCATTAGAGAACTTTACATCAGGTGTGACAGCACAATCAAGATAATGTCGTGTTTCGTCCATTTCTCCTATCTTACAGAGCAAATCCGTTATTTATCGTCTGAGCCCACGGTAAACACTCCGCTTCAGCCCCTTAATTCATCTCACAATTAATGACTGAGCGTGGCATCAACTCTATTTATTACGGCGCAGGACAAAAAAGGTTTGTTGTACAGAGAACTGAATGGAACCCAAAATCACCACAAGATGGCAGCAAAAGCCAGGGCACCGGCGGATGGAGGCCTGAAGCCTGATTTATTACTGGACCCAAAGAGATAGCAAACCTAAGCGGTTATGCTGTATTTTACGGATAAAACTTCGCATTTTACTCCGAGGGAAGGCTTAATTGTCCTCAGACAGCCTACCTAGAGTACGGCCACGGCGAGAATCGTGCACTGATTTTACACGCCGGATTACGCCTGTAAGGACACAATTGTAGTGTCAGGCTAATCAAATTAGCGGTGCTCATCAGCTGAAATGAGCGTTAGGTTTCTTTTAACCAGGACCTAGTGTACCTGGCGGTCGGCTAACCCACCTCCGTGAAAAGTGGAATTATTCACCGATTTAGCAACGTAGCGAACACGTCTACGAGTTCTTCGCACCTGTAAATGCAGCTTTAGACGCTGACTAAGGATTTACCGGAGTTTTTCGGTTACTGCGGATCAGACAGATATCGGAGAAAGGGGCGTCTGGCGCTCCGTTCGGACAAATAAAAATACACAGCTTTCACGGCGCTCCAAAGGTTTTCCGAGAATTCGGAGATTCAGCTTTACTTCCTGGCGAAGGTAGAAGATTTTAAGCTAAGCGGCTAGCGGTTAGCTCGTTACAGCGGTTTCAGAGCAGAAAAGGAAACTTTTCGACCTGTAGAGTGAAGAGACGCAACGTCTCATCAAAGTGGACAGAATATAGTCAAAGACAAAACTCACCCATTCGCTTAGCGATGGACGAGAATGGTAAAAAGCACAGGATCCATGGAAATGTTGGATAATTTGTGATCGAAGATTCCACAGTAAAATCCTTCCCCCAGGACGTCTTCAGGAAGAGTGACTTTAGTGTGGAATAACTTCCGGTTTTTCAAAATAAGACATCAAAGTAAAACACAGAGAAAACGAGTAATTTTGTTAAAAATTAGCTCTTTGATTGGTTGGACGGATATATCGCAGATATAGAAGTCCGGCTAGGCTCGCCAATTATGTAGCGTAATGGCTTATGGCTCTTTTATTAAAGAGGAACCATTCTACATATTAATTCTGAATATTAATTTTAATAAATTAATAACCACATTTTATAGAAATAAGAAGACTCAAAGGTTGTTTTCATCGATAAACTGACAATCATATCCGTGTTTCTGTGTTTCAGTTCAATGAAGAGACAAGTTTGAAATTTAAGAATTTAATTCTTCAATTTAAACTAACGATTTGAAATGACAATCATAGGAAAAATAATCAACATTGGCAACCTTGTTGGACAATCTTTAACAGTTGATATTTTAAGCTTGCACAAATAGACCTTGTGTTGGATGTGCTAAGATTTGAGAATGATGGAATTATGACTGCGTGCATGTATGTGTGAGATTGCTTCAGGGAGAGAAAAGGCGAATCTGAGTGAAAATGATGGTTTGAATTCAACTTAGTTCTTATTAGAAAAGATGCATCAGAACGCTATCTGGTCGTGTGCTGCCTCACCGTACGAGGACCCCCTTTCAGACCCGGATCCCAGGAGGGTGTGTACTCCAGATGACACCTTGGCTGGCAGAGGAGACGAAGGTGTGCTGGCGATCCGG
>SSNQ01034351.1:552001-557215 GCA_006942095.1 Nothobranchius kuhntae | reverse complement strand
GGGGACAGGAGCCTGCAGGCTCCCTTCCCCGTGGTGTTCGTTCAGCACGTCCGCTCTCTCTCGTTGTCAAACTCGAACTGACTAACTTACCAAAAACCACTTCTCTTCCCAAAGCAAACTTGTGCGTCAGCAAATGTGTTTTGAGTTACTGTGAGAGTGTGTGTGTGTGTGTGTGAAGGTCATTATAACATCTTCAAACATTATTTAATTAAGTATTGATTCATTATAGTTCATTATGATTACCCAAAGCATAATAATCATTCATTTGATTAAAACACATTTATAATGAGCAAAATGATAAAATGATTATTTAACATTTAATATAATGAAAAGGAAGTTTAAGACTTTGTTTTGTTATGACTAGATTTCATGAGAACTCCTTTTTCTGGCACTGCAGGTGTTAGATGTTGTGGTTTCTTCCAGACTTGCTGGCGTTCAGGTCTTAATCTGTGGGTGAAAGTTCTGAGCGACCCAGCCCTGACCCAGCCGGGCAAATACAACCTTTGGCACAGAAAAACCCATACTTCCTCACGCTACACCACTAATGTGACCGCCCCATTCGCCATGACGGACGGCAAAAGGGTTAGCCAGTTTGTAGCCTTTTATGGCTTTTATTTAGTTTATTTGACAGTAAAATGGTTTTAGCTTGCTGCGTGGTCGGCTGCACTAACAGACAAGGGCATAAACTCACCTTGTTTTGTTTTTTTAATAACTTTGATGGAGACTGAGGACGGAGATGAATTACAGCGATCAATCAAGCCGGCTAGCAGGCCTCAGATTTGCAGCGAACGTGTTTTTAGCGGGTAAGATTAACGTTCATTTATTTCACGAGGAAGACAGGGACAGGGATAAATGTGATGTGTTTATACTAGTTATTGATAATCCTGATGGATAGGTATTTCAATTCAATTCAATTCAAGTTTATTTATATAGCGCGAAATCACGACAAGAGTCGTCTCAAGGCACTTCACATAATAAAAATCCTAATTTTAGATATTCTGGGAACCACCAGTAGACCTGCA
Source organism: Nothobranchius kuhntae (assembly GCA_006942095.1). Taxonomy (NCBI): domain Eukaryota; kingdom Metazoa; phylum Chordata; class Actinopteri; order Cyprinodontiformes; family Nothobranchiidae; genus Nothobranchius; species Nothobranchius kuhntae. Next base: position 556,193 of record SSNQ01034351.1, on the reverse strand, counting down.
GTCTGAGAGCGAAGTGCTCGGTTAGGAACATATGGAACAATCAGATTCCTGATGTATGATGGAGCTTGATTATTAAGAGCTTTATATGTGAGAAGAAGGATCTTAAAATCTATTCTGAATTTAACAGGTAGCCAATGTAGGGAAGCTAAGACAGGAGAGATATGATCTCTCTTTTTAATTCTCATCAGAACTCTAGCTGCAGCATTTTGGACAAGCTGAAGACTTTTAACTACATTCTGTGGACTTCCTGAGAGTAATGGATTACAGTAATCCAGTCTTGATGTAATAAATGCATGAACTAGTTTTTCAGCATCACTCCTGGAAAGGATGCTTCTAATCTTAGCAATATTCCGAAGGTGGAAAAAGGAAATCCTACAAACTTGTGAAACCTGGGATTTGAATGACATGTCCTGGTCAAAGATAACACCAAGGTTCCTTACTTTGTTCTCGGAGATTAATGTAATGCCATTCAGGTCAGGCAATTGGCTAAGCAATTTCCTTTTCTGGATTTCTGGTCCAAAGATGAGAACTTCCGTCTTGTCTTGATTTAAAAGCAAAAAGATTAGAGTCATCCAATTTTTTATGTCCTCAAGACAAGCCTGTAATCTACCCAACCGATTAGGTTCATCAGGGTTAATGGATAAATATAACTGAGTATCGTCAGCATAACAGTGGAAGTTTATCCCATGCTGTCTAATGATTTTACCAATTGGGAGCATATATATAGTAAAAAGAATTGGTCCAAGCACTGAACCCTGTGGTACTCCACAAGTAACCCTGGAGTATGAAGAAGATTTGTCATGTACATTTACAAAATGAAATCTGTCAGACAGGTAGGATTTAAACCAGCCTAACACTGTTCCTTTGATCCCTACAACATGTTCAAGTCTTTCTAAAAGAACATTGTGATCAACTGTGTCAAAGGCAGCACTGAGATCTAACAAGACTAGAACAGACACAAGATTCTTATCTGAGGCCATGAGAATATCATTTGTAACTCTCACTAATGCAGTTTCAGTGCTGTGATACTCTCTAAAACCAGACTGAAATTCCTCAAACAGAGCATTAGTGTTTAAATGCTCACATACTTGGATGGCCACTATTTTCTCCAGGACTTTGGATAAAAATGGAAGGTTAGATATTGGTCTATAATTCATTGGGTCATCTGGATCCAGAGAAGGCTTCTTAAGTGAAGGTTTGATTACAGCAACCTTAAAATCTTGTGGTACATACCCATTTATTGATTATATCTAGAATGGGGGCAGTAACTAAAGGAAATGCATCTTTAAATAATTTGGTTGGGATTGGATCCAAAATGCAAGTTGAAGGTTAAGATGAAGCTAATATTTTTGATAACTCTGAAAGCTCAACTGGATCAAAACGGTTCAAGCACAGATGAGGTTCTACAGTCACCTCTGAAGCTGCCTCACTTACTGAGGAAGAAGAAATCACATTAGGGAGGATGCTAAAGATTTTGTTTCTAATAGAATTAATTTTACTTCACCACCACGGAGGCTGCGCGCTGTCCACTGTTTTGTAAAGCGAGACAATTATTAACAATATTAAAGCTCTGATGTATGATTCTGTGTGTTAAAATGACGTTATTTATTTATATGAGCATCGGCGTTCAGAGATCTTCTCATTCCGGTGTGAGAGCAGCAGCTGGACCCGGTAACACCACCAGTAACAGAAGCTGGTAGGGATGCGGACTTTTTAACAATCAGCTTTGGTGTAAAGTGAAACGCTGTTTACAACATGATGTTATAAATCCAGAGGGGTGAATGTAGGCAAAGTCAGCAACATGTTTACATCGGTGAACAGCTGCAGAGAGAACGTAAGCTAACGTTGGTAAGCTAGTTAGCATAGCGCTTTCTATGAGTCCCCGCTAGATGCGCTACTTCTTCTGATAACTGAACTGGGCATGAACTAGTTGAAGGAATGCTGGAGGAGTTTTGTTTTTGTTTTGATCGCAAAAACAATTTCAGGCTCTACTTTTCTCTTTGTTTAGTACTCGTGTCGCTCACTGTTTACATGCTTTTCCACCATGGTGGACCCACGTGATTAGGTGATGTCGGTGCAAAGGGTCAATACATCTTTGCCTCCCCTCCCCCTGCCACACCTGGTGTGGAGTGCGGTGCCTTGGTCTGCCTGAGTGTTCGCGGCTCCCGGGTCAGGGGGTTTAAGATTTTTGGCATCTGCCTGATCAATCCCGGTGGCTGCCTGGTGGGATCTGAGTCCCTGGGCTCTGTTGGGTCCCCGGCGGGGGTGGTTGCCCCTGGGTCCCGGGTCGCTGGGTTCTGGGCTCGGCCGGCTAGGGGGTGGGAGGCTGCGGGTGGGCCTGCGGGCATGCCGCTGATATCCCCCAGGACTCTGCCGGCTGCTGGTTGTGCCCCCGGAGCAATCCTCTGCACCTCTCGAGGGGGGCAAGGGCTTTTCTGGTTACGGTCTCCCTGGGGTACCAGCGCTCTGGGACAGCTCCTGGATCTCTGGGACTTGGAGCTCCCTCCATCTCCTACGCATCTTTGGGGGGCAGATCTGTGGCCCTTCACACTCTCTATTGGACGCTCCTATAGAGAAATCTTACATATACACGCGTGTGCACACACACAGGTGCTCACATGGTGCTACAAATACAGGCCATTTACCACAGAGATTGACTGACAAGATGTTTGCGTTTTACTTGAGACCAATGCAAATATGTTGAAAAAAGTGAACTTGGTCTTTAAAACTTGCTTCTCAAATGAGCAGCCTCCTTTAAGAAACCTGTCAGATTTCTGTCAGCAGTGTTTCAGGCATGATTTAGACCAACCCTGATGCTCTGGGCTCGTCTCAGTGTTCTTTCACTGTTGTTCCCTTTTCCATCAGAATAAATCACTACCAACAGAGACTGCAAGCTCTTCACTTCAAGAAGAAGTTTACTGAACGAGTGGCTGAGGTCCAACCAAAAATCACAGGTAAGAGTTCAGTCCTAGACATCTACACTTGTGCTACAGTGGGTCAAAGAAGTATTTGGCAGCTACTGATTGTGCAGCTTGACCCACTTGTATAATGAGAGTTCTGTAATTTTCATCGTAAAGAAAGAAAGAAAATGCAGGAATGTTTTCAGGAGTGTTGGTTTTGGACCCATATGCAGTTGAGTGAAGCTCTGAGAGGCAGCAAAGTACTTAAATCCATTTACTGCAGAGACTTGGGAGCACAAAAACTACAGGAACAGAAATGTGTTGACAATGGAGAGACAAGGACTGACAGGGCTTAAATACACTGGGAGGAGGTGATCAGGTTACAAGAGGCAGGTGCAACTAGTTAATCACTGACAAGGCTGGGAGCAGCACGGGACAAAGAAATAGCACTGGGATTTTTAAAGATGTATTTGTATCATGGTGCAGAATATAAGATTGTAGCCTCCACAAACAAGCAAGAATCATTTACATTGAATGTGCTAGTACTAGTTTACCTGTTTAATTACAGATCCACTAGAATAAATACAATAAAATTTACCTCTCACCAAATAGAATATTTACTAAGAAATCACAATGTAGCCATAGAACTGGAGTAGCATCAGAAACAATAAACTGATCAAATTATAAAAGTCATAAAACAGATTAAAACTAATCTGAGTTAAAAATGAGAAAATAAAAGGTTTAAAAGCAGCTTTAAATAAAAGCTCTTCAGCTGTTTAAAGTGTCCAGAATGTCAACGCTGCGTACGAATTAAGGAAGATCATTCCAGAGTGTGGAAGGAGTGATCACCTCTACTTTTATATCTGGTCTTTGGAACTTCTAGAAGGTTCTGGTGGGTGGACCTGAGGGCTCGGGTTGGAGCAGAACCCTTTAGATTACAGCAGAACCGGGTTGGAGCATAAGGCTTTAACAGGTCAGTGATATAGGGAGGAGCTTGACCATGCAGAGCCCTGAAAGTTCTAGTCAGGACTCTAAATGAACTCTAAAGTTAACGGGTAACCAGTGCAGAGACACCAGAACAGGAGTGATGTGTGCTCTTCTGTTTGCTCCAGTTAGGAGCCTCGCTGCAGAGTTCTGGACCAACTGAAGGCGGTCAAGCGCTTTTTGTTAGAACATGTGAAGAGTGTGTTACAGTCATCTAGACGGGAGGAGATAAAGGCATGGAGAACCATTTCAGGTTCATGTTTGGACACCAACCCTCTCAGTCTGGAGATGTTTCAACACTGGTTGGT
>SSNQ01034351.1:521374-546498 GCA_006942095.1 Nothobranchius kuhntae | reverse complement strand
GGGTGTGTGTGTGTGTGTGTGTGTGTGTGTGTGTGTGTGTGTGTGTGTGTGTGTGTGTGTGTGTGTGTGTGTGTGTGTGTGTGACATGAAGCACACAGCTTCCTACTTTCTGACTGAGCAGCAGTGCTGCCATGGTTCCTCTCCCATCCAAACACACTCATGGCAGTCGTTTTGCTGCTGCGGCCAGAGCGATTTGTCTGAGCTTCAGTCAGAGAAGATGTTTACCTCACTGCATCCAGAATGCTAATGAGTGCACATGCAGGAAGCCGTCGCTGGCTGATTTTATCATTGCCAATCAGAATCTACCCCTTGTATGGGTCCCGGGCCAAGCTCAGCCTACCCTGGAGTGGGCAGCTGCGGGCAGGCCTGGGGGCTTCCTGTTATTATCTCCTGGGCGTCTGGAAAGCTGCTGGTTGGTCACCCGGGGTGATCCTTCATGCCTCTCTGGACGGGGCTCAGGATTTCTGTGGTGGAAATCTCCCCCGGGTCTCTGCACTCCGGAGGAGACCTCTGGATCTCTGGGGCTTGGAACTCCTCCGTCTTCCTTGGGTCTTTGGGGGCAGGTCTGTGGTTTTTCTCCTCACCTCTTTCTTTCTTATTTATGTGGCAGAGGCTTTTATCCAAAGCAGCGTACATTAGTTAACCTGTAGGGCATGTTGTGATCTGTGGGGGAAACCGGAGCACCCGGAGGAAACCCACGCATGCATGGGGAGAACACGCAACTCCACGCAGAAAGGCCGCAGCCGAGTTTCAAACCTGCAACCTTCTTGCTGCGAGGCAACAGTGCTAACCACTGCACCACCGTCCAGCCCTTCTCTTCCTCTTCCCCCCTTCTCTTTTGTTTCTCTAATCTGTGTACAGTGGGATTTAAAACAACCAAAAATATTTCTAATGAAGTTTTGGTATCAGCCGAGGCATTATAGCTGAAGCCATACTGCTCTACCTGCGAGAGTAAAACTGTAAGGCTTGTCTTTGGCACTCAGACATCAGTTCTTTACAGCCGGACAGGACACGGGGGAAAAAAGACTACCACTTGTAGGTAGGCGCGACAGTGAAATATCTTAAGCTGGCCAATCAGTCCATAAATGGGTGCATATAGAGCTCCGGATGTCACGTGACTCTCAGAGCGTATAGACACCATGTTGGCAGGCAACAAAGGTAAGCAAAATGAACGGGATCGGCTTGGATTTTACGCCGTCAGAGTTTACTTCCCACTTTAAAACCGAAGAAATCATTTTATATTGTCAGTAATTAAATAGACTAAACATCTCCGACCCTTACCATGCCCCTGGGATAATTTTTTAAAACGCCAGAAGCTGTCGGAGCGGGCCGGGCCAGGGAACGCCTTGGGATTTCCCCGGAGGAGCTGGCCCAAGTGGCTGGGGAGAGGGAAGTCTGGGCCTCTCGACTTAGGCTACTGCCCCCGCGACCCGACTCTGGATAAGCGGGTGAAAATGGATGGATGGATGGATGGATGGATGTACAGATAACATAGATTTACATGTAAGAAGTTTAAATAGAGTGCTGTGCTGTTTGAATGTATAAACTGAACGCCAAGAGAAATCACTAGTCTGATTTTTTTCCATGAATAAAATAAATATGTCTCAGGATCTGTCTGAGATCTATCTCGGTGAGACAGATAATAGCAATCCAAAGTGCTTTTTATGTGTGATCTGACAAGTGATCAACCATTGCTTAAAAATTAAAGGGACATTATGGAAGTGTGACAGCCAAAGCATGTATAGAAATAATAAATGTCTTCTTCATACGTTCTCCTGCAATGCCCTGGTCCTGTAGAATGAGCCCTGGCATTTTTACTGTGATTGCCTGTTTTTCTGTAAAATCACAGAAAAAGAGAGATGCTCGGGTCGAGCAGGCTGCTTCATGCGCGTTCACGCTCAGGCATCGCCCGTAGCATTTGCTATCCGTAGCTTTAGCAGCAGAGAGAGAGGCAGTGCCACTTTGTCGCTGTTCCTAACGCCTAGTGACAAAGCTAGCTACATTTCTGAGGACCCTTAGCTACTTTCTGTAGAACTTTCTTCTAGATATTTCCTGCTAATTAGCAACAAAACAGCCATTTTCACTCCGAACCGTTCTTTGGATTCACGTTGTTTCAGCTGTCATCAAGGATATAAATGTTACAGATACTGTGTATGTTACTAGAGTGTAGCTCACCTAGTAAGATGTCTGACTCTCGCACAGAAGACTCAGGTTCAATTCTGAATGTGAACATAGTTTATTTAGAGTTTATTTTTTACATTAATGGTATATTTTTTTACAGTAAGAGGCCTAAATTTTTATTTGAGACTCGCCGAACGGCATTGAATTCACAGATAAAAAAGATGTGGGTTCAACTTTCATTTTGGAACAATTTTTCAAGCAAGGGAAGGGAATGATCTGAGCATGCAGGAGGACTGACCCATCATAAACCTTTGTCGGCTGTGCTGAAGAGAAAGGTACAGAACCACATTATTTAATTAATTAGCTGTGTGTTCTCCTTTCCTCTGTCCTCCGGGCCACACACACACACACACACACACACACACAAGGGACTGTCTCAGCTGTTATTTTCGTTGAGGAATGTGCACGTACAGCATGCGCGCCTCCTGCACGAGCCTACTATTGAAGCTGCCATTACGCTTTTGGCCTGAGGGGTGTTGTGATTTGAAGTTTGTATATTTATATACTGTAATTAAATAATTTAATTACCTGATTTTGTATATTTATACAATCTAAGTAATCAATCAGAAGAGGCTGTTTTTATCATCAGGGAGTTTACTCAAACACTCTGTATTGACTGAGAGACAAGAAAAGAGAGAGTTGGGATCGTTTAAGAATCTTTAATTTCTATAATTATAAATTCTTACAATCTACCAGGACTATCTCAATGATGGATGCATATGGATGCAGATGGTTCGGTTTGGTGTGTGTGTGTGTGTGTTTTGTTCAGAATCTCTAGGCTGAGTAGCGAATCTGGTTGTTTTGACTAGTGTAGCGTTATGGTTTTATGCTCTTTTATGAAAGAGGAACCATGCTACGTATTAATTCGGAATATTAATTTTAATAAATCAATAACCAAGTTTTATATTGTTCAGAAGACTCAAAGGTTGTTTTCATCCATAAACTGCCGATAATATCTGAGTGTCTGTGTTTCAGTTCAATGAGGAAACCAGTTTGACGTTTAAAAGTTTTAATTCTTCAAATTAAACTAATGATTGTGAAATTGACAAACAGGAAATGCAATCAACATTAGTAACTTTGTGGGACAATCTCTTTAACAGTTGATATGCTGTTAATGCTCAAATAGACCTTCTGTAGGTGAATGAAGATTGAGAGTGATATGATGTGATTATGGATGCGTGTGGGTGCCAAGTGTAGTGAGAATTGAACATGAGATGAGATGAATGCGTGTGTGCATCTGATTTTGCTTCAGGAAGAAACAGGTGTCTGAGTGAAGTGATGGTTTGAATAAACTTAGGCTTTTAGTTGGAAAAGGTGCATCAAACGCTAAACACCGTGTTCTGTCTCACCGAATTCTTGTGGACCCTCTTTCGGATCCGGGCCGTGGAGGATGTTGTGATTCATCCAGCTGACACCGGCGGCTGACAGGAGACGTAGGTGTCGAACGAAACCCGGTCCAGAGTTGCCCCTCGGTACACGTTGATGGTAAAGCGTTTTGTCGACGCGCTTTCTTAAGTTAATTCACTCAGAAATCAAAAGACTCGGTAATGAGTCTGCGTTAGAAGTTGCGATTCAGCTATTCTGCCTGGCGTGGCAGAAACAGCGTGAGAGAAGGGGGGGGGATTGAGCCCATGGCTCCGTTCCCCGTTAGCGGTTGTTCACACGTCCTCTCTCCTTCGTTGCCAAGCACGAACTCCTTCCAAAGAAGAAACTTACCAAAAACCTCTCTTCTCAAAGCAAAAACCTGTGCGTCATCAAATGTGTCTGGATTTTACTGTGGGAAGGTGTGTGAATGTTTGTGTGCTTGAGTGTGAAGGTCAGTACCAAACATTCAACATTATCTACTTAAGTGTGGATTCATTAATCCATTATAATTACCACAAAGCATAAGAACCATTCATTTGATTAAACACATTTATAATGAGCAAAATGATAATGGTTATTTTAACATTAAAATCAAGAAAAAGAAGTTTAAACTTTATGTTTTGACTTGGTCTGGGTACAACTCATGTAAACACATCTTCTGGTAGACTGCAGGTGGTTGATGTTATGGTTTCCTCCCAGACTCGCTGGCGTTCAGGACTTAATCTGTGGGTGAAAGTTCTCAATGACCCAGCTTTGACCTAGCTGCGTCCAGCACCACCTTTGTGACAGAAAACCCATGTTTCCTCACGTTACAATCCCCCCTTTTTGTGACGACATGGTGGTCAAGCAGAGGCCACCTGACGTCACAACCACAATAACGTGATGTACTCGTGAAGGTAGACATCCCAGATGAAGGCAGGAACGATGAAGTGTCACCACAGGTCTCGTGTAGAAGGGAGTGTATCCTGATCAGATGATTAAGGCCAAAACTGTTGCAATCATTGTAAAGTAATCCACTTAGGAAATCTTGAAAGCAGAGCTATTTCAATAGCAGTTAATTTCATCAGCAATAATGCAAAGGTATGCAAAGGATAAGCAGCTCGTGTGCCACACGGAGCTGGGCAGNTGTAGCGTTATGGTTTTATGCTCTTTTATGAAAGAGGAACCATGCTACGTATTAATTCGGAATATTAATTTTAATAAATCAATAACCAAGTTTTATATTGTTCAGAAGACTCAAAGGTTGTTTTCATCCATAAACTGCCGATAATATCTGAGTGTCTGTGTTTCAGTTCAATGAGGAAACCAGTTTGACGTTTAAAAGTTTTAATTCTTCAAATTAAACTAATGATTGTGAAATTGACAAACAGGAAATGCAATCAACATTAGTAACTTTGTGGGACAATCTCTTTAACAGTTGATATGCTGTTAATGCTCAAATAGACCTTCTGTAGGTGAATGAAGATTGAGAGTGATATGATGTGATTATGGATGCGTGTGGGTGCCAAGTGTAGTGAGAATTGAACATGAGATGAGATGGATGCGTGTGTGCATCTGATTTTGCTTCAGGAAGAAACAGGTGTCTGAGTGAAGTGATGGTTTGAATAAACTTAGGCTTTTAGTTGGAAAAAATGCATCAAACGCTAAACACCGTGTTCTGTCTCACCGAATTCTTGTGGACCCTCTTTCGGATCCGGGCCGTGGAGGATGTTGTGATTCATCCAGCTGACACCGGCGGCTGACAGGAGACGTAGGTGTCGAACGAAACCCGGTCCAGAGTTGCCCCTCGGTACACGTTGATGGTAAAGCGTTTTGTCGACGCGCTTTCTTAAGTTAATTCACTCAGAAATCAAAAGACTCGGTAATGAGTCTGCGTTAGAAGTTGCGATTCAGCTATTCTGCCTGGCATGGCAGAAACAGCGTGAGAGAAGGGGGGGGGATTGAGCCCATGGCTCCGTTCCCCGTTAGCGGTTGTTCACACGTCCTCTCTCCTTCGTTGCCAAGCACGAACTCCTTCCAAAGAAGAAACTTACCAAAAACCTCTCTTCTCAAAGCAAAAACCTGTGCGTCATCAAATGTGTCTGGATTTTACTGTGGGAAGGTGTGTGAATGTTTGTGTGCTTGAGTGTGAAGGTCAGTACCAAACATTCAACATTATCTACTTAAGTGTGGATTCATTAATCCATTATAATTACCCCAAAGCATAAGAACCATTCATTTGATTAAACACATTTATAATGAGCAAAATGATAATGGTTATTTTAACATTAAAATCAAGAAAAAGAAGTTTAAACTTTATGTTTTGACTTGGTCTGGGTACAACTCATGTAAACACATCTTCTGGTAGACTGCAGGTGGTTGATGTTATGGTTTCCTCCCAGACTCGCTGGCGTTCAGGACTTAATCTGTGGGTGAAAGTTCTCAATGACCCAGCTTTGACCTAGCTGCGTCCAGCACCACCTTTGTGACAGAAAACCCATGTTTCCTCACGTTACACTAGGCTACCACGAGGCTTCAGAAGCTGATGACATGAGCCGCCATTTGCCGTATTTACGTACCCAGGAAGAGCCTCCCGTGTTAGATCAGGAATTGCCAGGTCTCGGACCTTCAGCGATACTGGAGCTGGTTGAAACAGCGGTCACAGCACACAACGCCCGTCTGAAGGGTCGACTCAGGTAGCATCGGCAGGCGTCAACAAGTTCACTCTTATTTTGAAGGACCGTCGTCTCGTTGGTATAAACGACGGAAAATCTCTAGCTTGACAGATTTCAGCTCAAAGTAGGAAGTCCAGCTGGCCAGTCTGAACTTCTTAATGATGACGATGGAAATCCTTAGGAACTCGGATGTCCTGGAGCTGAGGTTAACATGGAACTGAATATAAAATGGCATTGCCTTCTTTTATATCTCCCAGTTGTTTATAAATCTTAGTAAACCGGATTGGACGACTTTCATAAAACAACCCAGATTCTGCCCTACCACAGGCGAAAGTTCTGATTGGATGAAACAATGTGTCATGCGTTTCCATGGTAATGTAGATCAGTCTGTCTGGTGCAGCCCTGTTTATTCATTTAAACACATAACTCATGACATCTTTATTTCACAGATCGTTCACCTGATTATTAATGATCAACATATGCTTTGATTAGCTTATCACAAATAAAGTACTTTGATTAATCCATGAAAAGCGTTCTTCTTCTGTTCTTCTGTCTCTTCTCCTGGAATGTAAACATCCTGAACCAAGCGTCCGACCTTGGCGGTGTTACTGTGTGAAGGGGCAGCTGTTAAGAGCAGACCATTATACTTCCTAACGCTACAGGGGGCAATCGCAAGCTTAAAAATTCAAAACTCCATAAAGTCCCTTTAAATAGAGCTTAGCCGGTTAATTGCTGTGATCATAAAACACGTAAACGGCAGCACGCAGGAATCACGAGGCAACGTTTTACGTGATGTTTACTTGTTGCTATGAGTAATAAGACAGAAAAAGCCACGCCAAAATAAGTTTAGGAAGCCCACTAAGAATCGTAATAAAAGCATTTAAAATAAATACCACACACAGTTGAGGAAACATACCTGATATGAAGCGGTCGCTGCATAAGCGAACACCTTTATTCTCGGGATCCTACAGCTTAATTTTAGCCCGGTCAGCAGCGTGTTTTACTGCAATGATCCAACGTCTACGGCATTCCGGATCTTGGGGAATCCAGTAGAAGGCCCATCCCTTATGTCGTCCGCGTCTGTTCTGGCATCCTGGGGCACAACAGGAATCTACCATATTTCCCGTTTGAGTTTTCTGACAATAACAAATAGCCCAGCTGGAGGCTTCTGCCTGCCAAGATGGCGCAATTTTTGGTTTGAACTGTTGCATGCCGGGAGAAGTGACGTCAACCCCCGGAGCTCTATGATCAGCTCAGCATGAAATAAACCACAGGGAAGCAGGGATGAAAAAAATCTTTGGCACCACATGAACAACAAACGGACAATGCCAATGTACTGCAATGGCCACACCCAGCCCAAACCAAGCAGATGCAAGTGCAAATGCCCTTTTGTTGTCGTCCTGGACAGTTGATTCAATTCACTTCAATTCAGTTTATTTCTACAGCGCCAAATCACGACAAGAGTCGACTCAAGGACCTTCACACAGTAAACAATCCAATACAGGCCAGGTCATTAAGCCAATCAGTAACAAGTTTCCTATATAAGGAGCCCAGCAAATTGCATCAAATTTCGTTACAGCAATCCTCATACTAAGCAAGCATGCAGCGACAGTGGAGAGGAAAACTGCCTTTTAACAGGAAGAAACCTCCAGAGAATCCTGGCTCAGTATAAGCAGCCATCCTCCACGACTCACTGGGGATGGAGAAGACAGAACACACACACACACACACACACACACACACACACACACACACACACACAATGTGTCTACAGTTATATTGTGATGTCTTAGTAAATATTGTATTTGGTGAAAGATAAACTTTATAGTATTTATCCTAGTGGATCTATAATTAAACGGATAAACTAGTAGTAGCACATCCAACGTCAAGGAAAACAAAAAGTTATTATCAGGAGAGGGAGAATGTTTAAGTGGTTAGCAGCAGTGTGCTAGTCGATGGCCCCTCCATGAGGCCACCACAGCTCAGCAGAACATCATTGTAGCTTCTTCTGTGAGAAAAACACTTAGAGAGAAAATAAAGTTAACAGCTGAAATAGCAGGAAATAATACAGTTAAAGAGCAGACTGTAGAAGAAAGCAGTAGAGTGTGAAAAGTGGTCAGTGTGTCCTCCAGCAGTCTAAGCCTATAGCAGCATAACTACAGAGTTAACTCAGGATAATCTATCCTATTTAGATGGAGGCATGTTGGAGGCAGGGCAAGGGAGAGCCGTCTTTACCGACTGTACACTCCACCTCCCTCTACTCCCCCACTTGTCCAGATTTAGGCTAACATCAGATTTTAACCATAGGCCCTATCAAATAAAAATGTTTTAAGCCTATTCTTAAAAGTAGACAAGGTGTCTGCCTCACGGACTAAAGCAAGATCTGGCTCAAATTAAGCACTGCCCCTAAGGGTATAGAGCTGAACCAGTGTTCCACGACCAGGACAAAAACCGCATTGCTCCTCCTTAATCTGAGGTTCGACAACGTAGCAGACCCTCCTCTCCAGAACCCATGAATAGACCTTTCCAGGGAGGCACAGGAGTGTGATGTAAAGAACTCTATTATGGTTCAGATACCTCACGTTAAATATGTTGAGTATCGGTTTGGACCGTTAATTTAATAACTGAATATTCCAACAATAAATTCATTCAAAACAATCGCTAATAACCTCTGAATGAATGTATCGCAATATGTCGTGATGCATTGTATCATCTCCCCTGTATCGTGATACGTATTGTATCGCCAGATTTTCACCAATACACACCCCTATTGGATTAGACCTCACCCACCCCGGGGAATAGCCAGATCCTTACCCACTGTTCGAGCCTGGTTGCAACACGATATGGTAATTTGTGTCAAAAGCACCAAATAAGTCTGGTAGAAGATGCAATATGACCTCCCCAGAGTTGTTTGATAAACACACATCATTAAAAGATTTTAAAGTGCACACTGCATGGTGTAGCCTACCCTGGAACCAGATTAAAAAGGGTTCATAGCAGCCTTGCTCATCCGGAATCCTATCAGCTGGTGATACAAAGCCTTCTATGCTGATATGCGTGGTACACCAGGTATGGGAACACTGCTAAAATCAATGGGCAGCACACATGCATATTAAAATCACCAACCAGAAGCACAAGCTTAGGCCTTGCCATTACTCCCCCTCCCCGGAAGCTCAGAGAATTCCTTAATAAAACAACTGTTGTATTTGGGGGATGGTAGATCAGTGCCACCAACAGGGCCGGTGAAGCATCAGCTGGGCAGAACTTCTGGGGAGAGCTGTTTACAGCGACAACAGGAACGAAAAGATCCAGAAATGGCTGTCAGACTGATAACAACTTGTGAGCAATTTAATGACCCCCCCACTCCTTGTTTGTTTATGCTGTTAATGAGGTTGAATGTTTTTGGTAACTGCTGACTGTGCAGTAATTGCCCTTTGAGGACAATAAAATGTCCTAACCCTAACCCCTTAGCACTTTAAAGGTGTCAGGGAGAGTTTGGTCAGTCTGACAAAACTGCAGCGGAAACGAATCACAACCCACTCTAAACCTGGCCTCCTGGGTGCCTGTCTTTGCAGTTTGACTGAACTTGAAAAGGAAATTAGCATTCTGCGGTCTGGGCTGACCAGCATCAAGGCGGTGAGCATGCTCAGTAAAGCTTCAAAACCCGCTAGTGCATGCGTGGAATGAATGATATATGTGTGCACATGTGCAGGAGCTGCAATACCAGCAGGCACAATCTTCCCAGTATCCAATGGACAGGTTTGTTCCTGTGGTCAGCCAGTTCATCACGGTGGCATCCTTCAGCTGTTCTGATGTGGAGGACTACTTACAAGATGCCAAGGACCTGGTGAGTGTCTTCTCAGAAGAACAGTGTTTCTGGGTAGTTTCTGCCCCACTATTCATGTCCCTTTAGGAAAAATAGGTCTTGGAGTCGAGTGAAAAACATAAAACACAATCATACTCGACAATGACCATCAAAACAGTAGAAATGATAGACTAGTAGAAGAAGAAACAATTTTTATATAGCTCCTCTCAATATAAAAATCACAAAACAAAAAACACATTTAAAAAAATAACATATTTAAAAGGTGATTAGAAATATTATTAAATAAATGGGGAAAATGGAAATTCTTTAATTAAAAATGAGGAGCAGGAAAGCAAATGATCTAGAAAAGGTAATATTTGATCCCAGGAAAGACAGAATCGGTAGAAACCGCAGCATCAACAGAAGGTCCCGCCAAAGCCTGAATAGGTGAGTTTAAAGTGAGAGTGTGTATTTTCCTGGCAATAGGAGGCAGTACATTCGTAAATCGTTGCAAGCAAGTAGTATTTTTGAGTTGGAGAAAGACCTTACCAAGGGATGCCCATTAGGGTATAAAAACCCTAGGGAGTGCAAACTTCAGCCAAGTAAACACATCAGACTGTCTTTCATCACAAGAAACAAGGAAGGAGGTAAATGCGTAAAACAACATCTCAAAAATCAACATCGTGCCACAGCGTCACCCTCTTCAGCAGCTTGTGTCAAATTAGGTGATGTACCTGTCACTGTCATGACTCGCAGGAGGTGTTTAACCCACGACATGCAGAATCAACACGACTTCAATAGGTGGGTACAAAGAAAAGTTCTTTATTTTCTAAGCAGGAACTAAAGTGCACTGGTAAATCCTGTGAGGGTGTGCCGTGTGGCGCTAGTCCATAAGGTAGTCCACGACGTGTGGGAAAGGAGGGTAGCCAAGGTGAGCGCAGGTGGAATTCAGCGGGCTGAGGCGGGTGAGGCAGCGGAGATAAACGGGCAGGCGTAGAAGAGGATGGGACGTGGTTCTGGAAATTCGAGGTTCAAGCGGCGAGAGAAGTGTGAAGAGTTGAGTATCCTGAGCAGAGCAAACAAACAGAGTTCAGGAAAAAATCCAAAAGGCGTAATCCAGAAAAACAGTCCAAGGTTCAGAGCCAGTAATCCAATATCAAAGATCTAACAAGCAAACGGAGTCGAGAGGCTGGGGCTACCTAACAGGTGCAATCATCCGGCGCAGTGTGGTGTCTCCATCCTCCTTTTATACCTGACCTCCAGATTGGAGATTTGGCACACCTGCAGCACCCTCCGCTCCTCACCTGTGGAAGATTGCCTCAGAGATGGTTAGTGAGGAGAGAGTGCTCACCTCGGCTCAGGAACATGACAGGACCATTGTGTGCCTGTGTTCCCCTTCTTGTCTCACTCCCTGTGTCTCTTTAGAGGTCCCCCTGCCCTCGGTTCCAGTCTCGATAACTCCCAATAATTTCCTTCACCCAGAGTCCCAGTGCCATCTGTAGTTTTCTATGTCTTATATATAGTTCTGCAACTCTTCAGGTCACTGGTTATTTAACTTTAGTGTCTTTAGTCCTGCAGGTTTAGGTTAGTTTTGTCTTACAGGTTTTATGATTTAGTTTCCTCCTCTTCTTTGTTTTGCCTCTCCATTCAGTTAATTAGTCTCACCTATCTTCCATCAGCTCTCACCCCCCACACACCTGCTCCTGATCTCCTGACCTCTGCCCCGTGTTTAAAACCCTGCCTTGTCTCAGTGGTTGTTGGTTTGTTGTGTGCGTCTGTTGCCTCCCGTATTCCCGAGTTTCCAGTTTGCCTCCTGAGAGCTAGTTGAGTTTTGTTTTATCTCTGGGTTTTAACCCCCCACCCCCCCCACCCCCCGAGCCGAGGACTACCTGACCGCTCAGAAATAAAGACTTTGTTTTTCATTACACCACCTCCCTGTGCTGTCTGGGTTCCTGCACTAGGGTCCAACCATCCCCTGATCGTGACAGTACCAATCTAGTTGTTCCATCCGATTTCTGCCGAACCAAGTGATAAAAGCCAACGTAACACTATGGAGTAATAGAAAATCATCCTCAGGTGTTTACACAAACCAAATGAATCCAATTTGCATAAGAAAACAACTGTTGATGAGGCTCTTTTTGCTAGTCTCTGATCACTGAACACAGCCGGTACTTGTATTCCTAAACACGCTCCATTGGTGTGTAAAAGCTGGTGGAGTGGATGTGGCTCTTTGTGATAATAGTCTGTAAAACGTCTGGTCCCCTTATTATCTCTTCCTTTTTGCCAGACATTCCTGTAATCCATCAAAATGGTTCTGGATCAAAAGTTGTCTAGACTTTCTGAAGGTCTGAAGAAGTTTACTTTGGATCTTGGCTAAATTTTCTTTTTTTGGGTTTCCTGCTACAGTTTCTGAAGGCATTGAGACATTTTGGAGAAGACTCATCCAACCTGCAGCCAGATGAATTCTTTGGCATTTTCAGCACTTTTTTGGCAGCATATTCAGAGGCACAACAAGACAACAAGGACATGGCTCGACGGCGTGAAGAAGAGGAGAAACGGGCACTAATGGAGGCTCAGGTCATTATGTACTTGAGTGATTTATTATCAGCTCTGTCTCAGGGATGGGTACCAAATTCTGTAATCTTTAAGGCACCGACTCAATTCCATAGAACCGGCTGAGTACCGGTTCACGTCATGTGAAATGGTGCCTTTTATCGGTGCTGCGTGCCGGCGCAAGAGTGTGATGTTGTCAGTCACTGTGGGCGAGCAGTAAACAGAGCAGCAAAGCAGAGGAAGTGTTCTGAAGTGTGGGTCCACTTCACTAAATGCGATGGGCTGTTGGGTAATGATGAAACCGGCAACAACGATCAGAGTACGAGGCATCTTAATCTGCTCCAGCAGAAGAAGAAGAAGAAAATATCATTTCTATAGCGCCTCTCAAGATAAAAATCACGAGGCGCTTCACAAAAACTAAAACAAAAAATATAAAAAATTGTAAAAATATAAAAAAGCATTTCGAAAATGTTTAAAAATATATTTAAAATGAACAAAAATAAGCAATTGCGATTTAAAAGAAAAAATGTAAAGAAAGAGAGAGAGTGAGCAGGAAAGAGGGAAACCAGTGGATCCTGAGGAAGGTGGAATAGGTGGGGAGAGCAGAATAAAGAGAGAGAGGTGAAGAAGGTCATACAAAAGCCAGCTTGAACAAGTGAGTCTTCAGCTGATTTTTAAAGGAGACCACTGAGTCCACTGATCTCAGGCTCAGGGGGAGAGAGGTCCAGAGTCTGGGGCCACAGCAGCAGATGGTCTGTCACCTTTGACCTTTAGCCTGGTGCTGCACAACCAGTAGGCTTTGATCACTGGACCTCAGGGACCTGCTGGGGGTGTAGGGACTAAGAAGATCACCAATGTAAGATGGTGCTTGTCCATGTAAGGCCCTATAGACCAGAACCAGGATCTTGAAATGAACCCTGAAGTTGACTGGCAGCCAGTGAAGCTGGAGGAGAAGCGGGGTGATGTGGGTGTGTTTGGAGGACTTGGTCAGAAGCCGAGCACAGGCGTTCTGAACCACCTGTAGACGGTTCAGGGAGGTTCTGCTCAGACACGTGAAAAGAGAGTTACAGTAGTCTAAGCGTGAGGAGATGAAGGTGTGGAGAACTGTCTCAAGTTCAGAGCGGGACAGAATGGGACTCAGCTTAGCAACGTTCCTGAGATGGAAGAAGGAAGAGCCAACAAGAGAACTGACATGAGAATCCAGGGTGAGAGCTGGGTCAAAGGTCACGCCAAGATTCCTGACAGAAGGTTTGGTGTGGGAAGCAAGCTGATCAAGAGAGTCTCTGACTTTGGGAACCAGCTTGTCTGGGGCACATATGAGGATCTCAGTCTTATCTTCATTCAGCTGAAGAAAGCTCCCAGCAGGTAAATAAACTGTTTAAGATAACATTAGCTTCATAGTTCAGCTTTTGTTTACATAGCTAATGATGCGTTCACCATGTCCTCGGAAATTCCAACTTCAGAAAAATAACCAGTTTAAAAATGAACGGCAAACGGGATGAAGATACAAAGTAAATGTAGTTCACAGCAGAGATGTTTGCTTCAGTGTAATCAGCAGTTTATAAAACTACAAGGACCCACCATCACACAGTTCATAAACAAGGACCCACCATCACACAGTTTATAAACAAGAACCCACCATCACACAGTTCATAAACAAGGACCCACCATCACACAGTTCATAAACAAGGACCCACCATCACACAGTTCATAAACAAGGACCCACCATCACACAGTTTATAAACAAGGACCCACCATCACACAGTTTATAAAACTACAAGGACCCACCATCATACAGTTCATAAACAAGGACCCACCATCACAGTTCATAAAACTACAAGGACCCACCATCACACAGTTTATAAACAAGGACCCACCATCACACAGTTTATAAACAAGGACCCACCATCACACAGTTTATAAACAAGGACCCACCATCACACAGTTTATAAACAAGGACCCACCATCACACAGTTCATAAAACTACAAGGACCCACCATCACAGTTCATAAAACTACAAGGACCCACCATCACACAGTTTATAAACAAGGACCCACCATCACACAGTTCATAAACAAGGACCCACCATCACACAGTTCATAAAACTACAAGGACCCACCATCACACAGTTTATAAACAAGGACCCACCATCACACAGTTCATAAACAAGGACCCACCATCACACAGTTTATAAACAAGGACCCACCATCACACAGTTCATAAAAAAACAAGGACCCACCATCACACAGTTTATAAACAAGGACCCACCATCACACAGTTTATAAACAAGGACCCACCATCACACAGTTTATAAACAAGGACCCACCATCACACAGTTTATAAACAAGGACCCACCATCACACAGTTCATAAAACTACAAGGACCCACCATCACACAGTTTATAAACAAGGACCCACCATCACACAGTTCATAAACAAGGACCCACCATCACACAGTTTATAAACAAGGACCCACCATCACACAGTTTATAAACAAGGACCCACCATCACACAGTTTATAAAACTACAAGGACCCACCATCACACAGTTCATAAACAAGGACCCACCATCACACAGTTTATAAACAAGGACCCACCATCACACAGTTTATAAACAAGGACCCACCATCACACAGTTTATAAAACTACAAGGACCCACCATCACACAGTTCATAAAACTACAAGGACCCACCATCACACAGTTCATAAAACTACAAGGACCCACCATCACACAGTTTATAAACAAGGACCCACCATCACACAGTTCATAAACAAGGACCCACCATCACACAGTTTATAAACAAGGACCCACCATCACACAGTTTATAAAACTACAAGGACCCACCATCACACAGTTTATAAAACTACAAGGACCCACCATCACACAGTTTATAAACAAGGACCCACCATCACACAGTTTATAAACAAGGACCCACCATCACACAGTTTATAAAAACAAGGACCCACCATCACACAGTTCATAAAACTACAAGGACCCACCATCACACAGTTTATAAACAAGGACCCACCATCACACAGTTTATAAACAAGGACCCACCATCACACAGTTTATAAACAAGGACCCACCATCACACAGTTCATAAAACTACAAGGACCCACCATCACACAGTTTATAAACAAGGACCCACCATCACACAGTTCATAAACAAGGACCCACCATCACATAGTTTATAAATTACAAGGACCCACCATCACACAGTTAGTCCAGAGGAGTAAGGAGAGGGGAAGGAGTCCATGAAGCTGGGTTTGTTTTCATTTAGAAACAGTTGTTAAAGGTTTTCATGTTGAACAAGTTTGTCCAACACTACAATGATAAAATACAAACAGTTGTTTGTATTACGATATTTATCAAATATGATTATTTATTTGGAAAATAATAGATATTTAATTAAATATGCCTTTTCGATAATTATTCAACATTCAAAAGTATCAAAAAAGGGTACTGTTAAGTACCAGTATCGTTTTGTAGGTACCGGGAATTGGTACCGTATTGATTCAAATGTCAACGGAACCCATCCCTGGTCTCAGTCTTCGAATGTTTCCTCATACTCCAGTAAACCCTGAGTCATCCTGATATTTTTCTGTCTGCAGATGAAGAAGGAACGGGAGCTGAAGATGAGGAAGGCTGCTGGAAATGAAGAAGAGGAGGGTGGAGAGTTTGATGACCTGGTCTCTGCCCTGCGCTCAGGGGAAGTGTTTGACCAGGGTCTGTCCAAAATGAACCACAGAAAGCCAAGGAAACACAAAGAGGTTGTGAGCGGCCGAGAAAGACCAGTCTCTAAACTGAATATGGACGAGGATGCTTGTGAACCATAGCAGCTCACTGGGAATGAATTGTGTCCACCATGTTAATCATATAAACACAATTTAAAACTCATCCAGAAGCTTCAGGCAGGGACCTAATCCGCTTAAACAGGTTTCTGCTGGTCACCCATAGCAGCCTGCGCGCCCGTCTCCAGTAAAGAGCTGCCTTTGAACTCCACAATAACATCTGAATTCCTCCTGGGAGGCTGATAATTATTGGATCAGGGCCATAACCACCTATTCGTTTTATCAGTGAGGCCTCCTCACCATCTCTTCAGCTATTCAGGGTCAAACAATGACTTGTAATGAACTGGCGTTAGGCCGTGAGCTCAAGCCTGTGAATAGGAATCCTGATCACACATGGGCTGTTATCCTGCATGTTTTAGTTGTTTCCCTGCTTCTGCACAGCTTCATAAGATTTTGAACAGTTGATTCTAGCTTCGAAGCAGTGTGTGTGTGTGTGTGTGTGTGTGTGTGTGTGTGTGTGTGTGTGTGTGTGTGTGTGTGTGTGTGTGTGTGTGTGTGTGTGTGTGTGTGTGTGTGTGTGTGTGTGTGTGTGTGTGTGTGTGGCGTCTTCAAAGCATGTTGACGACCCCTTGCTGTGGGACAATAAACCAGACTGAGGCAGTTTACCAGCACTCGCACACCTGGGATTCCCACCTGACATCGATGGGCGTGGCTAACCAACAAGGCCTAAGTGGCAGGACACACCTACAGGGAAACAGCTAATGAAGACATGTAACACCTGGTGACAGCGACTGGAATATGTCCTGTTAAAAGTAATGTTTTTATTGTCTAAACAGAAAATGTAGAAATTTTGGCTGGCGGGATACACATGCCCTTTACAATTCACGTATGGTGAGAATTTGAAACACTGAGCAAGGAATCAATTCTATTTGAAAAACCAGTTCCTCTAATGGTGTATGGTTTGAAGTCAAATGTGCAAATAAACACTGTGGCACAATATTGATTTTTGAGATGCTACATTCATATGATGACTGGTCGATGCTGCTGCACGTGGCTATGGAGAGTGCAGCTGCTGCTGTTTCAGGTCCATGCTGCTGTGTGTCCTGGTGCTGCTGTCAGCCTCATGGCCTCTGCTGGGGGGTCACAGGGTTGCTGTGCATACCTTTATCACCTCATCCAATCAGAGTTTAGTGAGGATAACTAAAACTGTCACAATGTGCCACATCTCAGATCATAAAACCTTTAACATCTCCCGTCTCGTCTCGTCTTCTTCCGCCTATCCGGGTTGCAGGGGCAGCATCCCAACTAGGGAGGTCCAGACCATTCTCTCCCCGGCCACCTCCACCAGCTCCTTCAGCAGGACCCGGCTCTCTAGGAGAGATGAGGAGGGGAGTAATAAAATTAGTGTGTCGGTAAATAATAACAAAGTGCTGTGTTGCTTAAAAAAACCAAGGATTTTATTACAAAACCAAGGGATATTTACAAAGAACCTAAAACCATACTATACACAAAACCGAGGAGCGATATACAAAAAGGAGAAAACGAAAAGCGCCACCCCAGAAGGGGGTGGGAGGGAAACCGAGAATAATAAATATATAACTGCTCAAAAGGGGAGATCCTAAATCAAAAGTCCAAAGCTGGTCCGAGGTCAAAATAGCCAAACGATCTAATCTAATTCCAATGTCAAAACCGAGTCAAATAGTCAAATACCAAAGGCGAGCAAACAAGCTTTATCAAAACGAACGAGGAGAAGAGAATAGTGCCAACTCCTAGGAGTTCACACTACTATGAATTTTCTCAATGACTGAGGGCAGGAGAGCAGCTTTTAACAGCTGTCTAGTAATTACCGCTGATTATAGACAGCTGAGCACTGGGAGACGGGCGAGGCAGAAGCCACGGGGGCCATCTTGTGGCCAAAAAGGGGCACGGCACGTAACATAAAACCTTTAACATCTCCCGTCTCGTCTCATCTTCTTCCGCCTATCCGGGTTGCAGGGGCAGCATCCCAACTAGGGAGTTCCAGACCATCCTCTCCCCGGCCACCTCCACCAGCTCCTTCAGCAGGACCCTAAGGCGTTCCTGGGCCAGATCGGAGATGTGCTTTCTCCAACGTGTCCTGGGTGGACCAGGGGGCCTCCTGCCGGCAGGACATGCCCGAAACACTTCCCGGGGAGGCGTCCAAGAGGCCTCCTAACAAGATGCCCAAACCACCTAAACTGACTCCTCTTGATATGGAGGAGCAGCGGCTCTACTTCGAGTTTCTCCCGAATGTCCGAGCTCCTCACCCTATCCCTAAGACTGAGCCCAGCCACCTTGCAGAGAAAACTCCTTTCAGCCGCTTGTATCCACGATCTTGTTCTTTCGGTCATCACCCATCTCCATGAACCAGCCAATCACATCCCATGACTCCACATGTTTGACTGTAAGAAACAAACGTGTCACATGACAACAAAACACATCATTCAACTGGATAAAACATTTAAAAACTCAACAAACCATTTCACATGAATCAATGATCTGTGTCACATGACACAACTGAGTCAAATGATTACATGACCCAAGCCAGAATACAAAACAAAATAAATCACATGGGGCAACTAAACTTACAACACAACACAACTATTCAAATAGCGTGATTCAGTCAACAACAACAACCAACTAATGTCAGACAACCTAAGAAACATTTGCCATGACTCAGCATTGTCACCACTTAATGTTTACCAGCAGGTAGTGGTCAGTTGACAGCTCCGCCCCTCTCGTCACCCGAGTGTCCAAGACACCGCATGTCAACCACATCTCTCCAGGCCATGTGAGCCTTAACGTCCCTCAGGTGAAAGAAGGAGTCACTGGAAGGAGCGCTCTCCAGGACCTCCTCCAAGGACTCCAAAAGGGTGGGTATTCTGAACTGTAGTTTGGTGTATAAGCACAGACAACTGTCAGAACCCATCCCCCCGCACGTAGGCGGAGGGAGGCTACCCTCTCGTTCATCGTGGTAAACCCCAACATACAGGCACCTAGATACGGGGCATTTAGTATGCCCACCCCTGCTTGTCGCCTCTCAGTCGGGGCAACTCCAGAGTGGTGGAGTGCCCAGCCCCCTCAAGGAAACTGGTTCTGGAGCCAGAGCAATGAGGTGATTCCGACTTAACCTAGTTGGAACCTCTCAACCTCACACACCAACTCTGTCTCCTGCCTTACCAGAGAGGTGAAATTTCACATACCGAAAGCCAGCTCCTGTAGCTGAGGATCAGACCACCAAGGTCCCTGCCCCCAGCCACCACCCATCCCACATTGCACCCGACCCCTTTGGCCCCTCCCACAAGTGGTGAGTTATGAGAACGCTAACCCTCCAGAGTGCACGCTCTGTTAAGTCCTCCAATAACACAGAACAGCTGTGATATGTCAGATTCCCGTCAGTCACAAGTCTTTCATTGGTTTTAGCACCAATTATGCAAAAAAGCCGTTTTTCGACCGACATAGTTACGTATTGGGTAAAAATTATCTGTGGATGAGGAACCAGTGTGGATGACTGAGACCTTCAGTACTGGTGTTCCCCCGTTCTACCACTAGATGCTGATCCTACACATGGTCAGAGCTGTTCTTATATTTGAAAATTTTTCATGCACAAGTACAAATTGGTAAATACCACACAATGCGTAAAATCGTTCCCAAACACAAAATACATACAGATCTGTTCATAAGTACTGATGATAAATGAGGGCCCTGGAAAGGATGCTTCTAATGTTCCGGAGGTGGAAGAAGAAAATCCTACAAACCTGTTTAATGTGGGATTTGAATGGCATCTCCTGGTCAAAGGTAACACCAAGGTTCCTTACTTTGTTCTCGGAGACTCGTTTAATGCCTCATGAGTAAGCAAAAAATATTTACCAGAACTCAACAAAATAAACATCCCAGCTTAAGAAACCACACCAACAGCCCAAAGTAAACTTGACTGAGAAATATAGAAGCTAAGGCAAGAAGGGTAGAGCATGCTGCAGCGTTGGTGTTCCAGCAAAAAACAAAATGATCAGAAAGGTGTGATAATAAAAAAGATTAGAGTAATAATACAGACACACAGAGTCCCAGAGAGATTGTTAAGTTATTTAATATGTTTGTGCAACAGAAATATTATTTGTTTATTAAAAAGATGTTTCAGTATATTTTATTTCTTAATTTGTTCCTCAGATTTTTTTCAAATACTGATCAACGTGCCTCATTCTGTTTATTTGATAAGCAAAAAGTTTGAAAGCCAACCTAGGCCGAGGACTCCCATCATCGGTGAGTGCTGTTTAATAAATCCAGTGGTTTTGGAAAGTTGTGTTTAACCTCAATAGAATAAAAAAGATTCTCATAAGAACAACTTCACACAGAAACGTTGATCTGAGTCAGAATCAAACTGATTCCTTGAGCTATCGTGGATGGTTGTCTCCGGTATTTTCCATACGATTTGTCAGCAGTGAAATGCTCTTGCAGACTTTGTAAGGTGCTTTGAAACTCCTGGCTCTCCAGCTAGGACTCGATCACCTCATCATGGCTGCCTGATTGATCCTGGACCCTGTGACTCGCTAAGTCAGGTAACGTATCACTGATGCAGTTTCGGCAGAAGAAGAGCCATGCAACGTTCACGTCCTCTGCTCACTTCTTCATGATGGAGGAAATGTCCAGGAACATGCTCTAAAAGACAAACACAAGTGGGAAGAGCATATTTTACTCTAACATATTTATTAGTTCACTCTAAAACTGTTGGTGACTGAAGCAGATTTTTATTGCTATTCTGGGTCAAATATTAAATGTTTGGAGACATCCAAACTCGGTAAAAAGCTTTTGAACTTCAGAATGTTTCACGCCCTTTAGAATAAGTCAGATAGTTGTGTAGACTTGTCATCTGGTGTTTTTCTAAACACGATTAACCTGTTAGGAGTTTGGAGAGTAACTTGAGGAAAGAGAGAATAGAAGTCCAGTCCATTGTCCAGCTGAGCCTCTTCAGTGCTGTCATGAATGAGATCTGAAACTCCACTTCATACGACGAGGTTGGTGTTGTTGTCTCACGACCTAACAAATATTAGGACTCTGGAACTAAGAGCGAAGATGTTCTGATGCCTGTTGAGTTTGGGTTAGGGTTGGGGTTGGTTACCTACTTGACCCAGTTTTCTAAAAGGAGTTTTTAAAATCACCGAAAATGATTTAATTCTTGCTTCTGCAATTGAACAAAATACTGGCCAAGTGTTTGTTGTATTGATGTATGAATTACTCTGCTGGAGGACAAAGTCTCCAGTATGAACCTATGTGCTTTGGATTCATGATAAGCTCTGAAATCTGGACCTACCATCGACATCCTTCGACCTCCAGCTGGCGGCATCATGGGCATGTCTCCCTGCAGGGAACCCAGTTCATCCGACTCCTCCGAGGAGTGTAAGGAGGGACTGGTGGAGCCAGTCATGGATGACAGGCTCTCAGATGGAGGTCTGACCATGAAGCTGGTTCTCCTGGGGTTGGGGATCAGGAGTTCACTCATAGTAGACTCTCGTCTATTGTCTTTAATAGGGTCCCTAATTGCTCCAGGCCTTAAGGTGTTGCTGGACAGCAGAGGGTCCAGATGACTGGACTGAGGATGCTCTTCCTCTTGGATTTCTGCTTGGCTTGCTGTATCTTCCTCCACTGTGGACATGGCAGAAGTCCAGGCTGGATGGTGAGCCTCTGGACTCTGGCTGGTTTGGGGCATTTGGATTCCACAGCTGTCCTCAGACGTGAGGGACATCCATGTCTGAGGGCAGGTATAGCTCGTCTGACCCAAGTGAGCCAGGCTGTTGTGTCTCAGGGGCTCATGACTGGTTTTGAGTCCACTGCTGTGATGAAATGGCTTCATATCCACCTCCTGAATCACTTTAAAGGTCTGAGTCAAAGGTCCATTGTGAGGGGAAACATTGCTGATAACACAGAGTTGTGGTAACGAAGACTTCTTCTTGGACTTGTAAATCAAACTGTCGTCCTCCGTGTACCTGTCTCCGTACAGAGTCTGTTTGATTTTGCGGACACCTAGGTGGATTATCTCCAGAATGTTCAGAAAAAGTGACACCCCAGCAATGACGATCATAAAAACCATGAAGATGGTCTTCTCTGTAGGCCTGGAGATGTA
Source organism: Nothobranchius kuhntae (assembly GCA_006942095.1). Classification (NCBI taxonomy): domain Eukaryota; kingdom Metazoa; phylum Chordata; class Actinopteri; order Cyprinodontiformes; family Nothobranchiidae; genus Nothobranchius; species Nothobranchius kuhntae. Next base: position 524,014 of record SSNQ01034351.1, on the reverse strand, counting down.
ACAGTCCACGCTGTTGGGGCAGGGCAGCCTCTCACACTTATACAGGGGCTCCAGGTGGACTCCATACAGAATGCACTGTCCAAGGATAAAGCAGACCTCCACCATAGATCGGGTAAGGATATGGATGATGTAGGTTCTCAGCAGAGGTCCTCTAAGAGGAGCCTTCTTCACCTTCCTCTGCTCCTCCAACCTCCTCAGCTCCCTCTCAATATGTTTATGCTCCTCCAGTGCCAACTCAACTTCATCCAGCTCCTCTTTCAGCTGGATCCGCCGCCGGTGACGCTCCTTCTCCAGCGTTCGGATGCAGTAGAGAGCATGGCCCATGTAGATCAGTGAGGGTGCTGACACAAAGATGACCTGCAGCACCCAGAAGCGAATGAGGGAGATGGGGAAGGCTTGGTCGTAGCAGACAGCTTTGCAGCCTGGCTGGTCTGTGTTGCAGACAAACTCAGACTGCTCATCATCCCAGACGTCCTCAGCAGCTGCACCCAAGATCAGCATGCGGAAAATGAAGAGAATGGTGAGCCAGATCTTTCCCACAATGGTGGAATGAATGTGGACCTCTTCCAGGATGCTTCCCAGCAGGTTCCAGTCACCCATGTCAGCTTTTCAACTCTTCATCGCGGCATACTCGAACTAAGGAAACACAGATTTGGCTCATTAGACTCAATAATGGTTGAAAGATGAAAAGTCACTTTTATAAAAACTGACTCATTTCAGAGAAAAGTACACGGTACTGGGTTTATCTATTGGACCTTTATCTAGCGACCAAGCTGTGGAACAATCTCCCTTTGATTGTTTGGATGGCAGCAACGATGGATGATTTAAGTCCCATTTAAAGACTTATCTTTAGTACTGACTGAGCAGAAATCCTCAGACTGATTTATTGTAAATTCTCTTGTTACTGAGAGACAATTTTCACGGATTCCCGCTGGACAACGCAAGTTGTAAGAGACCTGAGAGGTCTCACAGCTGCAGGTGCACTCGTGCTGCCCGGTTTCCAGCTGTTGAATAAACGCCATTCTAGTTTCACGATTTGGTTCACACCACACACATTGCAGCATGTCAGACAAGAGTCACTGAGGAATGCATTCATTCAATCAATCTATCAATCAATCAATCAATCAATCAATCAATCAATCAATCAATCAACATTGTTTATTTGGTTATTTTAAAGATAGGAAAAGGAAAAACACAATAATACAAGGGTTGCTAGCAGTATAACCAAAAGGTGTACGCTGAAGCCTAGCTTACCGGCCCTATTTAGGCAGTAATTTCTACTTAGAATGTTATAAAAACACTTAATTTAGTTAAATAGTAGTAGTAGTAATAATAATAGTAAAATAATAATGAACGACAACAAAAACAAAGTGCAAAAAACAAAGAATATCCAAAAAGACTACCAGTAATCTTAACATGAGTCAGTGAATAATTTTCATATAAACAGATATTTTCTATGAATATGAACACGGTGGTGCCGTGCTGGCCTCTCCTCACTGGCTTCCTGTCGTTTATTGGAACGATTTAAATGATTAGTTTTTGTTTTTAATTCTTTCAGGGATGTGACCTCTTATCTAGCGACGCTCTTGAAGATATATTTGCCCTCTGCACTCTTCGGATCAGAGCCTCCTTTGGGTCCGTCGCTCTAAATGTCAAACTCGCTATTTATAAACAAAGTTTTTGATTGATTAATAGTTTCAAGTGTACATAAAACATTTTTAGTTACATGTGACATTCACTGCATCGCATACAGTTGTTATAGTAATTAGGGTTGCAACGATTATACATTTTGGTGGTACGATTATGGTCTGAGAAATATTAATGGTTTCACAATTACCACGATGATTTGATATGAATTGATTTCACATCTATATTAGCACACATAAATCACACACACATTGCATGAATCATTGATAAAAGGCATGGTGACATTGTATAAAGGCTTTGAGCCCCTGAAACATCTGTAAAAAACTGCTTAGAACAATTCACCCTACCACTGATCTGCAACGTTGATGTTTTCTCTCCACCAATAACACAAGCCTGGAGGAGTTCTGCTGTGTGGTGGAGGTGCTAATGCAGAAGGCTTCAACTAGCATAGACGTTTTCTGCTGTTTCCTGACCGCTAAACCAACAACAGCTTTCCTCGCCGTGAGTCCAGACGGGTGACTCCATGAATGTTAGTGACAGTGGGACGTAGATCTGTCAGGATTTTCTAATCCTAGAGTTTCACCGTCTGTTTTCTATCAGAAGCTACTGCAGGAGATACGTGTAGGAGACTATTTTCTATCAGAAGCTAATGCAGGAAATAGGTGTAGGAGACTATTTTCTATCAGAAGGTAATGCAGGAAATAGGTGTAGGAGACTATTTTCCATCAGAAGCTAATGCAGGAAATAGGTGTAGGAGACTATTTTCTATCAGAAGCTAATGCAGGAGATAGGTGTAGGAGACTATTTTCTATCAGAAGGTAATGCAGGAAATAGGTGTAGGAGACTATTTTCTATCAGAAGGTAATGCAGGAAATAGGTGTAGGAGACTATTTTCTATCAGAAGGTAATGCAGGAGATAGGTGTAGGAGACTATTTTCTATCAGAAGCTAATGCAGGAGATAGGTGTAGGAGACTATTTTCTATCAGAAGCTA
>SSNQ01034351.1:505505-515961 GCA_006942095.1 Nothobranchius kuhntae | reverse complement strand
AAAAAAAAAAAAAAAAAAAAAAAACCAGAACGAGGCAAAGCAGGTAAATGGAGCAGGCTAGAGAAGAGGTCAAAGACAGGCGAGGGTAGGGATGGGTACCTTTGACATTTGAATCGATCCGGTACTAATTCCCGGTACCTAGGAATTGATACCGGTACTTAACAGTACCAATTTTCAATACTTTTGAGCAGGGGTGTCAAACATGCGGCCCGCGAGATGGTTGTGTAAACTTTATTTTCATACTTTACAATGTAGAGTGAAAATAAACTTATCATTGTTAGCAAGTTTTCTCTGTAATGAGTATAAATACAACAAAGCTGCGCTCAAGGCTCACACAAGAACTTGAATCCCATCCTGAAGTCGGCCGCCACTCAGGATGTGACTTCTGATGTTGATGTGCCGGTGAAAGCTAAAATATGTAAAGTAAAATGAGTCAAATATACTTTAAGTGCTGCATGAAACTGATCTTGCCATGTGATCTGTAAGCTCTGAATCACTAAGGAATGTTTTTTTTTATTTGTAGATTATTATTTATTTTTTATTTTTCAAATTTTCAAGTACACTTCAGGTGTTGTACTACACTGTCAGGCTCCAGCCTTGTCTTATACTGATTGTATTAAAACAAAGAAAACAATCCGAAGTTTTTTTTTTTTTACCGGTCCGGCCCACTTGGTACTAGATTTCTCTCAATGTGGCCCCTGAGCTAAAATGAGTTTGACACCCCTGCTTTTGAGTGTTTATTATTTTAATTCTCTTTTATAATTAAATATATTTTTCTCAATATATAACCATGTTTGATAAATATCACGATAAATATCATTCAACTGTTTGTATTTTAACATCGTCCTTGTAGTTTTATAAGCTGATAATTAAACTGAAGCAAACATCTTTACTGTGAACTAAATTTACTGTGTATCTTCAATCCTTTTGCTGTCCTTTTCATGTGATTTTTCCTACTGGGAAGTTAGAATTTCCGAGGAGAAAGCGAACGCACCATTAGCTGATAACAACGGTGGCAATGGAAGCTAACATATCAAGCTAACGTTATCTTAAACTGTTCATTTAGCTGTTGGAGCAGATTAAAACGATGATGCCTCACACTTAGATCGTTGTCGCTGGTTTCATCTTCACCCAATCACCCTTCGCATTTAGTAAAGTGAAGCCACACTTTAGACCGCGCTCATGTTCTAGTTGAAAATTCTGAGTTCCGAGGAGAAAGCGAACGCACCATTAGCGGAACGGAAGCTAACAAATCAAGCTAACGTTATCATAAACATTTTATTTACCTACCGGAGCAGATTAAGATGAGGATGTCTCACTTAGATCGTTGTCTGTCGCTAGTTTCATCATCACCCAGTTACCCATCACATTTAGTGAAGTGGACCCAAGCGTTAGCGTGCGTTCTTTCTACCATGCTGCTCTGTTTACAACTGGCTCGCAGCGACCGACGACATAACGCTCTTGCGCATGCGCAGCTGTCTTGGCAAGTTCTTGTTATGAAGGATGGGTACCGAAACGAGGCGCCGTTTAAAATTACATGAATCGGTGCTCGGTCGGTACTATGGAATTCGGTCGGTACCTCAAAAAGTACCAAATTCGGTACCCATCCCTAGGCGAGGGTCGTGATGGCAGGCAGAGTCCTAGGCAGGGTTCAGGCGTGAAAACGAGGTCCAGAGGCTGTGATCAGGCAAGGTGAAAGGCTGGAAGATCTACTGGCAAAGAGCGTTCAATAATCTGGCAGCGAACTGGTGGCTGGCTGGTGAATATTTATAGCAGTGGAACCAGGTGCGCAGGGTGAGGTGATTGCATGGAGCAGGTGAAGGATATAAGGGTGCTGATGACAGGGTGCAGGTGATAGTAATTAAATGGCTGAGGGCTAGATAGAGGAGGCAGCAGAGACAGAGGAGGGTGTAAGCCTGGGAGTCATGACAATGTGTGATTTTCTGTCTAGCCCTATGTTAACCGCAGAAATTGATGCATCCCAGAAGTGGCTCGCCGAAGAAATGGAACCCGATCCTATCTTTAGGACACGCCTGTAAATTTCCGCGTCGCTGCTGGTTAGAAACAGTCCATAGACTATAATGGATTCTATTAGAAGCAGTGACGGTCCGCTGCCGTTTCGCGCCTCTGATGCTTTCAGTGTAAAACTGGGGTCAGTGGGTTCTGCAGCTCATTCCAGTCGTTGGAAGCAGCAAACTGGAATGAAGAGCGGCCAAAGGAGCTGCGAGCTTTGGGAATAACATAGAGATGAAGTTACTGGAATTTAAATGGTGGTGGTTGTTGGAAGTGATGATGATGAGAGAAGATATGACGGTTTTACCGATTATGGTTTTGTGTATGAACCGATACCGATGTAACATCCTGCAGGAATGGAGGGATGGCCAGTTAACGAGTGAGTACAGATCACAATGATGAGTAGTGAAAGGGGCACCAGTGACCAAACAGGGTGCTGAGTGATCAATGACATCCAGTTCATTGTTTTTTCTTAGGAAGCTGAGATCCTTTGGTATAAGTAGGAGGCTCTTGAACGTGATTTATCAGGGGATCATGGCCAGTGGCTTGTTTTATGCTGTGTTGTGTGGGGCAGGAGCCTCACTGCTGAGGACAAAAACAGGATCAACAAAATGATCATGAAACCTGGCTGAGTGGTTGGGCAAGGCTTGGACTCATTTGACACGATCGTCGACAAAAGGATGAAGAGTAAACTTAAGACAGTTACGTCTCTGGAGGATCACCAAGGGTCTCAGGAGCTCTTTTAGTGGGCGAATGTTAACGCCCCGTTGTCCCACTGAACGTTTTAGGAACTCTTTTATTCCTGCTGCTGTGCCATCGTCATGGTGGTGGCTTCCAGCAGTGTCCAGTGAATGTTTTGTTGCATGTGTGTGCATGTTGTTGTTTTTCCTCCTTGTATATAATAAAGGCCGCCTTGAACCTTGAACCTTGAAGTTTTTAGAAGCGGTCCCATGAATGATGTCACTGTGATCTAAGATGGAAGGATCGAACAAGGTTTGCTTTGCAGAATGAGTAAAGGATGACCTGTTGCTATAGAAACCCAAGTCTTGACTTGACTTTAGTAAGTCATGAATTCATGTGAATGTCAGATGAAAGTGTGCTGCCAACCAGATACCAGATACTTCTAGGAACTGGTGGTTGGTTGTTTGTGCCGCCCTCTAAAGTCTGTAAAGGTGGCTTGAGTGAACCACCTCAGGTCCCAGTTTCATGTCTCCAAAGTGAGCTTACACCAGAGTTTGCTTTGTTTTGCACATTTTCACATGAAGTTTTTCTTTACTAATAACAACGTTTATGGGTACAAAGGACTTTTGTACACTTCAGACTGTTTTGTGTTTAAGCAAGCTTCATGATTTAGGCTGTAGAAGAAAATGCTGTAAGTAAAAAATTAGAACACATGAACTAAAACGGCCTCGTGAGTGTTGCTGGAACTATCTCCCTTATCTTGGTGTTTGATGATCTGAGTGGTTTGATCTCTGCTCATCTTTAGCTGACCAATCAGACAGCTTTACTGTTCTATTTGTGGACAGTTTGTCACTATGGGCTTGTTCGAGTTGAGCAGCGTCTCGCCAGGAAAACAGATGAGAGCAGACAGATGCAGCAGGAGGAGTGGCTGAAAGTCGGACAGATTTCCCTACATGTGTAGCTCGCGGGTGACGATGGGTGAAGATATCGCGTTAGAGTTCATACGTGTTTAATGTTTTATTTTAATTCTGGTGCCTGTTAGCAGCTGAAACATATCCTCACATGCTTGTGGATATCATGCATATGGAGACATGACTGTAATAATAAGTAAATCAGCTGTTGGTTCAGTGTGCTCATAGGAAACGTGACAAATAACAGCACATTTCTCTTTATGGCCTATATAGTTGTCATCATCAACGTTACATGATTTACAGAATACATGTGACCAACTAACATTTCATGTTCTACCACCGGATGTTCGGATCAAAATATGAACCACCCTAGGTTTTGCAGCCGGTGGAGAGCAACTGCAGCGCCTTGATCTCACGAGGATATCGTCGCCTACGTATGCATGACGTCAGAGCAAGTCGGCGTCAAGTCGGACACAAATCTAATCAGCATGCACTGCTCGCCGATCACCAATGATCTAATCTGCGCAGAACTGGCTCATCTGGAACACGCCCTCTGTTTGAAACTCCTCCCACTGCAGCATGAACAAGGCTTTATTGATCTGTAGTGACCTTCCCTTCTGAGGCCACTGCCAAATCCAAACTGTGTCAGCCACGTCTGTCTCTCTCTTTCTCTCTCTCTCTCTCTCTCTCTCACACACACACACACACACACACAAAGAGGAAATGAACATAACCAATGACGGGGGAAGCAGAATTGTGTGCTGGAACATTGAGCTATGTCTGGTTGGGCTTCTGAACACTGATGTTTTTATCATCTTGAAGTCAACAACATTTCGATCAGGCTCACTGGAGAATCTTAACTGGCCCCATAGGTGAGTGGGTGTATGACCCTGTGATGGACAGGTCACCTGATCAGGTATAACTCCACCCCATGTGATCCTGACCAGCAATTAAAACCTCATGCAGGCTTTCCAGGTGTTGCTTCAGTTTTGAAATGAGAGCGTTGCAGAACAACACACCAACATATGGACACAACACATCAGTACAATAACACGCTAACCCTAACCCGACACGGCATCATTTCTACAAAGATGCATCAACATGCTAAGATGTGAAATTATCAACATGTCAACTCACAAACATTTGGTGATAGCAACATGTTTAAACAACAACATATCAACCTTTAGGGTCAGCAACAACAGTGGAAGTGCACCAACATTTCACTGCAGCACTTCAAAAGGCAGCTGAAAACACCCTGGACCATGGTGAGCAGAGCTTTTAGAGAGCATGCTGGTATAATTGACCTGGATTGTCCAGCAGGATTCATCTGGTCCACAGAAACTTCCTAAACCCTTCCCAGACTTGTTCACACAAACCAAGATCTGGCAGAAACAAAGAACACATCTGTATACCAGTCACTGGCTGGCCATCTCTCTGGGCCTCCTCAGGAATTCCTTCAGCTGGATGAATCATCGGAGTCTGGATGGTCTTACTCCGTTGGGCTGGTTGGACATCCTGTTCAAAACTGGATCTGCTGTCCTGGTCCTTCAGCTGTGGTTGTATGATGGGAAAGCTGAGCTGTGTGACCTGGAGGACTCACAGGAAGTGAACATTGATCTGCATCAACCACCCCTCCCCAGGCAGAGCAAGCGCCAGTCAGGACCATCAATACGAGCCTCAGAACCAGAGCAGAACATTAGGTCTCTTACAATGTGGACATTTCTGGGGAAGGCTGAAGCACCGAGGTTCTAAAGAGAACAAATTGGACTTGAACTTTGTGGTTCCATGTTAAAATCTACACACTAGATGAACTGGTTCTGTTTGGACCTTTACTGGTTCCAGTTCCATTTGTGTCCATCTCTGTGTTTAAGTTTAATCACAGAACCCATGACCCACTTCAGACCAAGGAGCTGAGGCTTTTCACTTATACCAGCCCCAATATTATACACACACACACACACACACACACACAATCGATCTCACGCTCCAGCGTTCCCTCACTCGTCAACAAGACCCTGAGATACTTAAACTCCTCCACTTGGGGCAGGACCTCCCTGACCCGGAGAAGGAATTCTACCCTTTTCTGACTCAAGACCGTGGTCTCAGATTTAGGGGAGCTGATTCTCATCCCAGCTGCTGATTGCTTGGAACAAATTTATTATAATAAATATTTATCCTACATTTCACTACAGTGGACAGTACCGCTCACCCTCCATGGTGAAAAATAAGTAATATTAACACGTCACATTTATCCTTTCAGGTCCATCACAGCCCCTCCCTGTCGTCCTCGGGAAGTCTTCCCCAGTAAAACGCATTCACTGCTCATCCCAAAACTGTTTGAGGGCTGCTGGTCCGTTACTGCTAGCCTGGCCTGCCAGACTCCTCTGTTTACTTCTGCACAGAGTCTGGTAACTCGGAGGCAGAGAGGCACATGAGGGGCGGGACTAGCCAGCTCAAAAATAACCAAATAACCAATCAGAAAAAAGACGGAAATGCCGATGTTACCGCACAAGGCTGCAGTTTTTTAGCTGTAGTAAAAAATGGCGTCTGGCGACAGCGCGAACATCTTCCTTCAGAAGAAAGGCTTTCAGCACTTCTACTTGTTGTGGATTTAAAGACGTGTGCAAGTCATTTAGAACAGAGGAAAGAGCCGCAGCGAACTCCGCTTCAGTCGCCATGTTCAACAAACTCGGCGTTATGGTGTGTGAGACGTACGCTACTCTGTGCTGATTGGCTCGTTAGAATTCTCAGGGGGCGGGGTTATTTGAATAGGAGCGTTCCCAGACCCTTTCTCTGTGCAGAAGTAAACAGAGGAGTCTGGCGGGCCAGGCTACGTTACCGCTGTGGCTCATGTCCCTCTTCGGTCTCCATCTAAGTTCATCCAAAAAAGATGAGCTGAATTTACACCTTTGTCTGTTATTGCAGCACCGCACAGCAAGCTGTTACCAGTTCGCTGTCAAATCAACTAACAAAGGTGACAAAAGGCTGCAAACTGGCTCGTTTAGACTATCTCCACAGGAGTTATACCATATGTAAATGGTTCTTCTGCCTTCTATCATGGCGACGAGGCGGTTCCATAAGCAGCCTGAGATGTCAAGTTCAAAGGTAGATAGCAGGCCGTTTGGTGTGTCTTTGACACCCAACCACTCGCGCAGGCGCACAGAGATGTCAACAGTGATCCTCCTGTCGGTCAGAACAGTAGAGTAATTTCTATTTTGATTTTGCTGAGCTAAAGTTGAGTTTTAGTAAAGATTCTATGCAAAGTTTCATAAATGAGCCTCCTGATCACTGCAAGACCTGCACCACTGATGGATCCATGAATTCTGCTCCTGAAGGAGAAAAATGGACCTTTGACCATGAAAATGTCATTCATTCATTCATTCGTTGGTTGGTTCGTTCGTTCGTTTGTTCATTCATTCATTCAATCCCTCCGATGTGTCTGGATTGTGAGAATTCTGTAACAAAGAGCAGAACAAAAGTTTTCCACAGGGATCAGGCTCATTAGACTTCACTCGATAAATGAAATCATCTGAAAACTACGACTTGTTTTCTCTCAGGTTATCAGATAAGCAAGCAGCTCCTGAAACATCTGGTGTGTTTACAGTGAAGCTAGTGTCTGCCCCCCCCCCCCCCCCCATAACAGTGCATGTTTGAGGTGGGTTTTGAGCTGGACCAGCTGTGCCTGCAGGGTCTATAATTAGGTTTCCACCCCCCATGCAGTCGATGCTGCATTGATGTGATTTTCCCTTCAGAAGCTGCTGTGTGGTTGCTCAGGCCCAGTGCCAGATGTCACATGAGGATCACCGGGTTACACAACCAGAGCTCCACCCACCAGAAACATGCCCCGCCCACATGCTGCCCCTTCAACCCACACAGCAGCAGAACAACTTTCTGAAGAATTCTTTATCAGCGACATTTTTACATTTCATTAAACATTTAAGGAGATCCTGGTGTGTGTGTGTGTGTGTGTGTGTGTGTGTGTGTGTGTGTGTGTGTGTGTGTGTGTGTGTGTGTGTGTGTGTGTGTGTGTGTGTGTGTGTGTGTGTGTGTGTGTGTGTGTGTGTGTGTGTGTGTGTGTGTGTGTGTGTGTGGTTTTTTTTATATAACTGGTGTTCCCTCCTTGCACTCCTGTGACTATAAAAACATGCGAAGAAGTGGTTTGGCTCCTCCGCCCGTCTGATGCAGCTATCTGCAGGTGCCGCTTGGTTTCCTCTGTAGTTGGTCATGTGTTGGATTCCATTCCACATCTGTGTTGTATCGTTGTTTTTGAAATGCTCCTCAATGTTCTTCTCATACGCTGCTTTGGCTCTTTTAATGCTCTTCTTTAGTTTGTCTCTGGCAGTGCTGTACCTCACTTGGTTGCCTGATCTGAAAGCTGTATTGCATTCTTTCAGGAGAACTTGGACCTCTTACGTCATCCAGGGTTTCCTCTTTGGAAAACCCCTTATGCTCCTGGTGATTATAATATTGTCAGTGCAGGTCTTGATGTAGCCAAGGACAGCTAAGGTGTAAATTTCCACATCCGGATCACAACAGACATCCCAGTTTGTACGATGAAAACAGTCCTGTAGCTGCAGAGATGAGTCTTCATGCCATGTCACAAAAGTTCTAGTAATTGGCTGTGATTTTTTTAGTGATGGATTTGTACACCGGGGTTAGCTGTAGTGACAGATGATCAGATTGGCCAAGATGAGGGAGAGGGTATGCTCTATGCCCTATGGGTATATTTGAGTGAACACAGTCCAGTATGTCACCTCCTCTTGTTGGGAATTTAACATGTTGGTCAAATCTTGGTACATAGTTTTAAGATTAGCATGGTTAAAATCTCCAGCCACTACATGGATGCCATCAGGGTATTTATTCTGTTGTTTATTGATGGCAGTTAGCCAATAACCTAGTGCTAAATTAGCATCAGCATCTGGGGAATGTAAACTTCTGTTTTGACAATGACAGAAAACTCCCGAGGCAAGTAGAAAAGTCTACATTTTACAGTTAAAAATTCCAAGTCTGGTGAGCAGTGTGTGTCCAATGTGGTGGTATTTGTGCACCAGTGATCATTTACATAGATACACAAACCACCACCGCGGCTCTTACCGGAGCTTTCAGTTCTGTCGCTGCGGTAGGTTGTTCGTCCAGCTAGCTCAATAGCATTATTCTGAGTTTTCCCCACCGTGGTTCGTGTAGTTGGACTTGCAAAGCACAAAATCAAGTGTGAATTGTTGTCACACTCTTTTCAATTCAAATTCAATTCAATTCAAAGAAACTTTATTAATCCCAGAGGGAAATTACAGTTTCAGTACACACAATTCTGAGATCAGACATAAATAGGCATAGACACATGACAAGAATTGGTGACTGTGGTCATTCACAACCCGAGTCGCGCTACCTTAATAGAGGTCAGAGGGTTTATATGAGGACAGAGTCGGGTGGAGGAAAAAATCAGAGTTACCCTCCACAGGGAGGGCAGCTTTGCTATGCAAAATACACCACAGACAGAAATGCTACAGACTTCAGACATTACACAACACAAGTGTCCGTTAGGTGAGGAGGTAGGGTTTGGGACTCTCCTCACATCAGTGCCTGCAGCCACGATAAGCAGCACACGTCACCTCCGTCTGGACAGGGGGAGGAGGTCGTTGGGTTAGAGAGCACAGTGACTCCTGGAACGATTCAGCGGCCTTCACTGGTCTCAGTCTCGCCCAGGCTGGGATAGGGAGACAGTTGCCATGGCGATGGCAGCATTCCACATTTCTTCTGAGGGGAGTAATCTCTTCAGCCTCACAGGCTCAAGGGCACCAGATTCAGGTAAGAACTTGTTTTGGGGCCAGACAGAAATAATTTCCTCTCTGTCTTAACATTCTGTTGGTCTCCAACCCCTCTAGATCCAATAATGGCGTAAATCATCTATCCCAATCTGTGCTGACCCATCAACTTGCTCCTTGATCGAATCCACCTTCTGTACCAGAGTCTGAATCTCAGCCAGATTTTCAGATAATAGTTCACCATCCGCTCTCACAGTTACGGATATTTGGGTCCGTGCCTTTTCCTTTTGGATGGATCATTTTCCTCGCCAGGATAGACACATAGGGAGCATATATGGAGCACATGTATCCTAATTTATTTATGATTTGAGTAATTACACCTCCAACATACTGTCACCAATGAGCTATTTAGCTCGTCAAGGGAAAAATGGGGAATCAATAAAATGATTTAGTCATCGTCGTTATTGAGGAAAACAACAATGGCCGTCATGGAAGGTTCCCCTGCTCAAGTTGTCACATGCCCAGGCCCGTCTGAAGTTTGCTAATGAACATCTAGATCAGGGGTGGGCAATTATTTTTTCCAAGGGGCCACATGAGAAACAGAAAATATTGTGGAGGGCCAGGCCAAAAGGCTGAAGTCAATTATGCATAATATTAATGGTATTTCTTTATAAAAAGCAGTAAATACCATCGTTTTTTCAAGCTGGTAAGAGTAGACTATATGTTGTAAATGAGCAAAAGGAAAAAGTGAGGTTGGCTTACAAAAATGTGATTTATTCAAATTTCCCAAGGCAATGGTAAACAAAGTGCGCATTTGGTTTTTGTTAAACATTTGTGACTTATATTAGTTAACAGTTTCAGTCACATTCACTCCAAAACACATTCTGAGTTTCAAATATTGTTGGAAAGAGGTTCTTAGCATCCTACAGACACACAGTATTGTCTGTAAAATAAAATCACTGAACTGTGATCTTGAGAAAGAGGTTTAAAAAGAGTGTCCCAGTTCACTGCTAGTTGCCTACATTTGTGGTCCAAACACCTTATTTTGTGTTTTTAAGCGATTTTTTTCTTATTCAGTGAGAGAAATCT
>SSNQ01034351.1:472175-488051 GCA_006942095.1 Nothobranchius kuhntae | reverse complement strand
TCTGTGTTTAGGGTCACTGTCCTGCAGGTCAAGACTCAAGTCCTTTATTGTGTTCAGCTCCATCCATCCTCCCATCAACTCCAACCAGCTTCCTTGTTTCTGCTGAAGAAAAGCATTCCGACAGCATGATGCTGCCACCTCCATGTTTCACAGTGGGGATGGTGTGTTCTGGGTGATGAGCAAATGTTTGCATTTAGGTCCAAAAGTTCCACTTTGGTCTGGACTGATCTACAAGTCTTCTACAAGTTTGCTGCGTCCCCTACATGGCTCCTGGAAAACTACAAGCGGCTTTCCTCTTCCATAGACGCCATATTTGTGGGGGACATGAGTTGTCCTGTGGACAGCCTGTCCCACTTGAGCTGTGTATTTCTGCAGCTCCTGAGTGACCAAGCGTTAGATATTGTCTCTAACCAGTGCTCTTCTTGCTTGAACTGCTAGTTTAGTTTAGTTTAGTTTAGTTTAGTTTAGTTTAGTTTAGTTTAGTTTAGTTTAGTTTAGTTTAGTTTAGTTTAGGTTAGGGTTAGCAGATGCAGCAGATCATGACCTTTAGGTCAAAAACAGGACATTCATGATGCTACACGGTAAATCGAGAGCCTTGCTCTCTGGCTCAGCTCCCTTTTCACCACGACAGAGTGGTACAACGCCTGCATCACTGCAGATGCTGCCCCAATCCGCCTGTTGATCTCCCGCTCCCTCCTTCCCTCACTCGTGAACACGACCCTGAGATGTTTGAACTCCTCCACTTGGACGAGGACCTCTCACCTGACCTGCAGTTGGCAAACCACCCTTTTCCAGTTGGGATCCATGGTCTCAGATTTGGAGGTGCTGATCCTCATCCCAGCCGCTTCACACTCGGCTGCGAACCTACCCAGCAAGAGCTGAAGGTCCGAGCTGGATGAAGCTAGGAGGACCACATCATCCGCAAAAAGCAGAGATGAGAATCTCCTGCCACTAAACTCCACACCCTCAACACCACGTGTAGATCAAGTGATCCAATGATTGAGTTATGCTGCAGATGGACTTCAACAGACACCGTAGTTGTGACGTGGGAGGTGTTCGTATGTACCACGCGCTTGAGCTACCCGGTTAACATGGCTGTGTAAGTTGCTGAGAGTACCCAGTAAAAGCTCTCATAATCAAATCCTGGTCTCATAGCTCATTCCCACACCACGGCTGCGCCTAGAAATCCTGTCCATAAAGATTATGAATAGGACCGGGGACAAAGGGCAGCCCTGGCGGAGGCCAACCCTCACCGGGAACAGGTCCGACTTACTACCGGCTATGCAGTCCAAACTCACGCTCCTCTGGTAAAGGGACTGAATGGCCCTTAAGACCATCCACCCCATACTCCTGGAGCGTCCCCCACAGGGGGCCCGTGGGGACATGGTCATAAGCCTTCTCCAAATCCACAGAGCACATGTGGATTGGTTGGGCAAACTCCCATGACCCCTCCATCACCCTAGCAAGGGTAAAGAGTTGGTCCACAGTTCCACGGCCAGGACAAAAACCGCATTGCTCCTCCTCAATCTGGGGTTCAACTATCGACAGGACCCTCCTCTCCAAAACCCTGGAGTAGACCTTGCCAGGTAGGCTGAGGAGTGTGGTCCCTCTGTAGTTAGCACCCTCTGGTCACCCTTCTTAAAAATGTGGACCACCACCCTGGTCTGCCACTCCACAGGAACTGCCCCCATTCACCACGCAATGTTGCGAAGTTTCAACCATGACAGTCCTACAAAGAACTTATCCACCCCCAACGCCAACCTGCGACTCGCACAGAACGAAACACCCTTCTGGTTCAGAGTGGGCGGGCCGTTCCTCCCAATCACGCCCCTCCAGGTCATGCTGTCATCCCTAGTGAGCACTGAAGTCCCCCAGCAAGACCGTGGAGTCCCCAGTCGAAGCACCATCTAGCACTCGTCCCAGGGACTCCAAAAGGGATGGGCGTGGTTCCTGTAAACTGGGTGGGCAGGCTTTGGCTAATAAATAAGAGAAGAAATATAAAATCCCACGTAAAGTTTGTATCCGGTGAAGTAGGGAGCGTCTGCTAAAAACCAAAGAAGTCAGATATTTAACCACCGCATCAGGGTTTTATTCAAAGTAACAGTTGCCAAAGCTATAATAATAATAATAATAATAATAATAATAATAATAATAATAATAATAATAATAATAATAATAATAATAATCTGTGCTCTGGTCAGCCTCCACAATCCCCTCCTAATCTTCTACCGGTGCAGATAACTGCCCAGGTGGGATGCCATCTGTCCGGGCAAATCAGAATAAAAGTACACATCCTCCCAGCTTCCTGGGATTTTCAGAATAAAAGCACACATGCAATAAAAACTAAATAAAATGAATACACTCTAAACTACATCACACTGGGAGGGAAGAACACAAGAAAACCCAACTTTGCCCGTATGACATGGGTACTCTGAACTGCTATTTGGTGCGTAAGCACAAGCAACAGTCAGGACCCGTTCCCCTCCCGAAAGCGCATGGAAGTTACCCTCTTGTCCCCTGGGGCAAACCCAACGTACAGGCAGTGAGTCTTGGGACTAACGAAAAGCCCACCCCAGCCCTCCGCCTCTCACCCGGATCAACTCCAGCAAAGAAGAGTGTCCAACCCGTCTCCAGGACTCGGCTTCCAAAACATATTTCATTCACCTTCAAGTTATTCTAATAAAATAAGAAATATTAGGTAGCCATATTCTCTGCTGCTTTGTGTTTGTTGAACAGAGTAACCGTGACAGCAGCCTGTAACATGGACTTCAGCCGGTTCCCTCTGGACTCCCAGACCTGTTCTCTGGAACTGGAGAGCTGTGAGTAAACTGTCACTTGGATCATGTTCTGCAGCAAACCTGGAGATGTGATTACTGCTGTTTCCCTGATGTTGTGTGTGGGATCTCTTTGGAAATTGGCCGACTAGTTAAAGATCCTGCCATGTGATCTGGGCTTTAGCCACCTTCATCAGCTATACCACGACTCACTCGAGGTAAATTCTTTAGTACCAACACAAGTTGTCTCAAGGCACTGATAAACGTTCCAGTTCATCATCATCATCATCAACTTTATTTATGACGCGCTTTTCATCAACTAGAAGGTAAACCAAGCGCTGTACCAGCATAAAAGGCTTTAAAACAACACTGACCCAAGCAAGGGCCCACAAAATAAAGTGGTGGTTGAACCTACTTACCAGTGCATGGAGTTCGGTTCATTATTCCAATTAGTTAAAGGGACCATATCAGCTTTTTGGAGTTTTTGAATGTGTTCTGTTGTTCTTTCCTCAGTAAAAGACCCCAAAGCAGTTTTTGGCTTCATGCGTGCATTCTCCTGATTCTTCCCTTTAGCTCTGCTAAGCTATTGCAAAAGCCTGGATGGATTGTTGCTGTCATCATGACCTGCTTCTCCCCATCGAAGCAGTCTCAAGTTCAGATCCCTCCTCTTCTGGACTGTAAACACTAACATCCTTCCTCCAACAGACTCTAATATCACTCCTGGGGCACTGGGGAAAACACCCCTGAACTGCAGCTAAACAGCCAATCACGTTTGGTTGCTAAGGAGAACTGGACAATTCTTTAACAGCAGAGGGCGCCAGGCTGTATGTTCTCAACAGAAGAAAAAAAATGGAGAAGAGAGGTCCGGAGCAGAGTGGACCAAAGGTGGAGCAAGTCAGTTAGTTTCCAGTGGCGGCTGGTGAATTTTTTTTTTGGGTGGGGCGCAATTTAACAGGTGTTGTGGTGAAAAGATCATGCAAGCCGTGAGTTGCAGGACCTGTTATAGGAAGGTGCGTACGAATAATGAGGTTTTAAAATAAATTTGTGCCATTAACACGGTTCTTCTCCACTTGCCTCCTTACAAAATGATGGTTTTTGGGCAGATAAATAAAAAATGATGGTTTATTTAAAAATATAATAACAAATATTTTAAATATTTGTTATTTCGAGTCACATTCCTGTTTTTTTTAAACCAATAGCAAAATTTAAGCAGGCAGAAGAAAATAATATAAAAATACTCACTAAACATTAGTCTGTAACGTGTTTAAATAAAATGTGTAAAAATGTAAATATTAGTCAAAAACAAAAGGTTTTCTGGGGGAAAACGGATTAGAAAAGTGTTCATATCATGTATGTATTAAAAATAGCCTCGTGGCTCAAAATTCTAATAATTACGTCTAAAAAATCAGACTGGACTGACTGGACTGGACTACCCACATATCACCACCAGAGAACGCTAAATAACCATTCTCATGTGTAATGTGATAGAAGTGGTTACTTTTGATGAATGATAAAAGTGATATTCCATATAAATATGTATTATCAATAATATTGATCCTTTCATGTTTGATCCAAGATGAAACCAGGTCTTCTTGGTAGTCCAGGGAAACCACACCTACGTCATTACTTGAGACAGAGGAAAATATATAGTTTTCAATTAATCAATTAATACTATATTTCTACTACAGATGATGACACACAACAAATTGTGATGAATGATGGATGAAAGCAGACAACTGAGACAAGTTTAGCTTAGACGTTATGCATGAAAACCTGCTTAAGAGTCTGAGAGAACTGATGTCTGGGTTGTAAAAGCAGTCCGGTTTAACAACCTATCAGTAAAAACCCGTCCTACACCAGTTGTGCAGCATCTATGAACCCTTGTGGTGAAGGTCCTGCTGATCCAGGGGGCGGAGAAGTCAGTACGGACAGGCTGCCAATGGAGTTGACTTCTGTGGTATTCGACGCTCGTAGTTACACCTTGAATACAGAACAGTCTGAGGTACCTTGAGGAAGTGTCAACTCGTTTTAATAACTGTTATTTATCAATTTGGACAAATCAAAAGCTTAGAAGTTTACCCGGGCGTTAACAAAATCCTCAGACGCCACCTGATTCCTCAAACACTCAGAGGGGTTATTTGCTTAATGTGGAGTAAAAATGTTAAACACTCATAATATTGTGTGAATACACTGATGAATAAATTGACTTTAGATGAAACACTCATTATTTCATGTAAGTGTTCTTTAGCTGTGAGGACTAATGTCATGAGATAATTATAAGATCTTTTACGGGGTAGATACAAGTCTTGAAGAGGACAAGTATTACCGACACCTCCCGATGTTAGGTTGGCCCATCCTGTGTCATGGTAGATGCTTAATCTTTTGGGACATATGATGAAATACATGGTGTCAGCCACGCTACATATGCGTCACTCCGACAGACCAGTAACCGCAAAATTGTTCCAAAAACGTGCTAAATATTCACCAATACATGCAAATCCAGCATTAAAACAAACACAGCTCATTTCATCAAGTTAAAAGCTCTAACTCAGTCCTGCCTTTGCTGGTTTATGTTTGTAATAATCCCTGGTAAAATCCACGTTTTTACATGCAGGTACATGAACGGGTGTTCAAAAGTCTCTGAAGCCACATTCCATCGTTTTCCAGTCATCGTGTCTACCCACTCCCCGTTCAGCACCTGATCTGGCTTTTTTCAGCTTTCCAGTCTAGAACTTTTCCTTTTCTCCTTTTTGCCAGCTGCTTCACACGAGTGTGTGAATGACGACGCTGTCTAAAGGAAACACCGTTCTCCAACTCATTTACTTATAGAAGTTCAGAACAGGAGGACACCTCACGACTCCTACCCAGTGGGAGAGGCCAAGATATGAACAAAACATGCTCACCTGGGCTCTTGTGTCGACATCTGTCACTGGACGAGGAGCTGAGAGGGGCGTCATGGAAACTTACCCCTGCTCATCCTTCGTGGTATCGCCAATCTGTAGACGGTATTTTGGTTTTAAAAAACAGAGCTGGAGACGGGCCTTTTCATCAGACCGCGTGGGCTTGTTACTGAAACAATCAGCATCACCACGTCCAGACAGCCTTCAGAGTAAAAGCCCCAGACTGGAAGCGGGGTGTTCTTTTGCTGCGGTTCTGTCACGAGCATGTCTCGTGCGCGCCCTTACACAACAGTTAAATGGCAGTGTGTGGCTCAGACGAGACAGCGTTACGGGTGAGCCAAGTCTCTGACATTAAATTGGAATCCTCCACCCGATAACAGATTAAACTTTCCATAGCTGACTTGAACTTGGCAGGTGTAGCTTGAGAAATAATGAGGGTCAAAAGATGTTTTGAGAAACGGGACCGAGGGTCAGCTTGACCTGACTTCTTATTACTTTCCCAACCAGTTTCTAGCTTTGACAAACAGTTCTTGGAAAAACAGGCTCTCTAACAAAAGATTCAATATTCAGTTTTATACCCTTCCTACCAATGACCTTTTGACCTTTATAGCCACCACAAATTTGGATCTGTTTCTTTGCTTTCTTTACTCTTTTTATGTATCAAAAGTACTGGATAGGGACTCGGTATTGGCAGATTCTCAAAATCAAATGACTCGGACTCGAGGGCATAGGACCTGATCGGGACATCTCTAGTTTTCTCCACGTTGCTCCTACTGTCATCCTTGAAGAAGGATGTGGAGCTTGCTGAACTCAGATTTGCTGCTTCTCTCCTTCTCTGATGTTAATGAGCGGAGAACCTCTCACACCGGCAGTTCTGTTGCTGAATACGTGAGTGTGTGGTGAGTGGAGGACCCAGGGGAGTGTGCTGGTTCGGTGAAACTGACAACCGGATGGTCCAGTGGTTGGTTTAGGTGGTTTTAGACAAATGAGAGAACCACTTCATTCATTTCTGGGGTTTTTTTAATCTCCACAGCATATTTATAGCGATACGATGTTAGAACGTTGTTATGAGACCTGAAAAATGTTTTAAGCAAATGTGTTTTCTAAATGTGCCATTGCAGCTGTAAGGCTCACATGGTGCACTTGTGTGTTTAGCAGTTGCTGATTTAAAGCTTTAGTCTTTGCTGCTCTGTAAAATGGTTCAGTTAACCTGTGTGATGATTTCAGATGCATACACAGACGAGGACCTGATGCTGTACTGGAAGAGCGGCGACGAGTCTCTCAGCACAGACGACAGAATCTCTTTGTCTCAGTTTCTGATCCAGAAGTTTCACACCACATCTCGTCTGGCTTTCTACAGCAGCACCGGTACATCAGGGGTCACCCTCAGACAGTCTGGTCTCATGTCAATAAAATCAATTGTTATCATTGCTCCAAAGATCATATTAATCACTTTCTGATTCCTTGTTACAGAGACACATTCATAAGAATAAAACATTACAAGCATCCCTAAAAAGCATGCTAGGAACATTTCACCTGCTGTAGCCCAAACACACATTAGCCACGTTTACATGCTAACCCTTTCCCCAATCCGAAATCCCGAATCTCTGTCTACGGACACCAACTGAAATGATCCGATCGTGTCGTGAGTTTGACACACCAAGTTTTCAGTCAGATTAAATAAGTTGAGCATGCTCAGCGTTTTCTTTCCCGGGAAAAACAATTCTTCCTGCTTTCCTGATTCATTTAATCAATTTAGTGTTTTTATTTTGCTAAAAACCTGCAGGTAATCACAGAAGTTACATTTTCTTCAGTGAATCCCTGCAGGTTTATGCTTTTCTGTGTTTTATTGTTGATGATATTAAAATACGCGAGGGTTATCCTCGTCTCTGCCTCTTGATCAGCTGTTCCACGGCTCTGACGTGGCGGCTGTGGGTGGCGGAGTTCATTCTTGTGTTGTATTACTGAGCTCTGTTTTGGTTTATTATTAAGAAAATGTGACAATCAGCTGAAACTGTGGAGAAAATTGGTTCAAACATCATTTTTAAAGTCAGGCAGTCTAAATGAGGGCGGGGCGGCTCGCTGGCTGCTGCACACATGCACAGTGGGCATTATTCTAACCCTAACCCCGGGCCGAGTCGGATCAGAATATTCCGATTGACATGTTTACATGCAGAATTTTTTATCTGATTGGGCGTTCAACCCGATTACTTGTGCCCATCTAAGCGGGGCTTTTCCCTCACCTTCCTTCTGCTCCATGTAAACCTGAACTGCTCACCTGCTTATGTGTAACCACATATCTCTGGGGGCTTGCTGGAGGCTGTAGTCGAGAGATTCTGCCTCAGACAGACTCATGGCTGTTTAAAAGTTCTGGATGAACCCACGCTCTGCTGCCACACAGAGACTGGAACAACAAGCGCTACTTCAGCCAAAATTTTAAAATCTGGGAACATTTCTCCAAATTAAAACACAAAAGTCAGCAAAAATCTCTGAAGGAAGAGCGTTCACCTCAGCATGCGCTGGTTCTGACCCGAGCCACACAGCAGGTTGTTGGATTTTGATTGGGATGTGTGTAAAATGTTCAGATCATGTTTAAGCCTTGATACGATTCTGTCTGTAGGCTGGTACAATCGTCTCTACATCAACTTCACGCTGAGACGCCACATCTTCTTCTTCCTGCTGCAGACGTATTTTCCTGCCACTCTGATGGTGATGCTGTCATGGGTTTCATTCTGGATCGACCGGCGAGCCGTCCCAGCCAGAGTCTCTCTAGGTAAAGTAGGAATCCTTAAAAGTCTGGGGGGGGGGGGGGGGGTCATACAAGCAGGGAAAGATTCTTCTACTGAAAAACGACTGAAAAAACCACGGGCATGCTAGAAAAGGTCCCGGTACGCTGAGAAGTACTACATAACAGACTGTGCCAGCCCACTTAGGGCACCAATCTAAATCCTTTTATTACTGATATCATGATAATAGGTGACTGGTAACCAGAGGTGGAAAGAGTACTAAAATTTCCTACTTAAGTACGAGTACCAATACTTTAATAATTTTTTACTCAATTACAAGTAAAAGTACTTGCCTAAATTGTTACTCAAGTAAAAGTAAAAAGTATCGTAAACAAAATGTACTCAAAGTAAAAGTTACTTAGTTACATTTTTGTCAGAGTAAGGATGGCTCCATGTAAGTCACATATGTCAGAGTCAAGGCCCGCGGAGCATTTTTATGTGGCCTGCGAGATAAATATCAAAAATATATTAAAACTGGCCCGCTGGCCGATTTTACCGCAAAGACTTCAACTCCCATGATGCTTTGCGGCGTCAGCGCGGAGCCGACGTGCCCCCTCCTTTGTGTTTTTTCCGCCTGCTGCCGGTGTCTGCAGCTCCGCTGTCTCGGACAAACTACACTCCTCTCACTCAGCGCCGAGTTCACTCAGCTATTTTCTGACGTTGAAGCCCAGAAACGGACATTCTAGCCGCTCAGTAATGTGTTCACGACTGAAAGAGGAAGTTTTCCAGCTAACATCCAGACAGAGCCGATATAACTCCAGCGACACGCTCAAACCAGCACGGCTCTGTGGTTGCTGTGGTTGTGTTTCCTCCCCGACACACAGCAACGTGGTCAAGCTGCTCAGACATGTTCAGCAGCACAAACCTATGTGAGCACCTGTTGTCATCTAATGTTGTCATTATTATGATGAAGATGAACAAAACAACAGGAGTCTCCTCCTCAGCTCAGATCAACCCCATGATGCAGGTATCTGGCTGGAACAGGTGAGCATCACAGTAAACCAGTGGAGCAAACTGAGCTTTAAATATGTTGGTTTGATGCTCGTTTTCTGCTCCAAAACATGAAAGTTAACAGGTGAGATGTTGCATTTTCATTTAAGATAAAATGATATTTTTATTTTGTTGTTGGCCCGTGAGAAAAGATTTAACCTACAGTAAACAGGAAGTGGAAAGGCTGCAGATAGATGAATAGAATAGAAAATCCCTTTATTGTTCCTCAGTGGGGAAAGCTAGACGTCACAGCAGCGATGACACGTATTACAGGAGAAAAAAAGGAGAATAAAAATAAGAAAAATGAATAAACAAGAAAACATAAATCCTGAATAGATTTTAAAAATGCTGATTATACCACAAGTAATGAATACCACTGATGCCTTTTATTTAAAACTGACTTGCTCGTGTGTCATTTGGTTATTCCACATTCAGTCTTAATGCAGAAATAAGTTTGTTTCCAAATTTAAAGGTTCAAAATTGCATTTATGTTGATAAAGAAAATGTGCAAATTTGCGTCACTTTTTCATAAAATATTAAGTTTGGCCCTCGACTCCGTCCCAGAGTTTCATTTCGGCCCCGTGTGAGTTTGAGTTTGACACCCCTGATCTAAGTAGTGCTAAATCACAACGCCAGTTCACAATTCACTCGTGTGCGCGCGCACACACACACACTCAAACACACACAGCTTTAAGGAGGGATTTCTATCCAATCAGTGAGAACAGGACGTGCACACTGATTGGACGAGGTTTTTCTAGGATGGTAAGTTTCAATTGTGATTAAAATTATTCTTTATTTTGAGAAAAAATAATTTTTAGATGCCATCAGTGTGTGAGGTATCTCAATGTTCTCATGACAAAACTCTAACATGAGACTGTGCTCTAACCCGTCACATAACGGGCTAAATGCAGTCAAACATTTCAGATGGAGCGTATGACAGCTGCTAACGTTGGCCCCGCCCTGCCTCTACATTACAGTTCATTTATCCATGTCCATCCTAGAGCTCCTCTCTGACTATTAAAGTTAGCAGAGTTCATCCTTGGTAGTGGGTTCACTCACTCATTTAACCCTTCACCACTGAAATCAGTTTGTTCATTCCAGTCCTCCTAAATAATCCTCCAATCATCCAGCTGGAATCCTTCCAGGTGTTACTAGAACTAACGGTGTCTCCTCACCAGCGTGAGCCTCCAAACTGTGAAGGTTGGTTTCCAAACATGAACTTTAATTCATGCATTCATCTCCTCTTGTAACACTTTAACATGTTTTAAAAGGCTTGTATCATGATAAGTTACACCTCCCAGACCAAAGATAAGATAAAACATGACCGTAGATACTATTAAGACGTCATTATTTATGAAATATAAGTTATTTTCCTGAGCCATTGCTGCAGCCAAGATATAAGATGCATGGATTTGATGAAACCACACTTTCTCATGCAGTCCTATATGTGTAACACACACACACACACACACACACACACACACACACACACTGCAGCATGTTAGAATCATGTAAATGACTAATTTAACTACACTGAACTGCTTTACTAATAATTTAATCTCTTATTCTGGAGTAAAATAAAGAAACAAGCTAAATCATCACATATCTGTGGCATCAAGGAGCATCTTCTGAGTTCAAACACAGGGATGGAGCACAATGTTTACACCTGAACAGTATCAGGATGTTTTAACTCACAGAGGCCTGCAGCTCTTCTGTTTTGAGCAAAACGCTGATAATCCGCTTGTTATGAGCGCTAAACGTTATTTTGCCGCTTCCGTGCGGAGCGGTTTGGAAACACATTTCAAACACCGAACCGAATCCGGCTACCGAACCGAGCAGAGTTCTGATGACGTCACACCGGTGCGCGAAGGTGCGGGATCCAACCCACAGGAGAGGAGGGAGAGAGGAGGTGAACAGCGAGTTGAAGAACTGAACTGATGTCTTTGAGCAAAAGTGTGCACCCCCCCCCCCCCGGTTTAGACACGGTGCTCATGCAGGTGTCTCTTTCCGTTCCGACACTACACGTAATATTTTTAATTTATTAAGCCTATAATTTATTTTACTCAGTAATGGATATTATTTAAAATGTAGCGAATTACAATTCTTTTTTAAAAACTTACTCAAGTAAAAGTAAAAGTACAGCTTTTAAAAACAACTTAAAAAGTATAAATGTACAAAAAAGCTACTCAATTACAGTAACGTGAGTAAATGTAATTCGTTACTTTCCACCTCTACTGGTAACCTTTTGAGAATGAGTAACTGGTACCTACTGACTATGGATGATAATGAGTAACTGGTACCTACTGACTATGGATGAGAATGAGTAACTGGTACCTACTGACTATGGATGAGAATGAGTAACTGGTACCTAATGACTATGGATGAGAATGAGTAACTGGTACCTAATGACTATGGATGAGAATGAGTAACTGGTACCTAATGACTATGGATGAGAATGAGCAACTGGTACCTAATGACTATGGATGAGAATGAGCAACTGGTACCTAATGACTATGGAGTAGAATGAGTAACTGGTACCTACTGACTATGGAGTAGAATGAGTAACTGGTACCTACTGACTATGGATGAGAATGAGTAACTGGTACCTAATGACTATGGAGTAGAATGAGTAACTGGTACCTACTGACTATGGATGAGAATGAGTAACTGGTACCTACTGACTATGGATGAGAATGAGTAACTGGTACCTAATGACTATGGAGTAGAATGAGTAACTGGTACCTACTGACTATGGAGTAGAATGAGTAACTGGTACCTACTGACTATGGATGAGAATGAGTAACTGGTACCTACTGACTATGGATGAGAATGAGTAACTGGTACCTAATGACTATGGAGTAGAATGAGTAACTGGTACCTACTGACTATGGAGTAGAATGAGTAACTGGTACCTACTGACTATGGATGAGAATGAGTAACTGGTACCTAATGACTATGGATGAGAATGAGTAACTGGTACCTACTGACTATGGATGAGAATGAGTAACTGGTACCTAATGACTATGGATGAGAATGAGCAACTGGTACCTAATGACTATGGATGAGAATGAGCAACTGGTACCTAATGACTATGGATGAGAATGAGTAACTGGTACCTAATGACTATGGAGTAGAATGAGTAACTGGTACCTAATGACTATGGATGAGAATGAGCAACTGGTACCTAATGACTATGGATGAGAATGAGTAACTGGTACCTAATGACTATGGATGAGAATGAGTAACTGGTACCTAATGACTATGGATGAGAATGAGTAACTGGTACCTACTGACTATGGATGAGAATGAGTAACTGGTACCTAATGACTATGGATGAGAATGAGTAACTGGTACATACTGACTATGGATGAGAATGAGCAACTGGTACCTAATGACTATGGATGAGAATGAGCAACTGGTACCTAATGACTATGGATGAGAATGAGTAACTGGTACGTAATGACTATGGATGAGAATGAGTAACTGGTACCTACTGACTATGGATGAGAATGAGCAACTGGTACCTAATGACTATGGATGAGAATGAGCAACTGGTACCTAATGACTATGGATGAGAATGAGTAACTGGTACCTACTGACTATGGAGTAGAATGAGTAACTGGTACCTACTGACTATGGAGTAGAATGAGTAACTGGTACCTACTGACTATGGAGGAGAATGAGTAACTGGTACCTACTGACTATGGATGAGAATGAGTAACTGGTACCTACTGACTATGGATGAGAATGAGTAACTGGTACCTAATGACTATGGAGTAGAATGAGTAACTGGTACCTACTGACTATGGAGTAGAATGAGTAACTGGTACCTACTGACTATGGAGTAGAATGAGTAACTGATACCTACTGACTATGGAGTAGAATGAGTAACTGATACCTACTGACTATGGAGTAGAATGAGTAACTGGTACCTACTGACTATGGATGATAATCATCAATAATTGATGACTGGTAATGATGTTGGGTGACTGGGATGTATTTGGTCCCTGATGAGTGTTTCAGTCTCAGCACATCTGAACATGAAACACTCTGACTCAGACAGCTGTTTGATGGTGTTGACTCATGAAACATCGACCCTCAGTTTGGTCATGTGACTCTTAGTCAACAGGTGATGATGTCCAGATGTGTATGCCTGCAGGTATCACAACAGTGCTGACTATGTCCACCATCATCACTGGAGTCAACGCCTCAATGCCCCGCGTGTCCTACATCAAGGCTGTGGATATTTATCTGTGGGTCAGCTTCGTCTTCGTCTTCCTCTCTGTGCTCGAGTACGCTGCTGTCAACTACCTGTCCACCGTCCAAGACCGTCGCGAGCGTAAGATGAGGGAACGAGCCCACTCCCAGGTGAGGTACAGCACCTGTCAGGTGACTTAAACCTGCCCAGGTGAGTCTTTGCTTCTCGATTGAATTATAACTGCTGCCAATTGAGTTATAGTTGATCAGGTGACTTATGGCAGCTCAGGTGAATTATTGCAGTGGTCAGGTGAGTAAAAGCTGATTAAGGAAGCTGTGTGTGTGTGTGTGTGTGTGTGTGTGTGTGTGTGTGTGTGTGTGTGTGTGTGTGTGTGTGCGTGTGTGTCCTCTGGAGGTTTCTTCCTGTTAAAAGGAGTTTTCGTACACGGGGATTGCTGTAAAGATTCTGACACAAGTCAGTGACTCGGTGCAGCATGTTGGGTTTTCTTACATGGGAAACTTTTACTGATTGGCTTAATGAATTGAACTCAATTGGAATGTACTTAGTGAGGTGCCTTGAGACAGCTCTGGTTGTGATTTGATGCTACATAAATCAACTGAATTGTTTAACTGTCCTTCCAGTCACTGCCCTGCACCTGCAGCATCTCCCAGACCAAAACCATGACCTTATTGGATGGGACGTACAGTGAGGCTGACACCAACAGTCTAGCAGGATACACTGAGGAACCCATTGTTCTGGAGGATGATCCTGAAGAGAACCATAAGGTCCTGGAGAGGTCAGACCATATGGTAGTCCACCTATCCATGAGCAGCGAGTCAGCTGGTACTAAGAAGAGGAAAAGTCTCCGGGCACTCAACATCATCCAGAACACTCATGCCATAGACAAATACTCCCGTATGATTTTTCCTGGATCTTACATCTTCTTCAACCTGATCTATTGGTCTGTTTACTGCTGAGATCCAGAACCTGGAGGTCCAGGGGACAGAGGGTCAAACAGAGGGATGTTTTGGTTCAGAAGTTGTCAGGATCCACTTGGTTCTGATTGGTTCTGATTCATCCACATCTATGAGGAACATTATAAATGACAGGAACTAGCAGCTGAATTAGGATGAAGCTACAGATGGACCCAATGTGGAACAGATCAGCTGGTCCAGTCAGCTTCCATGCTGCTGCTGGGATGAAACCTGTGTTTAATAAAGATTTCACATGTTAGAATGGATGTTCCTGATATAAGAGACACACAACAGTACATAGTTTGGATTCATTCTGACACAGCTGCCCTATGCCCAATGAACATGGGTCTGGCTATGCACACACTCTCTCTCTGTAGTAGTAATCAGGCTGGGATAATAACATAATAAATGATATCTGCTGTATGAATAGAACTCTACTAATGTATAAATGTCTGTGTGGAAATAAACTCCCATTTCTACCAGCTGTACCAGTGGCCTTCTGCCTGCTGCTGTGGGAAGAGATGATGTCCGTTCATTCTAATGAAGGTAAATCACCACATTACACGATGTTCTTCTCCATCACAAGAACACATGACCACCTCTGCTAAGTCAGCATTTGCTAGTGTTTCTGACTTGAGCCATTTTCTCACACCATGAGTACCCCCTGAGTCAAATGTGTCAATGACTCTCCTAAAGTAGAACGTACAACTGATTTTTAAATGAAAATGATTTTATTAAAACTCCCTAATGCTGAAGCATGTCTCACTTCCTGTCTGGCTCAGGTGAATACTTTCATTTAAAGACAAGCCGTATGCAGCGTAGAGAACATTAGACTCCATGCGGAAACGTTCCAGAGCTCTGCATCCGCGTCGCATTGCAGCTGGTGTGAATGTTCTGATTGGACTCAATGATTTTTGTTCTATGCAAAACTGGACCACATCCATTCTGCATTGGAGTGAACGAGGCTTCACGCCCTCTCTCAGTAGCAGAGCATCGAGCAGCTGCACAGCCCTGATCTGGTCTTTTCTTCATGTTCTTGTTGTTTGTGTCATTTTTGCTCTTTTCATTGATAAAAGTTTATTAAAGGGACTTCGCGGAGTTTTGAATTTTTATGCTCGCGATTGCCCCCTCAGGCCAAAAGCGTAACGGCAGCTTCAATAGTAGGCCCGTACACGAGGCGCGCATGCTGTACGTGCACACTCCTTAACGAAAATAACAGCTGAGACAGTCGTGTGTGTGGGGGGGGGGGGGGGG
>SSNQ01034351.1:455458-468084 GCA_006942095.1 Nothobranchius kuhntae | reverse complement strand
GGTGTGTGTGTGTGTGTGTGTGTGTGTGTGTGTGTGTGTGTGTGTGTGTGTGTGTGTGTGTGTGTGTGTGTGTGTGTTTATTTAGCGAATAAAGCTTCTCATCATTTGTTTTAAGGTTAACACCCCACCGTAAACTTGCTTGAAAGTCTAATAGGAAAAAACTCACCGTAAAAGAGCTTGCATCTTATGTAATCATGTAACGAACGCCAAAAATAACGAAAACTAAGTTTAATGTTTATTTAAATTAATTTTTAAGAAACCACATTACTGATTTAATGTTTTTAATTTCATTTTAGGCGGAAAAAAACACAGAACACAATTTTCATCTCCCATGTTGATAAATTAAAATATTGTTTATTGCATGTTTTATCAACTATGATTTATAATCTGACTTTGTTCTTCTATTCCTCTCTATTCTCATCCAGAACCAGTACCTTTAAGGAGCATCTGCAATTTCATTATGCCCACAGTGTTCTCTGTTGTTAAATGACAATAAAGCCTTGTAATTCTAATTCCCTTTGTCTGTAGGACTGCAAGTATCCAGGGTCAGGAGAGGGAGTCAGCGGAAAGCCCACTGCTGAAACCTGGCCCTGGTTTGTCCCCATGGACGAGGTGTTGGGACAGAGGCCTTCCACTATGCCTCCTGTCCTTATTGCTTCCATTCCCGAGGACACTCCAGGGCCAAGTGCAGCAGTGGGTGAGACAGAGGACAGGGAGAGTGGTGGAAGGAAGCCGGACTCCTCATCAGGGAGAAAAAGGAGAAGGGCTGATGAGCTCCTTGACCTGATCAGGGAGGACATGAGACAACAGAGGGAAGCGGAGGGGAGGAGAGAAAGAAGGATGGACAGATTTTTAGCATTGATGGAAAGGATGGCAGAGAAATGGGGTTTTTTTTTTCTTTTAGTTTCTTCTGGTTCAGGTTCTATATATGTGTTTGAATGTTTTTGTTATTTGTTTAAATGTAATAAAATTTCTATTAATTGATAACTCTTTTTTGATCATTAACAGTTTTATTATTCAGTTTTTAACAAGTAACAACATAGTAAACAAATTGTAAGGGAACACTGTAAGGAATAAAAGTAAAGATAAAAGTAAAATATATACAGTAAACTTGGAAAGCAGGGAGTCTTTGGTGGTGTTGCTAAATCTACTAAACATGGATCGAGGTGGATGGAGTGCAGGAACCGAGATCTGTGGCTGAACGTTTCTGGTTGGCAAGTGGAACATCAGACAGAGTGGTCTGCAGAGGGTGCTTCTGGATGCCTCATCTCACTGACCACTGCATCGTCCATCAAAAGGGTTTGCTGGGCTGGCTCAATCGACGGCTGTCACATCACTAACATTCAGATATATGCAAAAAAGGAGATCATGAGTATAATACTTGTAACTCTAGCAGATAACAGGACTAAATGATTTTTAAAGTTTAAATACAAAGGCCGGTGACGTTTACTGAGCCGTCGCAGCTCCTCAAAAACCACAAATAAAATGAAATATTGCTGTGGATCCATTTTCAACGTCGCTACTAGCTTGTTAGCTTATTAGCCTGTTTGCCGCTGTCACGGTAGCTAGGCAACATGACCTGGGGGCGGGAATAAAAACGAGGCTAGTACTGTCCGAATTCAGAGCCACTGACTTCCGGTTTAAGCGGTCTTGCAAGGACCCGGCCTTGGGGGGGGGGGGACACACATGGACGTAACACAGGCAACAGTAAGTAAGTAAGTAAGAAAAGTTTATTTATATAGCGCCTTTCACAGATATAAATCACAAAGCGCTGTACAACATGATAAAGATCAGGGCAAATACCTCTAACCAATAAAAACAACAGAAAAACAATAGCAGTGATAAAATAGAAAATTTAATCATAAGTATAAACAAAGTGAAGGTGTGAACCCGAACAAAGCCAGCAGATTAGCTGACCTCAGGTGTCAGAACCCCACCTGAGCTGTTACTGATGTCTAATAAGAAATGGGTTTCAGTTTTTTTCCGACACACGCAGCGTGTCTATATTTTCCTAGTAGTCCCTGAACACAACACAATGCCTCATTTCCGGTCTGCAGAAACATTTCCGGCTCCACCAGAACGAAAAGCTGTGAGTGTTTCTGTTTGTGTTGGATCTGTTTCCGGAACGAACTGGGTTTGTTTGTTTGTTTGTTTGTTTGTTCATCGGAGGCGCGTGCTGATAAACTCCCGGTGTTTGTCGGTGACCTGGGAGAACGTAGCCGTTAGCTCCTACGAGTTCTGAAAAAAACTTTGACTTTATGTCCTGGTAGTGACGTCATTCTATCATCAACCGCCAATTTAATGTCTATGTTCGCCTGGAAAAGAGACGCAGCAGGAGTGTTCATAGTAGTTCATAACGGTGCTAGATAACTGACCTAGATGACCGAGAACCTTCTCAGATGACTCGTATTGCTGTTCATGAACGTTCTCAGACATGACTTGTATTGCTGTTCATGAACGTTCTCAGACATGACTCATATTGCTGTTCATTAACCTTCTCAGATGACTCGTATTGCTGTTCATGAACCTTCTCAGACATGACTCATATAGCTGTTCATGAACGTTCTCAGACATGACTCATATTGCTGTTCATGAACCTTCTCAGACATGACTCATATTGCTGTTCATGAACCTTCTCAGACATGACTCATATTGCTGTTCATGAACCTTCTCAGACATGAATCATATTGCTGTTCATGAAACTTCTCAGACATGAATCATATTGCTGTTCATGAACCTTCTCAGACATGACTCGTATTGCTGTTCATGAACGTTCTCAGACATGACTCATATTGCTGTTCATTAACCTTCTCAGATGACTCGTATTGCTGTTCATGAACCTTCTCAGACATGACTCATATAGCTGTTCATGAACCTTCTCAGACATGAATCATATTGCTGTTCATGAACCTTCTCAGACATGAATCATATTGCTGTTCATGAACCTTCTCAGACATGAATCATATTGCTGTTCATGAACGTTCTCAGACATGAATCATATTGCTGTTCATGAACGTTCTCAGACATGAATCATATTGCTTAGGGTTTTTCCTGCGTTCAAATTTGAGTGGCAGTCGCCTCCAGCTAATGTTGTGCCGCCCCAGCCAGTTTTCTCTCTGTCCCCAGCTATATGGATGTTATATTAACTACAGTTGCAGCATTGCACCACTGCAGGGGCGCTGTATCAGCAGCGGTGCACCGAAAGCACTAAAACCGCTGCAGAAGAAGATCAAAAATAGCTTTTCTCGCTAGTTGGTACATATCTATGATTGGTGCTATTGACGTCCTGATTTTTCCCCAGGCTCTTCCATATCAGAGCAGGGCTGTACAGTGCAACGAAAAAAACTGTGCGTGTCCGTCTATTTTTAAACGTAGCACTGGTTTAGCATCTTTGAATTACTGACTGCTGGTTGTGGCCCCCCGGGGCAATCCTCTGTGCCTCTCGAGGGGGGCAGGGGCCTTTCTGGTTGCAGTCCCCTTGGGGTTCCTGTGTTCTGGGGCAGCGCCTGGATCTCTGGGACTTGGAACTCCGTCCGTCTCCTACGCATCTTTGGGGGGCAGATCTGTGGTCCCTCACACTGTTGGACGCTCCTATAGAGAAACCTTACATAAACAAGCGCGTGTACACACACAGGTGCTCACATGGTGCTCTCATAAGTATGGGCTTGGGCACGTTCAACACATCTTAAGGCTGTCGTTGCCACTAAATGCACTGTGATTTATTATCGTGTGATTGTTCAGTTAAACAATGTTTATTTTATATTTCCTCATCAGGTTGACGCAGTGATAGCTTGCTCCTGATGTATTGTTGTGTGTCCCATTTTTTGTTCTATTCTTTCTCTTTCTGCAGGTCTAGAAGCAAGACTCTTGTTCATTATTGTTTATTTTTGTGGACCCCCCCCCACCACCTTTTGTCTTTTCCTTTCTCTTTCACCTCTGTCTCCGTGTCTGATCGGAATACAAAACATTCAAAAACAATAACAATAAAGTTTTAAGTATCAGGTGTGACATTAGAAGCAGAAGCTTTGATGCTCCACCTGAGAGTAAATCCATAAGGCTTGTCACCAGCATTCAGACATCAACTCTGCTTGCTTCACAGCCAGACAGGACACGGGAGAAGAAAAAAAAAGAATTACTATTTTCCCCAGAACTTTATTGAACTAAAGTAAGTTACATGTAAGAAAAATGCTTTCACTGGCGCACAGTGTGGTCATCTGGATGCAGTGGAGGAAAATAAAGGAACCAGCAAAGGCAGTACCGGTCCTAAGTTTGGCATCAAAAGTGCAGCTACACGCAGATAGGCTAATGCTAAAGCTAACGGGTAGCAGTCTCACGATCAAGTGGCGAACAGAAAAATGTATGATGATGGTAAAACTAAGAAAGACTAAACTCTACAAGCGGATAAAAAGTCCCCACCATCCTGTTTATTCTGCATCCTGCAGCGCTACGCTGCAGATACGAGTCACATTACTGCTCCAAGTCTGCTCCACACACAGGAGCAGGAAGTACAGCAAGTCGTTGTAGTATATAATTCACAAACGCTTCTATCTTTGAACATAATTTAAACTGGATTATTGGTAATCCGTACATAATAGACATGCCACCATTACGTTGTTAGCAGCAGAAATGAAATGTTATTTCCATTTCCAACACAAATGCATGTTAATGAAATGCATTATATTTTACTGCATAAATTTATGTTATTTTGACTAAGATCAGTGTTATTAATGCAAACCTAAAATGTTACTGAAATGTAGGTCAACTATTTAAAAATGTTAACTATAAATATCAGATGGGAAAAAGGAACTAAACACTAATCAGATGCATATTATTGAGCCTTTCATAATAAGAGTCTGTTATTTCAGCCTGAACATTTAGTTGTTTTATTTCATATTTTGAGCATAAAACCAGTTTTGTTTCACTTCAAACATTATCAGATGGAATATTCAATTAATCAACAGAAGCTTAGATCAGAACACTTAACGAAAAAATATTTGGTCTTTAAAAAAGTGAGACAGTTGAATGCACAGAGTACGCATGTGCTGGCGCATGGTCAGGATGGTACCTCCTCTGGCTCAGTTTGAGCCAGGAACAACCCTCTTGCTGTTCATGAACCTTCTCAGACGTGACTCATATTGCCGTTCATGAACCTTTTCAGACGTGACTCATATTGCCGTTCATGAACCTTTTCAGACGTGACTCATATTGCCGTTCATGAACCTTCTCAGACGTGACTCATACTGCCGTTCATGAACCTTCTCAGACGTGACTCATACTGCAGTTCATGAACCTTCTCAGACGTGACTCATACTGCCGTTCATGAACCTTCTCAGACGTGACTCATATTGCCGTTCATGAACCTTCTCAGACGTGACTCATATTGCCGTTCATGAACCTTCTCAGACCCTTTTCAGACGTGACTCATTATGCTGTTCATGAACCTTCTCAGACGTGACTCATATTGCTGTTCATGAACCTTCTCAGACGTGACTCATATTGCTGTTCATGAACCTTCTCAGACGTGACTCATATTGCCGTTCATGAACCTTCTCAGACGTGACTCATATTGTCGTTCATGAACCTTCTCAGACGTGACTCATATTGCTGTCCATGAACCTTCTCAGACGTGACTCATATTGCCTTTCATAAACCTTCTCAGACGTGACTCATATTGTTGTTCATGAACCTTCTCAGACGTGACTCATATTGCCGTTCATGAACCTTCTCAGACCCTTTTCAGACGTGACTCATATTGCTGTTCATGAACCTTCTCAGACGTGACTCATATTGCCGTTCATGAACCTTCTCAGACGTGACTCATATTGTCGTTCATGAACCTTCTCAGACGTGACTCATATTGCTGTTCATGAACCTTCTCAGACCCTTTTCAGACGTGACTCATATTGCTGTTCATGAACCTTCTCAGACGTGACTCATATTGCCGTTCATGAACCTTCTCAGACGTGACTCATATTGTCGTTCATGAACCTTCTCAGACGTGACTCATATTGCTGTTCATGAACCTTCTCAGACCCTTTTCAGACGTGACTCATATTGCTGTTCATGAACCTTCTCAGACGTGACTCATATTGCTGTTCATGAACCTTCTCAGACGTGACTCATATTGCCGTTCATGAACCTTCTCAGACGTGACTCATACTGCCGTTCATGAACCTTTTCAGACGTGACTCATATTGCCGTTCATGAACCTTCTCAGACGTGACTCATATTGCCGTTCATGAACCTTCTCAGACGTGACTCATACTGCTGTTCATGAACCTTCTCAGACGTGACTCATACTGCCGTTCATGAACCTTCTCAGACGTGACTCATATTGCCGTTCATGAACCTTCTCAGACGTGACTCATACTGCTGTTCATGTTCTATTTACAGCAACATTAATCTATGTTTAGTACAAAGAAAACGAGTGAGCATGTTGTGTGTTGTACTGTTAAACATATGAATCACAAATATAATAAGTGATATTTTGTTTTACTGATATCTGATAAACAGTCTGCAAATGAATTAAAGGGTGTAAGTTTAATATAAGATCCAAGGGTACGTCTGAATCAATTCAATAGTATTTCTGCTACATGGTCAAATGCAAGTTGTTAGAATGAGACTTTATTGTAAAGAACACGTAAAATTCGGGTGCCTGTTAGCAAATGAAACATCCTCACATGATTTTGGATATTGTATTTTGTAGACATGCGCATATGAAGGTATGACTGTAATAGGTAGCCTAAGTCACTTCCGACTAATGGATCCCTGGAGGAACGAAAAGTCAACGGGGCTAAAAACGTTATTTTTTAATCCCCTTTGCCTGACGCCCTGGATCACACGTATTGCATACTGCAATTTAAATGAAAACTAATGATGGGGGTTTCGACCACACCTGTTACGTACTTTGAGATTTATCAGCTTGTAAAAGTTCGTAATTAGCATGACTACAAACTAACCCTAACCCTATCCCTCCGTTTTCTCCGTGTCTGGTTCAATGACGTCACTTTCGTGAAGCATTTGTAGTCCTGAACTTATTTTCACACAAAACCTAAAATAACGTTTCCCCCGTTCGAAAATTAGCACGTTCTTGGTATTAAAATGTGTCTTTAAAATTCACGGACATCATATGTGATATCCATGGCACAAAACAAGCGGAATTAGAATATAGTGTTTTTAGCCCCGTTGATTTGCGTTCATTTTTTCGTTCTTCCTGGACCCATGGTCCAGAAGTGACTTGGGCTCCCTACTGGGGACTGGCGCGATCACCAGTGATCTAATCTGAGCGGAACTGGCTCATCTCGAACACGGCCATTGCTTTTGGTGTCGCAGCCAGATGTCACTGACCATCTACTGGTCACATGTCTGACAAAGACCTATACCTGACTGATGTCTGCATGTGACCCTCCCCAGAGGAGCAGTGAGATGCGTTCAGGGTTGGGATGTCCCGATCAGGGTTTTTTTGCCCTCGAGTCCGAGTCATTTGATTTTGAGAATCTGCCGATACCAAGTCCCGATCCGATACTTTTGATACATAAAAAAAAATAAGAAAAGGAAGAAAGTTCCAGAATGTTCCTTATTTTTTATTTAATTACCTTTTTATTTTAATTTTTAACAACAGATCACTTCTGTGAGGTAGTTTGAACAACCAAGTAATAAAAAACATAAATTCTTCACTTTTGGACTTTATTGCAAAAATAAAAACAGATAGCACTTCAACTTAAAATACCTGGCAGGGGTCGTGTTTGCCTCGGCCCCCAAAGTGCTTAGATACGCCCCTGGACATGGGACGGAGTTTAGAAGATGATCTGAATTGTATCATCTATATAAATACTACATGCTGATAGGTTATTGCTTTATACAGGCACACACGTGTAGTGGGATCAGTCTACCTACGCTTTATTTTGTTAAGAACTTTGTTTTGTTTTCTTGGTTTTTATTTTCCTGTCTTCCTGTCCCGTCTGTCTCTCATCTTCCTGTCCTGTCTGTCTCTGATCTTCCTGTCCCGTCTGTCTCTGATCTTCCTGTCCTGTCTGTCTCTCATCTTCCTGTCCCGTCTGTCTCTGATCTTCCTGTCCTGTCTGTCTCTCATCTTCCTGTCCTGTCTGTCTCTGATCTTCCTGTCCTGTCTGTCTCTTAGCTTCCTGTCCCGTCTGTCTCTGATCTTCCTGTCCCGTCTGTCTCTGATGTTCCTGTCCCGTCTGTCTCTGATGTTCCTGTCCCGTCTGTCTCTGATGTTCCTGTCCTGTCTGTCTCTCATCTTCCTGTCCCGTCTGTCTCTGATCTTCCTGTCCCGTCTGTCTCTCATCTTCCTGTCCTGTCTGTCTCTCATCTTCCTGTCCCGTCTGTCTCTGATGTTCCTGTCCTGTCTGTCTCTGAGCTTCCTGCATCTCCCAGTCCTCCAGAAAAACTCCTGCCTGCTTATTTATTTTTCACCTCACAAGTAACTTTTTAACCAGCAGATCAAATTGATCTCAAAAACAGCGGAGTGTGCGCTGCCCGGCTGCACCAGTGACGAGCGCTGCAGCGCGTCCACACGTCATGCTCAAACACAGACAGAACTTACCAGAGAGAAGATGAACGGACACGAATGACTGTGTGTTAATTATATATATTTTGGTGACGCCACTTAGCAACTTAGAACATGTTACTGTGGCCGTGTGCAGAACGCAGCTGGAGTTGATGCTGCTCTGCTCTACAGAATCCCCGCTACGCTGAGTCCATATAAATCATGTAATACAGGTAGAAACTGGATCTCTTTGTGCTCCTGCTGGGTGTGTAAGCTAAGGGCATCAGGGGAGCCCGACAACCTTTAAGGAGAACCAAGTTGCTCTCCTGTAATTTGAACCCAGTATCTGAGTCCGGATCGAGTCTGAAACCACGTGATCGGGGCCGATTTCCGAATCAGGACATCCCTAGTTCAGGGTTCAGTATTCTGCCCAAGGGCACTTCAGCACATGACTTTTTGGAATCAAACCACTCAACATCCGCTCAGCCTGTTTAAACACATTCTCTAAGTGAATGGAGGAAAATAAATGTGAGGACTCCATTCTGTCTGCAGAAGTTAAGTTTGTTTTTGTTGTTTTGTGTTTTAAATACAGTTTCTTGGTCTGAACACCAGGTTCTGGTTCTGAGTGGAGCGTGTTGGTTTAGGGAACAGAACCACAGGCAACTGGAATGCTGTGGTTTCTGCAGTGACTCATTCAGGAGTTTGGCTCCGCCCAACTCAGTGTTTGCCTGCAGCTGAAGCTTTCTGTTGGAGTTCTGCTCCGTCTCCTGGTTCTGTTACAGTCAGACTGTAGATTTGGTGTTTCTGGTTGTCAACCCCTTCTCTCCACCGCAGCCGTCAGCAGCACGTTACTGCAGCAGCACGTTACTGCGGCAGCACGTTACTGCAGCAGCACGTTACTGCAGCGGCACGTTACTGCAGCAGCACGTTACTGCAGCGGCACGTTACTGCAGCGGCACGTNNCTCATACTGCTGTTCATGAACCTTCTCAGATGTGACTCATATTGCCGTTCATGAACCTTCTCAGACGTGACTCATACTGCTGTTCATGTTCTATTTACAGCAACATTAATCTATGTTTAGTACAAAGAAAACGAGTGAGCATGTTGTGTGTTGTACTGTTAAACATATGAATCACAAATATAATAAGTGATATTTTGTTTTACTGATATCTGATAAACAGTCTGCAAATGAATTAAAGGGTGTAAGTTTAATATAAGATCCAAGGGTACGTCTGAATCAATTCAATAGTATTTCTGCTACATGGTCAAATGCAAGTTGTTAGAATGAGACTTTATTGTAAAGAACACGTAAAATTCGGGTGCCTGTTAGCAAATGAAACATCCTCACATGATTTTGGATATTGTATTTTGTAGACATGCGCATATGAAGGTATGACTGTAATAGGTAGCCTAAGTCACTTCCGACTAATGGATCCCTGGAGGAACGAAAAGTCAACGGGGCTAAAAACGCTATTTTTTAATCCCCTTTGCCTGACGCCCTGGATCACACGTATTGCATACTGCAATTTAAATGAAAACTAATGATGGGGGTTTCGACCACACCTGTTACGTACTTTGAGATTTATCAGCTTGTAAAAGTTCGTAATTAGCATGACTACAAACTAACCCTAACCCTATCCCTCCGTTTTCTCCGTGTCTGGTTCAATGACGTCACTTTCGTGAAGCATTTGTAGTCCTGAACTTATTTTCACACAAAACCTAAAATAACGTTTCCCCCGTTCGAAAATTAGCACGTTCTTGGTATTAAAATGTGTCTTTAAAATTCACGGACATCATATGTGATATCCATGGCACAAAACAAGCGGAATTAGAATATAGTGTTTTTAGCCCCGTTGATTTGCGTTCATTTTTTCGTTCTTCCTGGACCCATGGTCCAGAAGTGACTTGGGCTCCCTACTGGGGACTGGCGCGATCACCAGTGATCTAATCTGAGCGGAACTGGCTCATCTCGAACACGGCCATTGCTTTTGGTGTCGCAGCCAGATGTCACTGACCATCTACTGGTCACATGTCTGACAAAGACCTATACCTGACTGATGTCTGCATGTGACCCTCCCCAGAGGAGCAGTGAGATGCGTTCAGGGTTGGGATGTCCCGATCAGGGTTTTTTTGCCCTCGAGTCCGAGTCATTTGATTTTGAGAATCTGCCGATACCAAGTCCCGATCCGATACTTTTGATACATAAAAAAAAATAAGAAAAGGAAGAAAGTTCCAGAATGTTCCTTATTTTTTATTTAATTACCTTTTTATTTTAATTTTTAACAACAGATCACTTCTGTGAGGTAGTTTGAACAACCAAGTAATAAAAAACATAAATTCTTCACTTTTGGACTTTATTGCAAAAATAAAAACAGATAGCACTTCAACTTAAAATACCTGGCAGGGGTCGTGTTTGCCTCGGCCCCCAAAGTGCTTAGATACGCCCCTGGACATGGGACGGAGTTTAGAAGATGATCTGAATTGTATCATCTATATAAATACTACATGCTGATAGGTTATTGCTTTATACAGGCACACACGTGTAGTGGGATCAGTCTACCTACGCTTTATTTTGTTAAGAACTTTGTTTTGTTTTCTTGGTTTTTATTTTCCTGTCTTCCTGTCCCGTCTGTCTCTCATCTTCCTGTCCCGTCTGTCTCTGATCTTCCTGTCCCGTCTGTCTCTGATCTTCCTGTCCTGTCTGTCTCTGATCTTCCTGTCCCGTCTGTCTCTGATCTTCCTGTCCTGTCTGTCTCTGAGCTTCCTGCATCTCCCAGTCCTCCAGAAAAACTCCTGCCTGCTTATTTATTTTTCACCTCACAAGTAACTTTTTAACCAGCAGATCAAATTGATCTCAAAAACAGCGGAGTGTGCGCTGCCCGGCTGCACCAGTGACGAGCGCTGCAGCGCGTCCACACGTCATGCTCAAACACAGACAGAACTTACCAGAGAGAAGATGAACGGACACGAATGACTGTGTGTTAATTATATATATTTTGGTGACGCCACTTAGCAACTTAGAACATGTTACTGTGGCCGTGTGCAGAACGCAGCTGGAGTTGATGCTGCTCTGCTCTACAGAATCCCCGCTACGCTGAGTCCATATAAATCATGTAATACAGGTAGAAACTGGATCTCTTTGTGCTCCTGCTGGGTGTGTAAGCTAAGGGCATCAGGGGAGCCCGACAACCTTTAAGGAGAACCAAGTTGCTCTCCTGTAATTTGAACCCAGTATCTGAGTCCGGATCGAGTCTGAAACCACGTGATCGGGGCCGATTTCCGAATCAGGACATCCCTAGTTCAGGGTTCAGTATTCTGCCCAAGGGCACTTCAGCACATGACTTTTTGGAATCAAACCACTCAACATCCGCTCAGCCTGTTTAAACACATTCTCTAAGTGAATGGAGGAAAATAAATGTGAGGACTCCATTCTGTCTGCAGAAGTTAAGTTTGTTTTTGTTGTTTTGTGTTTTAAATACAGTTTCTTGGTCTGAACACCAGGTTCTGGTTCTGAGTGGAGCGTGTTGGTTTAGGGAACAGAACCACAGGCAACTGGAATGCTGTGGTTTCTGCAGTGACTCATTCAGGAGTTTGGCTCCGCCCACCTCAGTGTTTGCCTGCAGCTGAAGCTTTCTGTTGGAGTTCTGCTCCGTCTCCTGGTTCTGTTACAGTCAGACTGTAGATTTGGTGTTTCTGGTTGTCAACCCCTTCTCTCCACCGCAGCCGTCAGCAGCACGTTACTGCAGCAGCACGTTACTGCGGCAGCACGTTACTGCAGCAGCACGTTACTGCAGCGGCACGTTACTGCAGCAGCACGTTACTGCAGCGGCACGTTACTGCAGCGGCACGTTACTGCAGCAGCACGTTACTGCAGCAGCACGTTACTGCGGCAGCACGTTACTGCAGCAGCACGTTACTGCAGCGGCACGTTACTGCAGCAGCACGTTACTGCGGCAGCACGTTACTGCAGCGGCACGTTACTGCAGCAGCACGTTACTGCAGCGGCACGTTACTGCAGCAGCACGTTACTGCAGCGGCACGTTACTGCAGCAGCACGTTACTGCGGCAGCACGTTACTGCAGCGGCACGTTACTGCAGCGGCACGTTACTGCAGC
>SSNQ01034351.1:449547-455397 GCA_006942095.1 Nothobranchius kuhntae | reverse complement strand
TCTCTTATCTTCCTGTCCCGTCTGTCTAACACGTTACTGCGGCGGCACGTTACTGCAGCGGCACGTTACTGCAGCGGCACGTTACTGCAGCAGCACGTTACTGCGGCAGCACGTTACTGCAGCGGCACGTTACTGCAGCGGCACGTTACTGCAGCGGCACGTTACTGCAGCGGCACTTTACTGCAGCGGCACGTTACTGCAGCGGCACGTTACTGCAGCGGCACGTTACTGCAGCGGCACGTTACTGCAGCGGCACGTTACTGCAGCAGCACGTTACTGCAGCAGCACGTTACTGCAGCAGCACGTCTTGCTGGCGTAAGCTGCTGCTTGGCCCTTCCCACGAGACGCGAAGCAGCAGGGGAGCAGCTGTCGCCTACAGAGCACGAAGTCACGCGAC
The DNA here is from genome assembly GCA_006942095.1 of Nothobranchius kuhntae. NCBI lineage: Eukaryota > Metazoa > Chordata > Actinopteri > Cyprinodontiformes > Nothobranchiidae > Nothobranchius > Nothobranchius kuhntae. The sequence goes on along the minus strand of SSNQ01034351.1, from coordinate 455,000 downwards.
ATTAGCAAAATCACGCGTGACTTCGTCAGTAAACACAACAACAAGCAGGAGAAAACTACAACATGACTCCAAAAGGTTTGTGTTTTATGTTCTGTCCGTTTTATTTCATATTATATTATAACTTTTTTTAAAGTAAAGCAACCGGAAGGCAGTACGTTTCTTTATTCTGAAAATCTCGGGAAGCTTCGCTCTGTTTCCTCGTCCGATTTCCTGTCTTTCCTTCCCCAAAAATGTAGAACTTGACCCGTTTCAGAGGCGTAGAAAATAGAACCGGCGTGTAAAGGCCGCGACATGCTGCTCCTGAGACACGGCCGACTCGCGCTGCTGACGGCTCCGGTGGAAAGGAGTCTGGGCCTGGATCTGGATCTGTGTCTGGGGTGTATCAAGTTCAGATTTTTCACTCACTGGGTCGGTTCTGTTTCAGGTCCAGACCCAGTCATGTCCCAGCAGGAACAGGACTTCAAGAAGAGCCTGGAGGCAGCCCAGGCCTGGATCCTGGCGGTCCAGGAGAGGCTGAAGGTCAACGACATCACCCAGGGGCCTCGTGAGGCCCTGGAGGCCCGGCTGAGGGAGACCGAGGTGAGCCGGGTTTGTTAGAACCAAACCTGCTCCGACTCACGTTCTGGTTCTGCTGTTGTTCCAGCGGACTGGGTTTAGGGAAGGGAGAGGCCGATGAGACTTTCATCAGTCAGCTGGTAATTAAGGAGGCTAAAGGATTCCTAAAATCATGGATACTGTTACCCACCCACTACCCCATAGAGACGGTGCCCTGCCCACTGGACGTGCTACTACTAGTTTACCCGTTTAGTTATAGATCCACTAGGATAATTATAGATCCACTAGGATAATTATAGATCCACTAGTATAATTATAGATCCACTAGTATAATTATAGATCCACTAGGATAAATATAGATCCACTAGGATAATTATAGATCCACTAGGATAATTATAGATCCACTAGGACAATTATAGATCCACTAGGATAAATATAGATCCACTAGGATAAATATAGATCCACTAGGATAATTATAGATCCACTAGGATAATTATAGATCCACTAGGACAATTATAGATCCACTAGGATAATTATAGATCCACTAGGATAATTATAGATCCACTAGGATAAATATAGATCCACTAGGATAATTATAGATCCACTAGGACAATTATAGATCCACTAGGATAAATACAATAAAGTTTATCTCTCACCAAGTAGAATATTTACTAAGACATCACAATGTAACCATAGAAACACTTGTGTGTGTGTGTGTGTGTGTGTGTGTGTGTGTGTGTGTGTGTGTGTGTGTGTGTGTGTGTGTGTGTGTGTGTGTGTGTGTGTGTGTGTGTGTGTGTGTGTGTGTGTGTGTGTGTGTGTGTCGTGGAGGATGGCTGCTTATACTGAGCCAGGATCCTCTGGAGGTTTCTTCCTGTTAAAAGGGAGTTTTCCTCTCCACTGTCGCTGCATGCTTGGTTAGTATGAGGATTGCTGGAAAGACTCTGACACTAGTCAGTGACTCGATGCGACCTGCTGGGTTCCTTATATAGAAACTATTTACTGATTGGCTTAATGAGCCGACCTGTGCTGTTTACTGTGTGAAGGCCCTTGAGACGACTCCGGTCCTGACTTGGTGCTTTATAAATAAACTTGACTGAATTGAAATGATGCGGCTCAGAATACCAACAGCTCCAGACGAGTCTGTAACTGGAGCTCTGGGGGAGGAACAGCTGGTTCCTTGAAGTTCAGCAGTAAACTCTTCAGAACTTCACTCAGGCTCTTTGTTGCGTGATCAGTTGCAGCAGGTGATGTCATCAACACAGCCGTCGCTAAGCTACAAACACAACACCTGATGTGTTTGGGTCTTCTACAGAAGGTCACCTAACCTTGTGTCTTCCTCTGTGACCTTTTGCTAGCTGGAAGACCAGATGTGGGTGCTGGAAAACCATTGAATCAACTCTCAAAGGGGATTGGATCTTTCTAGCTCAATGCAGGAGACACTGTTCTTCTGTTACTGCATGTGTGTGTGTGTGTTTGTGTGTGTGTGTGTGTTTTGTCACAAAAGACAAAGAACGTCAAGATGATTGATGAGATGTTAGCTGTTGCAACTAAACTCAGCTTACATCAGTGCATGAGGATTCATTCAGCTGCTTGTTGTGTAGAAAATCCATCAGATGCAGCATGAAGGCCAGCTGAAGATGGACATCATGCTGGTTGCAGCTGAGAAGCTTCTGCAGAGTGGTGACGAGGAGCTGAAGAACTTCGTCACCACCAAGGTGAAGGAGCTGAAGAGCCTGTGGGATGAGACCTGTACCTACATTGTTCACTGTCATAGGTAAGCTCCAGTTACAGGTAGCCCCACAGGTCCAGGTAGCCCCACGGGTCCAGGTAGCCCCACGGGTCCAGGTAGCCCCACAGGTCCAGGTAGCCCCACGGGTCCAGGTAGCCCCACGGGTCCAGGTAGCCCCACGGGTCCAGGTAGCCCCACGGGTCCAGGTAGCCCCACGGGTCCAGGTAGCCCCACGGGTCCAGGTAGCCCCACGGGTCCAGGTAGCCCCACGGGTCCAGGTAGCCCCACGGGTCCAGGTAGCTCCTACTTCACACAGGAAGCATTAGCAGAGCAGAATGCTTTACTCTTGAACTGAAGTCTTTATTATCGTTATGCAGAGCAGGAGGAGCACTCTGACTCGGTGCCATAACCACATACACAACAGCGACATCTAAAGCAACAGCTTAGATACTAAAATATGCAACAAAACAGGCTAAAAATACCATTTCTGCTAAAAAAACAACTATAAATTTGCATAAAACACAATCCCTTGTTGTAGGGGGTGCAGCAGGCACCTTTCCTGAAGAGAAAACTCATGAGAAGGAACGCTCCTGTGGTCAAATGGATTCTTGCTGTCCACAGGTAGCTGGCCTTCGGCCTATTGGTTCTGCTCCTCCGGGCCCTGAAGCATCTCCCTGATGGAAGTGTTTGCAGTAGCTGGTGTCCAGGGTGAGAGGAGTCTGCCACCATCCGTTGTGCTCTACTTAAACATCTGGAGCTGGCAACGCTGTCCAGAGTGGACAGGGCGCAGCCAATGTTCCTTTCTGATGTACAAATAAGTTCCTGCTGCCGTGCAGATGGTTAAGCACACAGTGATGGAGTACGCCAGCTCTGATCCAATACTCGCATCTCTCCGTGCACGCCGGTGCACACCGGTGGAATCTCAGATGTGGAGCATCTCTGCCGTGCTCCTCGCTTAACTCCGCCATTCAACCAAAAAGAAGGAAATGACGTTTGATATTGCTGTTTTATGTCATTTTAGATGCTGTTCCCCTCCACTGCAGGATAAAGCCATGAAAGACACACTGCTGCCCTTCTGGAGCCGTGCTGGGAGTAAAAAAGATGCTAGGTCACTTGTATTGATGTAGAATACATACATATGAAGTCTCGTCGCTGCAATAGTCTTTTATTTTGAAAATTACTGTGGGGTTTGCACTGAAACTGTGTGATTTCCTGTCTAGCTCTGTTAATTATAGAAATTGTCGTGTTCCAGAAACGGCTCATGGCAAAAATAGAACCGATCCTTTCTTTAAAACTCTAGTTGACTCCAATGTGAAGCTGTGTGAAGTAGGGGTACACCACGGGTACACCACGGGTACACCACGGATACACCTGGCTCAGGGAGGGTGATGTCTGTAGGTCTGAATCATTGCCGTTATCTCCTGGAAAAACAGGCTTGCTGCACACGTGTCTCTTCCGTTTTTCTGGTTGGGGACAAGGAACCGTCTGTGAGGCACCTAAAGGTGCTTTTAGAGTTAGATCTGAACCATACTCATGTCTGATTCTTCTGGTTCCTGTCCAGGTAATAAAGTCACTCAGAAGGGTTGAAAAGGGTTTTGTTTTGTCTCCGTCTCTGCGTCCCTGCAGTCGGATTGAGTGGGTGTGGCTTCACTGGAGCGAGTATCTGAAGGCCTATGAGGAGTTCCAGCTGTGGCTGGAGAAGCAGCGCTGTGTTCTGCATGTCGACCTGGAGCATCAGCTGGACCTGAAGGAGAAGCTGTGGCAGGTGGACCAGCAGCAGGTGGTGCTGAGTGATATCCACAGCCAGGGGGCGCTGTTGGAGAGGCTGCTGGATGAGGCAGCAGCTCTGCACAGCAGGATCCAGGACCCTAGCGTGGACCTCCAGGCCCAGCAGAAACTGCAGGAGGACTACAGGGATGTGCGGGACCGAGCCAAGGTGGGACATTCTTGAATACATGTGGATTTCTACCAACTTGATGAGAGACAAAGATTCTGATCTTTAGCAAACTGGGTACTGGGTCGGAACCAGTTTTATCTGATTCTAGAGCCTCTTCATTTCCTGGAGCTCCACATGTTCTGAACATGTTAAAGGTTTTCTTTCAGTCGGATGAGGTCCAATGATCTGTAATGGGTTCATTTCAGCAGGTCATGGTTCTGGTTCTGCTATGTGTTCCCATAGGATCGTCTGGCACTCCTGCAGAAGATCAGTGATGACCACAAGATTTTTGACAGCAATGTTAAGGAGTTCCAGTCATGGCTGCTGTCCAAGACCAGAGAGCTAACGGAGCTAGCGGGCCAGATTGGCACCATCCAGAACCGACTACAGGCCCTAAAGGTGAGAAGAGCAACACGGGTAAGACTAGATCAGACAAGCAGAACCTGATGAGACCAGGAGAGCTGCGCCAGAGGTTCAGGATCAGAAGGAGCTCCTGGTCTGGGTCCTCTTTCTTAACTGGATCTAAAGATGTGTGAGAAACCTTCTGATCTATAGAACACAACGTGACGGGAAGATGTGTCTCTGGTCCTTACACACGCACGCACACACGCACACGCGCACGCACGCACACACACACACACACCCACCCTAACCCTAACTAGCCAGTGGAGCTTAGTGACATTGTCCCAAAGTGAGGACCACCAAAATGTCCTCGGTTAGATGTATAGACGAGTAAACACACACACATCCATGATGGTAAATGGTCTGTATTTGATACGGCGCCCTCTAGAGTCCTGGAACCCCCGAAGGCGCTTTATGACAATCAGTCATTCACCCATTCACACCCTGGTGCTGATGAGCTACATCGTAGCTACAGCTGCCCTGGGGCGCGCTGACAGAGGCGCCGCCGGCCCCTCCGACCAACACAACTCTCACATATTTGATGTTCTCCTGAATGTTCTTCAGGTTTTGACCTGTTGTCGTTTCTCAGATTCTGGATGACAGCGTGGCCTGTGAGGAGAAGACTCTCCAGCACATCGAGGCCTTGGTGGACTGCGTCCAGGCCAACTCGTCTCCTGCGGGGGCCGAAGCCGTTCAGGAGCAGGCTGAGGAGCTCAGACTGGGCTGGCAGCGCCTCAGGCAGGCTCTCTGTGAGGCCCAGGATGGCCTTCACTGCAGATTGGACTCCCACAGTCAGTACCTGACCCGCTGCCAGAAGCTTGGAGAGGA
>SSNQ01034351.1:429547-439547 GCA_006942095.1 Nothobranchius kuhntae | reverse complement strand
TTTATAAAGCACATGTGGCTGTTTGATGTTATCTAATTAATATTAACCCATCTCACGCCATTGAGGAGCCTACACACCAGGATAGTGGAAGCTTTTGGGGAGCCGGTCTGAAGGCGAAGCCGTCTCACAAAGCAACTCAGCGGACTTGTGATGTATCTGAAGGTCGTAGGGCCCCCTCGGTCTACGCACGAGTGGTTGAAAAGATACTTCCCAGGTGGCTTCTGGCGGACAGTGTCATGTCTGATGAGTGGGCGGTGGATTGAGCAAATAATAATTGTTGATTCAAACACGAACCGCCGCCAAAATGATTCCACTAAAAAATCTGGTTTGATTCCCACATGATGGTTATTAAGCATGAGCTGGGATCTTGGCTGGAGCGAACTGGGAAAACCAGGAAGTGATTTCACTTTTAAGATCTGTTTGTTTATAAATTTTGACAGATTTGAGAAATTTGTAAAGACGTTTATCGAGTCCTCAAACACCTAACCCCTTTCAGAGAAGCTTAGAAAGCTGGTTTCATTTTATACATGAGTAAATATTTTAACATTAATTTGTTCATATACTGATTAATATGTGACATCACTGATAATAAATAATTATTAAACTCAACAAGTAGACTCATCTGGTGTATTTAAGATCTAAAATAAAGCATGAAATAATAAACTGGAGTTTATTTATAAAGCGCCGAATCGCGACAAGAGTTGTCTCGAGGCACTTCACACCGTAAACGTTCCAGTACAGGTCAGGTCTTTAAGCCAGTCAGTAACAAGTTTCCTGTGTAAGGAACATTTATGTTCATTCATCTACTGTGAAGCAGTCAAGGCATTATTAAATCACTTTAGATAAACATAATAGTGTAAATAGAAAGAAACCATTTTATGAAACAGGATCAGAATAATTTTGTTGAGAGTAAAGTCTCGTCTTTTGCAGCAGCAGCTCCATGTCGTTTCCAGATGGTTCCGCTAGAGCAGCTAAGCATGGACTTGTTTTGGTACAGGAAACCTGCTGGACACGTGCCTGGTCTGTTGACCTCTGACATTGCTGAGGCAACCTGTGGATAAATAACCTTGTTGGACTTCTCCAATGCTACATTGACATTAATATGTCTTCCTGTCCAACACTGGATATTTCCACCCTGACATTAACTTTTTGACTATTTGTTGTCTCTATCAGGGACTCCTAAAGGACAGTGTCCAGCTACAGGAGCGTCTGGGCTTGCTGCAGGACAAAGGGGACCTACTGGACTCTGTGTTTGGTCCTGAGAAGTCTGACGGGCTGCAGGAGCAGCTAAGTGCTGCTATCAGAACCAGAGAGCAACTTCACAGTCAGCTGCTGCAGAGGAAGAGCCAGCTGCAGGTCCGTGCAGGGAAGCCTGGTGATGGGACTTTGTGAGCTGGGCGTATTCAGCTCCATCCAACTTTACCACAGGACATAGCTCACGAGTCCTGTTCTCACACCATACGACCTGAAGCGCGTATACCACCCGACTGCCCATGTGGTGTGCTTGCTAGCAACACGTTAGACCTTTGAGTCTGAAAACCCAGAAGGGAGGAGACTGTTGTGTGGACACGGAAAGAGTTGGGCAGCCATGTTGCCACGTGTGCTGTGTGAGCCGTTCTGGTGCATATGGGTCGCAGGGCTGCTTCAACCACATGATACCCCCATAAGAGACGAGCAAAATATCAATCATGTTTGATTTCCTTACCATTGCACGCTTGCTGATTGGGAGCTGGTCGTGAGGTTTTAATCACGTCTTGTTACCCCCTGTGTACTACACAACGCAAAACTCGTTTGTGCTCAGGAGGGGCAGAAAATCACAGTGTACGCCCAGCTTTAGACACCCGCAGCAGCAGACGCCTGCAACAGTAGACACCTGCAACAGCAGACACCTGCAACAGCAGACACCCGCAGCAGCAGACGCCTGCAACAGTAGACACCCGCAGCAGCAGACGCCTGCAACAGTAGACACCCGCAACAGCAGACGCCTGCAACAGTAGACACCCGCAGCAGCAGACGCCTGCAACAGTAGACACCTGCAACAGCAGACACCCGCAGCAGCAGACGCCTGCAACAGTAGACACCCGCAGCAGCAGACGCCTGAAACAGTAGACACCCGCAGCAGCAGACGCCTGCAACAGCAGACACCTGCAGCAGTAGACACCCGCAGCAGCAGACGCCTGCAACAGTAGACACCCGCAGCAGCAGACGCCTGCAACAGTAGACACCTGCAACAGCAGACACCTGCAACAGCAGACACCCGCAGCAGCAGACGCCTGCAACAGTAGACACCCGCAGCAGCAGACACCTGCAGCAGTAGACACCCGCAGCAGCAGACGCCTGCAACAGTAGACACCCGCAGCAGCAGACGCCTGCAACAGTAGACACCTGCAGCAGTAGACACCCGCAGCAGCAGACGCCTGCAACAGTAGACAACTGCAGCAGTAGACACCCACAGCAGCAGACGCCTGCAACAGTAGACGCCTGCAACAGCAGACACCTGCAACAGCAGACACCCGCAGCAGCAGACGCCTGCAACAGTAGACACCTGCAGCAGCAGAAGCCTGCAACAGTAGACACCTGCAACAGTAGACACCCGCAGCAGCAGACGCCTGCAACAGTAGACACCCGCAGCAGCAGACGCCTGCAACAGTAGACACCTGCAGCAGTAGACACCCGCAGCAGCAGACGCCTGCAACAGTAGACACCTGCAGCAGTAGACACCCGCAGCAGCAGACGCCTGCAACAGTAGACACCTGCAGCAGTAGACACCTGCAGACACCCAGTAGCATTCAGAGATTGTTTGAACGACAATCGTAGACCCTGCCCCATGCCTGAGCTCTGCCTGTGGGTCGTGGCCAGACCATATCTTCACATATATAGGTTTTACTTTTTATTATTATTTATCTGCTCTCTTTGAACTATATCACTATTAAATATTTATGTATGGTTACGATCATTTTGGGGGAACAATTTATGGAAAGGGGGTTGGTGTCCCCTTATGAAGGAACCAGGAGGAGTCTCAGCTGGTGGGAGGATAAGTTCAATGTTTCTCTTTCAGGTTTTGATATCTAAAACCAAAGACACTGATGAAACCTATCAGCTGATCAGTTCCAGGCTGTTGGAGTTCAGAGAGCATCTGAAGGTAGCTGATGTTCTTCAGCCAGACATCCTCACAAAGAAGAGCCAGTTGGACCAGTTGCTGGTGAGTTGGATCAGAATCCAGAACCATCAGAGAGCTTCTCCAACAGCTTTCGCTCTGAGTCTACAGAAACGTGCACAGTGGTTCAGATTAGGATTTCCCAAACTAAATGTGATCCAGAACAAATCTGCAGGAATCTCCTGTCATGTCTTTGATTCCAGGTTCTTCAGAAGAACCTGGAGGATGGCGAAGCCCAGCTGACAGCTCTGGAGACCCTGGTCAGCTGCAGTCCAAACAGCAGGACTCCGTACGAGAAGCTGTGTGCTGATTGGACCGAGCTGCAGAGGAGAGTCAGGGTGAGACAGGTTGAAGATCGGTGCCCACATCTGCTCTGGTTTCACATGATAGGTTCAAATCTGCATCGTTAGAAAGCTGCTGAGTAACGCATGCCGGCTGGATTCCAGTCACCGTGTCTCAGTGAGTCACATGGAGCAACATCTTCCATATTCTGGCCTCAAACTCATTCTGAATCAGAAAACTTTATTGGTCCCCATGGGGCAATTAATTTGTAGCTTACCACACAGAATAACTCGCTCATAAAATCAACCAAGCAAACAATCCATTTATACAATCACACAATCACACAATGTGTGTCACTACCAACATGCCGAACACATCCTAAATGAAGGGTAGAGGATGAGCAGCAGCCCTCCACATGCTTAAAGCCGATGTTACTTCGCTGTTATTTCGCCACCCTTCCCGGCTCAGAGTTAAGCAGTTCAATAGCTGATGGAACAAAGGAGTTGGCAAAGCGGCAGGGGCGGATTTAGGACTGAAGAAGATCCGGGGCTTAACGCACACGCGCACACATGCGCACGCGCGCACGCGCACACACGCATGCGCGCACACACGTGACACGCACTAGTCAACATCATATATATATATATCTTGTACCACATAATGTTTAATCTGAAGCTACATATTCAGCATATTCAGGGCAGAGTATTGTTCCTGTTAGTGTTTAGTGTGAGATGATAGTAAATATTCCCTTCTTTCTCCAACAACTTTACCTGATAGTAAGCTAACTTTAGGCAAACCAGCAGCACAACAAATATTTTCAAATAAGACTCACAAACCTGAGTCAACACCAGTCTCATCAGAGCTGGGGTTCTGTCGTTGTACTTTTGGTCTAAAAAACGTCCTTATGTCCATCTTCACTCATGCGTTTCAGACAGAGACTGTAGAAGAAGCCAGCTGCTGAAGGGCTTTTCTTCAGTGGTGGAGGCTCAGGCAGGCTGTATACCTACTGAGTGGCCTGGTGGTAGAGTGTCCGCCCTGAGATCGGGAGATCACGGGTTCGACTCCTGGTCGGGTCATACCAAAGATTTTGAGAAAAATGGGACCCAGCATTAAGGGGTTGGATTGGGGGGTTAAACCACCAAATAGTTCCCGAGCGCGGCGTGTCTGCAACTCACAGCTCCCCCAGGGGATGGGTCAAATGCGGAGACTAAATGGGACTTTACAAACTACTGCCAGCTGCGCTCTCTCTGTTGGACTTTGGTACTGCATGTTACTTCCGCGATTTAGATCCGGGGCTTAACATGAAAGATCCGGGGCTTCAGCCCAAGTAGCCGGGCCTAACGCCGCTCCTGCAAAGCGGTTTGTTTTTCGAGAAGGTACATAATAACGACGTCCTGAGGGCATAAGAGAGAACTCAGAGTGCAGAGCATGGAGAGGCTGACCAAGGATACATTTAGCCTTTTTTCGCACCCTCTCCTCCCAAAGAGACTGTAAGTCTCTTTGTTTGGCGCCAATAATTTTGGAGCAGATTTTTACAATGCTCTGCAGCTTCTTTTTGTCCTTCATGGACAAGGCTTTGTACCAACAAACAAATGAAAATGTTCAAATGCTTTCTATAAACAGCTATAAAAGTTGCAGAGAATCCTTTTATTCACGTTAAAATAGTTCAATTTCCTTAAAAGATAGATTCTCTGCTGAGCTCGTTTAAAAATGGAGTCCGTGTTTGTGACAAACCGCAGCTTGTTGTCAATCCAAGAACCAAGGTATCTGTACTCCTCAACCACCTCCACCACTTCACCGTGGATGATGCTACTACCAAGGTGGGGTGGTGCGGAGCGTCTAAAATCAATAATCATATCCTTGGTTTTTTTGACGTTCAGGTCCAGGTAGTTACTGTCACACCATTCTACAAAATCTGACAGCGCGGGACCATGGTTTATTTCAGATCCCGAAAGTAAGGACATCAAAACAGTGTCGTCCGAAAACTTAACCAAGAACCTGTTGTTCTGAGTGACCCTGCAGCTGTCTGTGTACAGGATAAACAACAGGGGGGACAGAACGCATCCCTGAGGAGATCCGGTGCTGGACATTAATGGGAGGGAAATCTGACCATTAACCAACACCCACTGGGTCCTCCCTGTAAGAAAGTTCAAAATCAGTAAGAGAAGCTGATCGGGCAAATTAAAAACATTGGCAAGTCTTTCAATCAGGATGTGGGGATGCATCTTGTTAAAGGCTGAAGAAAAGTCTGCAAACAAGAGCCTTACACAAGTCCCCGTTTTATCAAGGTGCCTGTAGACCGTGTTCAATACACAAAGCACTGCATCTTCTACCCCCTTATTTTGCTGTAGGCAAATTGAAGTGGGTCAAGTCTCCCCTCTGTCAGAGATAAAATTTCGGATTTTAGAATTTTTTCAAAAGTTTTCATCACAAGTGATGTGAGTGCTACTGGTCTAAAGTCAGACAGTTCCTTTGAAGTACTTGATTTAGGGACTGGGATTATAGTTGAAGTTTTCCACAAAGATGGAATCTGACCCACATCCACACATGTTTGAAACAATCTGCTAAAAACACCACTCAGCTGGTTGGCACAGTGATGCAGCGTACGCCCACAGATGGCGTCGGGGCCCCTTGCTTTCCCCACCTTTACCTTTTTAAGTAAGATGGTGACCTGGTCTAGTGAAATTACAAATCCCTCACTAGGTTTGAGGGCTTCCTTGCAGACCCCAACCTTTCCAACAAGGTCCCCCCTCTCAAACCGACTAAAAAATGAATTAAAAACATCTGGCAGGACAGAGTCAGGCACTCCTTTTACATTGATAAGTTTCTTATCCTCTTTTTGGTGATTACAAGAAGCCATACATTTCATACCCTTCCAGGCTGCCTTAAGGTCACCACTGCTATACATTTCTTCTATTTTGTCCTTGTATTTTAGTTTAGCTTTCCTGATCTCATCTCGTACTTCTCTAGATATTGCTTTTTTCTCAAGGTGGTTGCCACCAGAGGAATAAACCACTTTCTTTTTGTTGATGATTGATTTAAGCTCTTTGCTTACCCATGGCCTATTATTTGGATAAATAACAACAGTCTTTGAGTGAACCAAAGAGTCCACACAGAAAGTAATATAAGATGAGACTGTGTCGCACAACTCGCTTATATCCCCAGATGAGTTAAAGAAGCAGTCCCAATCAGTACACTCAAAACACGCTTGGAGTGCTGAAATGTTATCCTCGGACCAGCACTTCACTGATTTCACCTCCCGTGGTAGCCTCTTGAACACAGGAATATAGCGGGGTATAAGATGCACACAGTTATGATAGGAAGATCCCAGAGGAGGAAGTGACAGTGATTTATATGCGCCACTCAATGAACCAAAACACAGATCCAGGGTCGTATTCCTGAGTGTTGTAGTACAGGTAATGTACTGTTCATAGGTTTTTAAAGTTTCCTCCAGACGACAGTGGTTAAAGTCTCCCAGAATAAACTTCGGAGCCTCTGGACAGATGGTGTCGAGGCGGTGCGTGACGTCATTTATCAGCTGTGCCGCAGTAACAGCGTTAGCTCGCGGATGGATGTAAACAACTGTAAAAACAGCTGCTGGAACTCACGCGGCAGATAAAAAGGCCGAAGGGATATCGATAACAGTTCAATGTCTGGGGTACATATCCTTTCTCGGACAACAATAGTTTTACAGTACCTTTTATTGACGTAGCAACAGACACCACCACCGCGCTGTTTATCAGTTACCCCCTTGTCTCGATCCAGCCTCAACGGCGCTCCAAATCCTGGAAGCATCAGGTCTTCTTCCCGGTCCGACTCGCTGAGCCAGGATTCGGTGAAGACAAGGAGGCAGGTGTTTTTAATCTCCTGCCTTGTCGTGATCCAGGCGTCCAACTCGTCCAGCTTGTTTCTGATCGACTGAGCATTTCCGAGCAGGATAGACGGGAGAGCTGGCAGCCTGCGCCGATCCTGTAGACTCATGCGTTTAAGCCTCCGATGTATTCGCCCCCTCCTGCCCCTTTTCCAGCGTCTCGTCTTTATCACCAGGCCGCAGAGCTCCTCGGGAATACTCGGTGGCTTCAGTGCAAAGCCCCTCCCAAGCGGTCGAAGTCTCATGAGTGCCTCTCAGCTGAAGGTGATCCGTGGGAGGGCTCCTCCTTGCCAATGTGAGGTTCCTTCATCTCCAGGCTCTTGACAGACGCCAAGTACAAAGTAGAGTCCACTAAGCAGCCACAAAGTGGCCCATTTAAGCATCCACATTTTTATAGGTGGTTGACACACCAATCACACCCCATGAAAAACTAGCAATCAAAACCACTTCAGTCCGGCAGCTACCCGAGTCGCACGCTGAGGAGCGTCCTCGCCACGCCCAAACTCAGCATTCTTATGGAAACCTGGATTACCGGGAACTGGTTCCCAAAGTCAGAGACTCTCTTGGTCAGCTTGCTTCTCACACCAAACCTTCCGTCAGGAATCTTGGCGTGACCTTTGACCCAGCTCTCACCCTGGATTCTCATGTCAGTTCTCTTGTTGGCTCTTCCTTCTTCCATCTCAGGAACGTTGCTAAGCTGAGTCCCATTCTGCCCCTCCTCTGAACTTGAGACAGTTCTCTACACCTTCATCTCCTCACGCTTAGACTACTGTAACTCTCTTTTCACGTGTCTGAGCAGAACCTCCCTGAACCGTCTACAGGTGGTTCAGAACGCCTGTGCTCGGCTTCTGACCAAGTCCAACACGACCAAGATGTCATTTAAGCCAGAGTCGTGCGTCTGCGTCAGTGCGGAGACGCAACGTCATTATCCGTCCTTGTGGGCCTGCTGAAGAGCCCCGCAAGGACGGATGGAGTCGGGCTCTCTTTTCTAAACATTCGTCAGTCGAGATGGACAACGCAAGCTTGTGATTGGTCAGGGCACCGCTGTCGTCTACACCACCGCCATTGCGCCTTCAAAGCTGAGGATAACTAGCAGCAGACACGGAGAAGCTTGAAGAATACCTGGCGAAAAAACTCTAAAATATGAACGTTTAATTCCCCCGTGACTGGAGGAGTGTTAAGGTGCGCAGCAAGCATTTTATTGGTGGACGGAAATGACAGGAAGTGTGGGTTTGGAGGTGGCGAGCGCATGAAGAGGTGGAGGAGAATGAGAGACACATATGTCCGTGTTAAAAGTCTTATATACAAAAAACACAATATAAACACACTATCCTGGATTGGATACATGACAGGATACCACAGAACAGCGCTACGCCCTCTGCTGTCCTGGTGGGGAATTGCTTTGCAACACTCCCCAGGAGACGGAGACGTATGAGGGCAAAACGCCTCCGTCCGTGCGTGCGTGTCTCTCGCTGTTGGAGCTGACGGAGAAGCATGACTCAGGCTTAAGAGGACCTTTTTTAAACTAGTCGCTTGTTGCTATGGTGATCTAGTATCAAGTGGCCAAAAAGTAGAAAAATAACAGCAAATCCTCCCAGAATAAAGGAATGACTCCTGGAGTCGGTGAAGAAGAGAAAATCTATCAGAAATGAAGTCCTGCAGCAAGCTGCCATCTTGTATGAGGTCTCGACAGCCTCGTCAACTGGGCTGAACTTTGACCTCCTGACAGGATGGGTCTGGATTCAGCAGATGGTTCTCTGTGTTCAGGTTAAAGTCCAGGAGGCCCAGGAGACCGTCTCAGACCACCAGAGTTTCCATGGCGACCTGTTGAACATGCAGAAATGGATGATGGTCATGAGACAGAAGCTGGAGTCCTTCTGCAGCCAATCAGGAGGAAGGACCGTACTCACGCGCCACCCTGAAGCTCAGGTCAGTGTTCTGACAGAACCACACACACTGTTTATGTTTTAGTAGGTTCTGTATCAGACCCGGTTGACCCGGGTCGACTGGATCTGATCTCTAACGTTCCAGTTCTCCTCAGAGGGCGCTGGAGGAATTTCCTGAGAAAGAGCTGCAGCTGCAGCAGATGGAGGTCCAGGTTCAGAAGGTCCTGAGCAGAACTTCCAGTGATGGACAGGTCCACATCCAGAGGGACATGGATGGTCTCATTAAGACCTGGGATGACCTGAATGACCTGAGCTGGAGCCTTCACAGGTGTGTGTCTGTGTGTGTGCGTGCGTGTGTGTGTGTGTGTGCGTGTGCGTGTGTGTGTGGGTGGGTGTGTGTGCGCGCACGTGCGTGTTTGGGTGTGTGTGCGTGCGCGTGCGTGTGTGTGTGTGTGTGCGTGCGTGGGTGCGTGTGTGCGTGCGTGTGTGTGTGTGTGCATGCGTGGGTGCATGTGTGCGTGCGTGGGTGTATGTGTGTGTGCGTGCGTGGGTGCGTGTGTGCGTGCGTGTGTGTGTGTGTGTGCATGCGTGGGTGCATGCATGTGTGCGTGCGTGCGTGTGTGTGTGCGTGCGTGGGTGCATGTGTGCGTGCGTGGGTGCATGTGTGCGTGTGCGTGCGTGTTTGTGTGTGTGTGTGTGCACGCGCGTGCGTGTGGGTGTGTGTGTGTGCGTGCGTGTGTGTGTGTGCGCGTGTGTGTGTGTGCGCGTGTGTGTGCGCGCGTGCGTGTTTGTGTGTGCGTACGT
>SSNQ01034351.1:384547-424547 GCA_006942095.1 Nothobranchius kuhntae | reverse complement strand
ATGTCCTAAAGACGTTCAGGTGATGTTCTAGTGACGTTTCAAAGATGTTCTAAAAGATTTTCTAACGACGTTCTAGTGACGTTCTAAAGATGTACTAAAGACGTTCAGGTGATGTTCTAGTGACGTTCTAAACATGTTCTAAAGACGTTCAGGTGATGTTCTAGTGACTTTCTAGGGTCTTTCTGGTGATTTTCTGGTGACGTTCTAAAGATGTTGTAAAGACGTTCAGGTGACGTTCTAGTGACGTTCTAAAGATGTTCTAAAAGATTTTCTAACGACGTTCTAGTGACGTTCTAAAGATGTACTAAAGACGTTCAGGTGATGTTCTAGTGACGTTCTAAAGATGTTCTAAAGACGTTCAGGTGATGTTCTAGTGACATTCTAAACATGTTCTAAAGACGTTCAGGTGATATTCTAGTGACGTTCTAAATATGTTCTAAAGACGTTCAGGTGATGTTCTAAAGATGTCCTAAAGACGTTCAGGTGATGTTCTAGTGACGTTCTAAAGATGTTCTAAAGACGTTCAGGTGATGTTCTAGTGACATTCTAAACATGTTCTAAAGACGTTCAGGTGATGTTCTAGTGACATTCTAGCGTCTTTCTGGTGATGTTCTAGTGACATTCTAAACATGTTCTAAAGACGTTCAGGTGATGTTCTAGTGACTTTCTAGCGTCTTTCTGGTGATGTTCTAGTGACATTCTAAACATGTTCTAAAGACGTTCAGGTGATGTTCTAGTGACTTTCTAGCGTCTTTCTGGTGATTTTCTGGTGACGTTCTAAAGATGTCCTAAAGACGTTCAAGTGACGTTCTAAAGATGTTCTAAAAGATTTTCTAACGACGTTCTAGTGACGTTCTAAAGATGTACTAAAGACGTTCAGTTGATGTTCTAGTGATGTTCTAAAGATGTTCTAAAGACGTTCAGGTGATGTTCTAGTGATGTTCTAAAGATGTTCAGGTGATGTTCTAGTGACGTTCTAAAGATGTTCTAAAAGATTTTCTAACGACATTCTAGTGACGTTCTAAAGATGTTCTAAAGACATTCAGGTGATGTTCTAGTGACGTTCTAGTGATGTTCCAAAGACGTTCAGGTGATGTTCTAGTGACGTTCTAAAGATGTTCTAAAGACGTTCAGGTGATGTTCTAGTGACGTTCTAAAGATGTTCTAAAGACGTTCAGGTGATGTTCTAGTGACGTTCTAAAGATGTTCTAAAGACGTTCAGGTGATGTTCTAGTGACTTTCTGGTGATTTTCTGGTGATGTTCTAGTGACGTTCTAAAGATGTTCTAGTTACAGTGGAACAAAAGAAAGGATCAGGAACACAAAATGGTTCCAGGACGGTAGAACCCAACCCAGCACGACTCCTACACACATAAGAATACAAACCTTGTACTGAGTTGTTGGGATTGTGTTGGTACCCTCAAAAGCTCGGAGCAGAACCAGAACAGCCACTAATGTCGTCTACGAACGACCCGGCAAACCAAAGGGAGCTAGTGCGCTCGTAGCAAAGCTACGTTGGCTTTCTCCAGTCATTTGCACATGAGTCTAATGTTCAAAGTTCTCAGTAGTTGTTGTTCTCCTGCCACCCCAGGCTCTGAGGTCCAGACTGCCTGAAGGTCAGGAGATGTTCAAGATGATGCTCCTGGAAAATCAGAATGATGAGGGTGAAGATGAAGTTGTGGAGGACCTTCGCTACAGCTGGATGCTCTATAAATCCAAGCTGAAGGAGAACAGCTGCATCAGAACCAAGAATGTAACCCGCTCCAAGGTTAGATGAGAACTTGACCTCTGTTCGGTGTTCTGACGGGTTGTTCTGGTACCACTGGATCAGTTCACTGATCATCATGTCCATCTCCACCCTAGTGGTTTATGTCCTGCCTTTACTGGTTAGCGGGTAATTGTTGCTATTGACCTTTGACTTTACGGAGGACCGCATCAGGTAGTGGTCCGTGAACTTCCTCAACATGCCAGTTTCATGTTGTTGTGCTACCAGTAGGGGGCAGTGCAGCCTGGTGGGGGTGGAGACAATAACGGATGTGTGTGTCTGCAGAAACCCACGGGCACTCAGAAGGAGGCCACGGCCAGAGCGAAGACACAAAAGGTAACGTCACCACGGTAACGAGTCATCCCTGTAGGGATCGGGGTTGTGCATGAATGACAACACCTGAAAGAGACAGAGAACCGGACAGCTGTCGGTTCTGATTCTGGTTGATGTGTTTGCAGAACCCTGGGCTGCTCCAGAGGATCTGCCGTCTGGCTCTTCTTCTGTGGCTCCTCCTCCTGTCTCTGCTGCTCCTCGCCTTCCTGCTGCCGCTCATGGACGACGGAAACAGCTGTTCCCTCTCCAACAACTTTGCTCGATCCTTCAGTGTCATGCTGCGCTACGACGGGCCACCGCCTACATAGGAACCACAACGGGACCAGAACCGGACCTGGTACCTCTGAGCAGGAACAGCCTGAGCGATACCTGGAGAACGCTACGGTCATTAAACTCGTTTAGATTCTGACCAACTCACCAAGGATGAGTCTGTAGCAGCTAACCAGCAGCTTAACAGTACTGGCCCCGCCCACCATAACTCACCTGGCTGCAGGTGAGGAAGCTTCCACATCGAGTTATCGTGCTTGTTTCATTTACTTTGAGTTTGTTTTGATCAGAATAAAGTAACTTCAAACCTCTGATGTGTTGCTTTAGTGGAAAATAAACATCAAAGAGTCGGTATTAACTAATAATCTATGTCGTTAAAAGAAACGTGGTCGTCTCTGACGCCAGAGACGTTGCCATGGTGATGCAACGTCGCTGCTGCGCTGAAGAACCTCAGTGAGTACTAACCTAAACAACTCTGTCCCAGTGTCGACTTGTACCGAACACCCCCGCGTCCTCATGCACCGGTTCCCAGACGGCCCGGTGTCTCCTGCAGAGCACGCACGTATCGTTAGAACCCTGGATCCCAGGAAACCCTCTGGTCCAGACACGACAGCGGAGCCTCAACCTCTCGATCCAAAACAAACAAAAACATCAGTTTGGACGTCTGCTTTTGGCGGTGACCCAGCTGTAGTGACACCCTACAGACCGATATCTGTCCTGGTGAAACCGCTGGAGTCCCTAGTGAGCGAACAACTGAGAGACTTGTATTCAAACGACCGTGTCCCAAGTCTGCAGTCAGGTTTCAGAAAACAGCGCAGCTCGGGATCCAAAGCAGTACGGGGCTTCACCTTTTACTGATCTGTCAAAGACCTTTGACCCTGTAGACCGTGCTGTTCTCACTCTGTTTGGGGTCGTCTGAACATCGTGGTTCACAGCAGAAAGCTTTTAATGAGGTCCAACAAACACTTGTGCAGGTAAAATGTCTCTGCTGACGAGTCTAAGCTAACGTTGTTTTCTAACTAACCTCTAAGGATGCCCTCAGCGACCCCTGTTGAGGGAAACATGGAGGTGGTCCACACACACAAACACCGTGGAGTCTGGCTCCATGACTCCCTCTCCTTCAAGCCCACGTAGATCATCTTGTGAAGGAACTCAAACTGGTTTCTTTTTTCTAAATAAACCGTTTCTCTTTTGAGGCAACTAAACGACCAGCTACGGCTACATTTCTGTCTAATCTGGATTACAGAGACCTTTAGTACATGAACGCCTCAGCACAGGCTCTTGGTAAGACTGATGTGGTCGCCATGCCTCGCTGAGGTTTATCACTAACGACCACTGACCCATCATGGTGAACTGTTCTCCAGTGGGACGGTCTTGGTCCACCAGGAGGTTGGGACATTGGTGCACCTTCATTTATGAGGCCATGCTTGGATTACTACCACCTACATCTGTAACTTAATCCCACAGAGAAGTGTAACTTCTCACCGTCTGCGTACAACCATCAGCTGTTACTCTGTTCTGTTTGATCGCCCCAAACCGGGCTAAAGGTCTCTGGTTCACTCTCTCCAGGAACACTGGAAATTAACCCGTTTATCTCCATGAATACGTTTAAAACCAGACTGAGAGCCTTGAGACGGATTCCCTGTGTTGCACCTGCCATCTGTAATCTAGTACACAACATGTCTGTGTAACTGTAACTTAGTAACTAACTGTTGCTGCCTCTGGGCCAGGACTCCCTAGGAAATGAGGTTTTTAATCTCAGTGGGACCTTCCTGGTTAAATAACAGGAAATACCAGTACAGGTGCACTCAGCTCTCATGTCACTTCCGGTCTCCTGGTGGTCATGTGACTAGGTACAAAAAAACTTTATTAAAAATGACTTTGATATCAGAAGCAAACTGATTCTGAAACCCATGAAAGAATAAATGGAATATCTCTGCCGGGAGGGGGCGGAGCCTGGATTAGGCCCATCCCACTCTGGAAGCACCAACCAGGTGGAGCGGACATCACCCCTGGAGCTCCGCGGATCTGAGCGGTTCTTATCCGGAACAGTGATGTCGGTTCCCTGATCGGAACCTTCACGGTCTTCCTACCGGCTGAGAGCGACCAAAGCCTCCAACCGGACCCTCTGGGTTCCCATTCCTTTGGCGCGGTTCGGATGGCTGGACACGACTGGGAGGACTGGTTCGAGCGGGAGGAGTTGATTGGACAAATCAGCGACATCCGAGTCCAGAACCTGCAAGGTATTTGCATGTCGGTACCGCAACTGGGACACCGTGAACTGTGAGAGCGCGCTCGATCTGGGAAGTTTAGTTCTGGAGGCAGCTGTGTGTGCGCGCGTGTGTGTGTGTGTGTGTGTGTGTGTGTGCGCGCGCGGGGGGGGGGGGGGGGGGGGGGGGGGGAGATGCTACCGCATCCCTCCTCGCGGAGGAGTTCGGCTCCCTGACGGGACTCAGGAAGTTCTACAACACCGGGTCCAGATCCGGGTGCAGAACGCAGGACTACAGTCCCACCTGGAGACCTGCAGCACGTGACCTGTTTACTAATTAACGGATTCAGACCACGAGTGGTGGTATTCCTCCGCCGCGGAGGAACTATGTTTTATTAGAAGATATTTTCTGTTGGAATAGAATCATAAAAAGTCCAAACATCCATTAAAACGTGAGAAATGAAACATGACCTGGTTGTTAGTCATCAGGAAATCACTGATCCTGATTTCCGTCATAATTAATAATAAAAGACAACTGGTCCACCCAGCTGTTCTGGAGCCGAGGAACCTGCTGGACACCTGAGCAGAAACGTGCTGATTCGTTAGTTCTGGTTCTGATCCGACCTGCATTGTTAAAACGTTCTGATCAGAGACACGTGACAGGAAAAACGCTTCCAACTAAGTGTTCCTTCAAAGTAAAAGCTGGAAGTTAGGGTCTAACTGGTTTGGAGACCAAAAGATGGGCCCAGCTTGTGTTCTGGTCTTAATTCATGTATGAAGTGTGTTTCAGGACCTTCTGTCTACCTGGTGTCTGCAGCAAGACCAGACCACCTGCTTCCTTCTGCAGGAACACCTCGGCGCCCTGTGGAGTTCTGCTGGGGTCCAAACGCTCTACAGACATGCATGGACTTTAAGTGGAAAGGCCTCTAGAACCTGGTTCTGCCTGGACCTACTCATTTGTTGGTGAAGAAAAGTTTATTTCTGAGAAATACTCTTGAAAGAGGTTGCCATGGAGACACACAGCTGAGAGCTTCTACACTGTTTGAGTCAGGGGGGGAAGCTCTGGATCTGATCATGTGATCAAACCGCTGAACAGAACCGTCTGATGGAGCAGACAGGTGGTCTCAGCTGAAGGTTCTGATGATGCAGTTAGTAGTTCCTGCAACGGGGACTCAACAGATTTTTGTTTAGCATCTGTGGGCTGAACCATCTGACGAGAGCGAGAACAAGAAGCACACTAACTGGGTCTGTTACATAACAGATCAGAGCCGAGCTCATCACACCTCCCACACACTTCTGCCTCCAGAGCCACGGGATTCAGCTGGAACCGCTCTCCACCAGTCTCATTCCCACCCAGAGCTGGGTCTGAGCGTTTAGGAACAGGAGATGGAGAACAGTACAGAACCATCAGCTGTGCCGTCTCAGTGATGTGAAGACTAATCAATCATTTTAGATCATCAGCTGATTTAAAAGATGATGAAGCCACGCCCCCAAACCAACGTAAAGTTGCTGTTTATAAACGAGCATCTAACGGTGCTGTAGACGTGCTTTCATCATTTAGATATTTTAGCCTAAAACCAGGTTAAACCTGCTCCACTGAACTGGAATCAGCCGTTGCTATTGGCTGAAACAGAACAACCTGGTGCCTGCAGCACTGCTGGAGGGAGAGGGAAGGGCTTTAGGTCAGTTGTGTTGTCATCTATATGAAGAAAGTTCCAGGAAAACCATTTCCTGACTTCTGAGACAATCCAGGAATGACTGAGATGAGTTGAGGGTTTAAAGCCAGATAGATCTGGCAATCGTCAGCATAGATGTTGGCCGGCAACGCTCCATCCAGGCTCCCGGTGGTGGGGCGGGATCTACCGTTGTCTTTCAAACGATCTCCGCATGCTAGTGGACAACGTGACCTACTCACCGCCAGTGGCGCAAAAAGTGTGTATGCAGTGCGTGCAACGCATGGGGCGCCAGGCTGGAGGGGGCACCATAGCAGTGATGCAACAACATTTCCTGTTTAATAACAGCTGTGTTTTGTCTGTTGTGTATCTGCAAATGATTTAATTAATAATAAATGTGACAGTGTGAGCGTCCTGTCACAGTGTCCCGATTGATCATGCGCCCTGGCTACTTGGCCCAGGGGATGTCCCTTTGGCTGACTGGTTAGAGCGTATGACTCTCACCCGGGAGTCTGGGGATCGAATCCCGCCCGGGCCCTCGTTTATCCACCTTGCCACTCAAAGAAGCACGCGTGATTAGGTGCCCCTCCTCGTCTTAACCCCCCCACACAGAGCGCACGTACTGGCGCGGTTCAGGACGATGGTTTTAAACATGATCCACAGAACCAAGCTCTGTGCTTACTTATGAAAACTCTGTAGAATAAAGTCGCACTAATGAACGCCAACGGAGCCGAGCTCTGGTGATGAGCAGCTCCTGTCTGGCGGGAGCAGCGGGGGCAACCGGGACCAGCCTGGGGAAGTGCCCGGTGGCGTCTGGCCGGTGTTTTGTTGTTTTGGGTCGGTGTTCAGGCAGGTCTGTGTGCCGCTGCTGCTGCTGCTGAGGGTTTCTCCTGTCAGTGTGGAAGGACCAGGGGCGCATATGCCCAGACTGTAGTGACCTGTTATTTATAGTTTAATAATATTAATTATCCGCTCTAAGCAGATGTCTGCGTAACCCTAGCCCTGTGAGCATGACAGTTTTCTGCTTAGTGTAAAGAACACATGATCTAGTCGGCCTGAGGCCTAAACCTGCAGATAGACTGACTTTCTATAAACAACAACAACAACAAACTGCAGCTGGACGGTGCTAGAGTAGTTCAAGACTTATCATCCTTTTCATGTCTGCTCTGCTCTTCCAGTTCTTATACCCACCGTGTGGGATTAGAGTCGCGGAGCGTTTTGCTGCCATGAGAGCGAGGAAGGTGGCGTTGGCACGGGAAGAGTTATGGTGTCTATATGTATACATGTGTGTGTGTGTATATATATATATATATATATATATATATATATATATATATATATATATACACACATATATATATATATATATATATATATATATATGTATACACGTATATGTATATATATATATATATACACATATATATATGTATACATATACATATATATATATATATATATATATATATATATATATATACACACACACATGTATACATATACATATATATATATATATATATGTATATATATTATACAATATATATACATTTATATATATACGTATGCATGTATACATATATACACCAGAACGCTTCCCGTGCCAACACCACCATTGTCTAAGACACACACACACACACACACACACACACACACACACACACACACACACACACACACACACACACACACACACACACACACACACACACACGCACACTGCATATGCATGTGTATGCGCTCAGATCTCTTTATGGTCTTCTTGTCTGTTCCAGTTGAACGGGAGGTGGTGCAGAAGAGGACCTTCACTCGATGGATGAACCTTCACCTCGAAAAGGTGTGTTGCCCTTATTCAGTCTCCTCCTAAAGTGGAGGCCAAGCCCCCCCGGAACGGGGCTGGGGTCAGTATGGGAGCTTGAAGGGGACACATGCATCTCCTCCAGCCTCCTCAGTTCAGTGGTTCCCTTCGCTCTGACTCTCCTGCAAGCCGACGCCTTCACCTCATTTGAATTTCATGGTGGACTTTGACTATGCAAAGTGTCTGCAGCGCATCCACAACCCAAACCAGCCAGTCACAACGACCCACATGTGAACCAGACCAGCCTGCAGGCTGCCTGTTGAGTACCGCTGCTGTACGGGATACACATTCTGCACAGGATGCATTCTCAGTTGTGTGTGTGTGTGTGTGTGTGTTCAGGTGTGTGTGTTCAGGTGCATGACAGTGTTAAGGTGTCAGGTGACGTCTCACCCAACAAGTTCAGGTCCAGACAGGACCTCTAAATGGACAAACTGTAAATGATCTGGATCTGATGTAGCGCTTCCTAGGGTTCTACAACCCCCCAAGGTGCTTTACAACACAAACTTCCATCCGTTCACACCTTGTTGGTGATGAGCTACATTGTAGCCACAGCTGTCCAGGGACACACTGTGAGAGGCGGGGCTACCGTACACAGGGGCCACCAGTCCCTTTTGCCCAAGGACAAAAGAACTATGACAGATGGGGTTTGAACCAGCAACCTTCCAGGTATAGGGTGGGTACTCTGCCACCCTCGCCTTATTTACAATGAGTAAATATTTGTTTCGTGAACGGACCTGTATACGAATGAAGTGTGTGAAGAGCCTTGAGACGGCTCTGGTGGTTTGGAGACAAATAAATAAACAGAAAAGTCACAGAAATAAAAGAGGGGGGGGGGTCACTGCATTGTCTTCTGAGTGAGTCTTTGTCTCGTGTGAGACAACGAGCCTGTCTGGCCTGGCATCAGCACTCGGAACAATCAGACTTTGTATTCAGTCGTGTTGGAAAGTTACAGCTCCTCCCCCATCTGTCAGTGTCCCAGCGGGTTCAGGTGTAGCTCCGCCCATCACCTCCTGGTTTGACCTCTGGTCACATGACTCAGATGATTGGGTTAATAAAGGTCATTAACCCTTTTTCTGAGACATACGTCTTGTCCCAGTGTAAACTCCACAGGTGGTTCTAGTGAGGAAGCAGGTGAGCAGGTCACCTGGTGCAGGCCAGGTGTGCTTTATGAATGTAGCACATTTTAAACTCAGGGCAAGTCATCATGCTTTCCAGTTAGCATGAGGTACGAAGGGGAGCCAAGAACCAACAGATCCTAACAGATAACCACGGGTTCTGCCCCCTCCCTTCTCAGTGTGACCCACCCTTCCAGGTCCAGGACCTGTTCCAGGACATCCAGGATGGACACGTCCTCATGGCTCTGCTGGAGGAGCTCTCTGGCTGCAGGCTGGTCAGATGTTTACCTGATTAGTTGTTTTTTGTTAGTTGTTGTTTGCTTCTGTAACCGTTCTCTCTCTCGACTCACAGCTCCACAACTTCAAAAGGTCGTCTCATCGTATTTTTCGACTCAACAACATTGCTAAGGTCCTTTCCTTCCTGGAGGAGAGAAACGTGAGGCTCCGTCAGCCCACTGTCGTCATGGTTACCAAGCATGTTCCTGCACACGTGTGTTTGTTTGTTTCAGGTGAAGCTGGTCAGCATTGATGCAGCTGACATTGCTGATGGGAACTCCTCCATCATCCTGGGACTCCTCTGGAACATCATCCTCTTCTTCCAGGTGCTCTCCTTGTTCCTCTTGTCTCATCTGGTCTCCTGCTCCCACCTTTTCAACCTGCCCTCCAAATCTAGATTAAGGAGCTGACAGGGAACATCCGGAGCCAGTTCCCCTCCTCCTCCAGCCTGTCTTCCATTCCCACCAGCTCCGATTCCAGCGTGCCGTCGGAGGAGAAGCCGTCTGTGGCTAGCACCATGAGGGACAACGGCAAGGCCATCAAGAAGCTGCTGCATTGGGTTCAGAGGAGAACTCGAAAGTGAGTCAGACGTAAACTTTAAAATGTGAAACCCAAAGAATGAGCAGGACCCTGACACTGACACCGTTGCAGGTATGGAGTGGCGGTGCAGGACTTTGGGAAGAGCTGGACCAGTGGTCTGGCCTTCCTGGCTGTCATTAAATCCATTGACTCCAGTCTGGTGGACTTGAGGAAGTCCTTGCTGAGGAGTCCCAGAGAGAACCTGGAGGACGCCTTTAGGATAGCTCACTACAGCCTTGGAATACCGCGGCTGCTGGAGCCTGAAGGTACCGATCCATGTCTCTGCATGTCCTCCTCAGCACGCGCAGGGCTGTGGGGTGCTTGCACCAAGACTCAGTCCTGACGTTCTGATGAGTTTGAATCCAAACCAGTTTGAGTTGGTTTGGTTTTGTAGAAGACTACTCAGCTGCATCTGACCCATTTGACCAGTTTCAAAAGATAACGATAATTAAAACGTCTGAATGAGGAGATTGTAGCAGGTCGGTGCGTCCAACAGACACCGTAGACATGTCTTCATCAGAAAGCTCCTCTCCGGGATTCTCTTGACATCTGACAGGGTTAGGGTCATGGTGGTAACAGGAGGTAATTGGACCTGTTTCTCACTAACCGTAAACTTTAACCAGTCGGAGTTTTGAGCTTCTGTTCAATAACCAGGACCAGTTTGACTCTGGGCCAGGAGACCTGGTTCCATCAGGAGCTGAAGACAGCTGATCCAGTTACATTCCAGGTCAAGTAGGAACATCTTGTCCAGGTATGAGACCATGCCCGGGTGTGAGACCATGTCCAGGTGTAAGACCATGTCCAGGTGTATGACCATGTCCAGGTATGAGACCATGTCCAGGTATGAGACCATGCCCGGGTGTGAGACCATGTCCAGGTGCGAGACCATGTCCAGGTGCGAGACCATGTCCAGGTGTGAGACCATGTCCGGGTGTGAGACCATGTCCAGGTGTGAGACCATGTCCGGGTGTGAGACCATGTCCAGGTGTGAGACCATGTCCAGGTGTATGACCATGTCCAGGTGTATGACCATGTCCAGGTGTGAGACCATGTCCAGGTGTGAGACCATGTCCAGGTGTATGACCATGTCCAGGTGTATGACCATGTCCGGGTGTGAGACCATGTCCATGACCATGTCCAGGTGTATGACCATGTCCAGGTGTGAGACCATGTCCGGGTGTGAGACCATGTCCGGGTGTGAGACCATGTCCGGGTGTGAGACCATGTCCAGGTGTGAGACCATGTCCAGGTGTGAGACCATGTCCGGGTGTGAGACCATGTCCAGGTGTGAGACCATGTCCAGGTGTATGACCATGTCCAGGTGTATGACCATGTCCAGGTGTGAGACCATGTCCAGGTGTATGACCATGTCCAGGTGTATGACCATGTCCAGGTGTATGACCATGTCCAGGTGTGAGATCATGTGTATGACCATGTCCAGGTGTGAGACCATGTCCAGGTGTGAGACCATGTCCAGGTGTATGACCATGTCCAGGTGTGTGACCATGTCCAGGTGTATGACCATGTCCAGGTGTGAGACCATGTCCAGGTGTATGACCATGTCCAGGTGTATGACCATGTCCAGGTGTGAGACCATGTCCGGGTGTGAGCCCATGTCCGGGTGTGAGACCATGTCCGGGTGTGTGACCATGTCCGGGTGTATGACCATGTCCAGGTGTGAGACCATGTCCAGGTGTATGACCATGTCCAGGTGTATGACCATGTCCAGGTGTGAGATCATGTGTATGACCATGTCCGGGTGTGAGACCATGTCCAGGTGTATGACCATGTCCAGGTGTGAGACCATGTCCAGGTGTATGACCATGTCCGGGTGTGAGACCATGTCCAGGTGTATGACCATGTCCGGGTGTGAGACCATGTCCGGGTGTGAGACCATGTCCGGGTGTGAGACCATGTCTGGGTGTATGACCATGTCCAGGTGTATGACCATGTCCAGGTGTATGACCATGTCCAGGTGTGAGACCATGTCCGGGTGTGAGACCATGTCCAGGTGTGAGACCATGTCCAGGTGTATGACCATGTCCGGGTGTGAGACCATGTCCGGGTGTGAGACCATGTCCGGGTGTATGACCATGTCCGGGTGTATGACCATGTCCGGGTGTGTGACCATGTCCGGGTGTGAGACCATGTCCGGGTGTGAGACCATGTCCAGGTGTATGACCATGTCTAGGTGTATGACCATGTCCAGGTGTATGACCATGTCCAGGTGTGAGATCATGTGTATGACCATGTCCAGGTGTGAGACCGTGTCCGGGTGTGTGACCATGTCCGGGTGTGAGACCATGTCCAGGTGTGTGACCATGTCCGGGTGTGAGACCATGTCCGGTGAGACCATGTCCAGGTGTATGACCATGTCCAGGTGTATGACCATGTCCAGGTGTGAGATCATGTGTATGACCATGTCCGGGTGTGAGACCATGTCCAGGTGTGTGACCATGTCCAGGTGTATGACCATGTCCAGGTGTGAGATCATGTCCAGGTGTGAGACCATGTCCAGGTGTATGACCATGTCCAGGTGTATGACCATGTCCAGGTGTGAGACCATGTCCAGGTGTATGACCATGTCCAGTTGTATGACCATGTCCAGGTGCGAGACCATGTCCAGGTGTATGACCATGTCCAGGTGTATGACCATGTCCAGGTGTGAGATCATGTCCAGGTGTGAGACCATGTCCAGGTGTGAGACCATGTCCAGGTGTGAGACCATGTCCGGGTGTGAGACCATGTCCAGGTGTATGACCATGTCCAGGTGTGAGTCATGTGTATGACCATGTCCAGGTGTATGACCATGTCCAGGTGTGAGACCATGTCCAGGTGTATGACCATGTCCAGGTGTATGACCATGTCCAGGTGTATGACCATGTCCAGGTGTATGACCATGTCCGGGTGTGAGACCATGTCCAGGTGTGAGACCATGTCCAGGTGTATGACCATGTCCGGGTGTGAGACCATGTCCGGGTGTGAGACCATGTCCGGGTGTATGACCATGTCCGGGTGTGAGACCATGTCCGGGTGTGAGACCATGTCCGGGTGTGAGACCATGTCCGGGTGTATGACCATGTCCGGGTGTGAGACCATGTCCGGGTGTGAGACCATGTCCAGGTGTGAGACCATGTCCAGGTGTGAGACCATGTCCAGGTTTTGGCGTCACGTCTCATCTGCTTCTTCCCTTCAGCTCGGAAATGTTTTGCTGAACTATTGCAGGCATCTGAACGGGGTTGTTGTTCCGTCATGAGGCTCGGCTCCGTCTCCTAGTCTCTAGTCTGGATCCCTCCTCCTCTGGACTGTAGACACCAGGGTTTGAATTAGGAGGGAGCTAGGGGGAGCTCGGCTCCCCTGAAAGGGTGACAGGCTCCCCTAGAAGTCCTAAAGTGGCACACCCTGGGGGAGCCCGAGGAACGAGCCCGTTCCTACCCATATTACTTTCATTACATGGACTCTCAGCTTAGCGGGGATTCGTTTCAGCAGAGAGGACGGAAAGCAGCAGAGCGCTGATTGTTCATGCGCTTGCTGCTGCATCCTGCGCACGGCCGCAGTAACATTTCGAAAGTAGCGCCTCCATAAAGATACACACAGTCCGGGTCGGGTCGCAGGGGCAGAGCCGAAGTAGGGAAGCCCAGACTTCCCTCTCGGACCCTCCAGCGTGTCCTGGTCTTCCTTTCCATTGTTCATGTCTGCTCATGTTCTCTGGTGCTTCCTGACTTTATTTGGTCCTGACATGCCCTGCTGCCGTGGAGGTCATCACCTGCGCTCCAGTGACCACCTCACTGGAGCGGCCGTGCAGTCGTAGATCCCTCTCATGTGCTCAGATCTAAAGTAGCTCCTGAGGCGGTGAAGGAGGAAGCAGGCAGCAGGTTTCTGGAGGATTGAGAGGAGATGCAGGAAGATGAGACGACCCGACAGGAAAAACCAAACAAAGCTTGAACAGGAAAATGTTCGTGACGCAATAATTTAAAAGCATGTTTGAACATTAGTTTGTGATCTCCAGCCAGAATGAGAGCAGCACACCGGTCACGTGTGGAGGTGTGTTGGTCAGCTTAGACCAGGACAGGTAGGACAGAATCAGAGGAAGAGGAAGTGACTGGTCCCCTTTCAAAATAAATCTCCAGTTTCAATAGGAAACGTTTTTGTGAAGTTCAACTTGAATCCTTTCTTCTGTGTGCAGATGTAACCATCAACACGCCTGATGAGCAGTCGATCATCATGTATGTTTCTCAGTTCCTGGAGCACTTCCCTGGAGAGCAGGAGGTAAGATTTCAACATCTCGGTCCGACGCTAGACCTGACAGCTTCCTGCTCACCCATCTGTTCCTCTGGCAGACTCCAGAACAGAGCCAGCTGATGGAACGGAGCGTCTCCATGGGCAGACTCAACTTCCGTGATGGGCACTTGGACCACATGAGGAGCGATTCTGAAAGCAGCACAGTGAGGCAGCGCTCCAAGATGTTCCAGAGCAACTCCAACCAACATCCACCCAAAGTCCTGATCTCCTCTGTGTCCGAGGACAGAGATGTCCTGTTGCCACGTCTCAAAGTGGCTGCAGCACGCTCCTGGTCCAGTGAAGACTTCTTAACTGACTCCACCCACATGGGAGACATCTCCAACAGTGCAAACCTCAAAGATCAGACCATTGTGGTGCCAGAAGACTCGGCCCGTGATTCTGTTCAGCCGAACTTCACTCACTCACCTTCATCAGTACCGAAGTCTGTGGTTGGTGACTCTGCCATCAACTCTCCAGACTCCTGGGTGGAGAGTGAGCTGATGCCTGAGAGCTTTTCTGACAGTTATAGTGACGGCTCTCTCTGGGACAGTGGGATGGCCTGGGAGGTGTACCGGGCAACACCTGTGGAGGTGACTCCGGTGGATGAAGGGTTCATCTCGTCCATCGAGGACAGGGCTCCTGACGGGCAGTCCATGACGGAGTCTTTCATGGATGAAGGTATGAGCTCAATAAGCAGCAACCAGGAACAAATCCATGTGCAGACCCAGGAGGAGGAGCTGGAGAACCAGGGAAACCTGGAGAGGTCTTACCAGGACCTGGGGACAGACCTGACGTCTGACCAGAAAGAGTCCTTTACTCAGCAAATGGAGGGAGCTTCGTCTCAAAAAGACCAGGACATCACTGCTGAGTCGCTGCCGACCAGCTCTGGTCCTGAAAGTCTCACAGCAGATCCTGTGATCTGGTTCAACCCAAGGTCCACTGAACCTCCATCTCATGAAGGAAACTGCTTTGGAGGAAGTCCTCTGAAGAAACAGGAAAAAGATGAGAATGAGGAGGATGGACAAATAAGCGTCTTAGGTGAGAGTCCAGGGCAGGAACGCCCTTCCCCGACCTCTGATGGTCGGGAACCAGATCCTCCTCCAGAAGATGAAGGAAAGGAAGCGAGAAGTTGGTCAGAAGCTGTGGATGCAAGGACTGATGTGGCTGTAGGAGAACAGTATAAAGACCTTTTAAGGAACTCCACTTATTGTGAAGAAAACCGCTCGGAGACTTTAAATGACTCGTACTCAACCAAGAAAGAGAAGCCGTCAAAAACAAGTCTGAACATTCCTCTGATCTCCATCACCAGTGAGCCAGAGGAGGACAACCAAGAGCCAGAGCCTGATCCAGGAGGGACGGATCAAGAAGAACATGAAGGTCTTACCCAGAAATGTATTCCAGATGTCCAGAGTCCTCACAGTGCAGAAGAAATGAACCATGGAAGGAACGAAGTGCCTGCTGGGCGTCTCGAGTCGATGGGCTACACTGAAAATCAGCATTTAGATGATGGCAGGTTTGGGGCGTGCTCAGACGAAGTAGGTGAAGACTTCCAGAAGGAACGTTCTGCTGGAGAACATCCTCAGGAAGAAAGGGCCATCACAGCTAGAGGTCCTTCTCTGGACACACTAAACCAGCGTGTAGATCCTGATGAAGACCAGGACAAAGTGACCAGCAGCTTCTCTGAACCTGAGACACAAAACACCCAGAGGAACATTCTAGATCCAGTCAACCTGCAACACGAGGTTCTGGATCCAACCAGTTTTAACCAGAATAGTCAGGTGGGAACATCGTGTTCTGATTCAGCCGGTGTGCCCACAAAAATGGACTGGTTTTACTCAGACCCTGGTCCAAGTTCTGTGGAGGATCTAGTTGGTGATGGAGTTGAACCAATGGATCTGTTTTACCCTAACGAAGAAGAGCTGATGGTACCAGAACCTTCTGATGCGGAGATGCAAAGGTGGCCTTCTGTTCTCAGTGTATCTGCTCTTCAGCCGGCACCAGTATCAGACGGACCAGAAGACCAGCAGCTGGGTGAAGACATGCTGGATGGAGAAGATCTAGACTGTGTAAGGTTCTTTAAGCTTGGTTTATGCTCGACGCGTTTACTTTCCGCGCGGTGATGCGGCTCGCGGATGGAACGCGCTTCACAACTCGCAGCGTTTACGGTTCATGCGGCTCGTCTCTGCGGTGAGCCAATATTCTCCCAAACTGTAGGGGGCAGCATGGAGCTCTACGGCATGCATCCAACACTACACCATAGTAGAAGTAGAAATTACTGTTTACAACGTGGCATTCCAGCATTTTTAACAGCGTCCTCGTCTTTTCCGACAGTGCGAGCTATTTCTCTCCAAGAACTATTAACAACATGTTGATCACGGCGATCTCTGAGAGCTGAATCATACAAATGTCTGTGTTTACCAACCTCTGCCATACTAGTTCTTGCCAGTCTGCCATGTTTTTCTGCGTCCGTCCGTCCGCGTGGTTAGAAATTTTCCGAGGTGCGCGTTGCGGAAATCTTGAGCCGTGCGGAGACGCGGTGGAGGAGCGTGGTTGTTAAAATGATGCAACTTTTCCGCGCGGAGCCGTGAGGACCTCGCAGACGCGTCAAGCATAAACCAACCTTTACTCTCCATAACGTTTCTGTGAGTTTCCATCTGGTTTGGTGAGAGAAAGTAGTCCCAGTGTCGGGTTCTGACTAGATGGCACTGATACTCGGCACAGACAAGGTGACCAAGTTCTCACCCGACCGTTTACCAGGTCAAAGTTCATCTAGCATCTGAACCACATTCAGACCAGAGTAAAGGGGTCATCCTGTCCAGACCTGCGTTTCTATACCAGCAGACGAGCAGCCACACCTCCAGCTCCACATGCAGGTGAGCGTCACCGAGTCCGTCAGCGGGCGATGCCTCGGCGTCACCGAGTCCGTCAGCGGGCGATGCCTCGGCGTCACAGAGTCCGTCAGCGGGCGATGCCTCGGCGTCACCGAGTCCGTCAGCGGGCGATGCCTCGGCGTCACCGAGTCCGTCAGCGGGCGATGCCTCGGCGTCACTCAGAGGTCTGATGGGCAGCAGAGTCAGAACACACGAGTTTCCTCTTCGTTCTTCCTCTAAACTTGTGATGTCAAACAGTGAAGGAGAAGTTCTGAGGAGGTTCTGGAGGACGCATTGGGAGACTGAGGTCAATTTATGGTTTGAACTTTCTGACGGTCCCGGTTCTTCTGTCCTCTTTCAGCTGATAGATGGAGCCAGTCATCCACCCTCATCCATGGACCAGTGTGTTCTGTGCGGCGTGGCTATCGGACCTCCAGGGAGAAGCGAGTCTCTTAGGTAGGCGTTATATTCTGGTACTGTGATAACCAAACTGGATCTTGGGAACCACAGCGGGCCCGTTCTGACCCAGATTCTGCTCAGATGTTTCTATAAATATGCTTTGACCAGTTTCCTTCTCATGGCAGGTTTATATGGAAGCGTGTGTGTAGCAGAAACCCTAACCCAATCCTCCAAACTGCTGCTTCTTCTGTGACTTCATGAAAAGGACAAAGAAAGAGGACCTGGTTTATGTTTTCATGCCCGCCCTGCAGAAGAAGCAGCTGGAGGCGGGGCTTATGATGGAGCGTTGGGGCTAGCAGTGCTGATACGACAGGTTTCTGTTACACACACGCTTCCATAGCTTTATAAGGGTTAGGGTTAGGGATAGGTGAGTTAACCCTAACCCTCTGGTGGCAGCCAGGTGAACTTGGCTCAGACCGGTTCTGTTCGTGCTCTGTGGTTCTGGTGTTCTGGAACAAGCCCAAACTGGACTTATTTGGATCGGTATGATTATTAAGAACTGACTCGTCTGGGCCAGAAGGAACCTCCTGAGACCCAACGAGGCGGTTCGGTTGTAGAGTCTAACGGAGAGCAGAGCGACTTCCTGTCCTCTGTTGTCCATGCGCACGCGCGTGTGTGTGTGTGCGTGTGTGTGTGTGCGCGTGCGTGTGTGTGTGTGTCTGTGTGTCTGTGTGTGTATGTGTGTGTGCGTGCGTGCGTGTGTGTGTCTGTGTGTGTGTGTGTGTGCGTGTCTGTGTGTCTGTGTGTGTATGTGTGTGCGCGTGCGTGTGTGTGTGTGTGTGTGGGGGGGGTCCTCATGTAGTTTTTCTGACTAATTCTGTTTTTCAGGAGCAAACTAGAAAGCTGCAGCAAGCCAAGTGAGATCCAGATCGCTCCGGTTCTCCGTCACAGAAAGGGTTCTCGTCTCTCTGACTCCATGGTGAGTCTGGTGGTTCTGATGCTCTTCTGTGGGTTCAAAGTTCAGTTACTCCTGATAAATAACAGTTTCTAACTCTCACAGAACCACCAGAGTACTGGACCCAGATCAGCTGAAGAGCAGGATGTTGCGCTCTGGTGAGAGCTTTGAAACATATTCATGCCATTCTTAGTCACACACAAGATGATGGGAGTGGACCTGGACCTGTCTGGAGTACAAGTCCTCCTGACTTGTGTGTGTTTGCAGGTGGAAGGAGAACATGGAGCTGTGTGTCCTGCTGCTTCTGTGGCTGCTGGTCTACTCCATCATGCTCCTGAAGGAACTGGACCTGATGGTGCTGCCCAGCATCATGCCATAAACACACACACACACACACACACACACACACACACACACACACACACACACACACACACACACACACACCCACGCACGCACACACACACACACAAGCACACACACACACGCACACACGCACACGCACACGCACACACACACACACACACACACGCACACACACACGCACGCACGCACGCACGCACACACGCACCCACACACACACACACACGCGCACACACACACATGTTTGCATGTA
Source organism: Nothobranchius kuhntae (assembly GCA_006942095.1). Classification (NCBI taxonomy): domain Eukaryota; kingdom Metazoa; phylum Chordata; class Actinopteri; order Cyprinodontiformes; family Nothobranchiidae; genus Nothobranchius; species Nothobranchius kuhntae. The sequence continues at coordinate 405,352 of SSNQ01034351.1, read as the reverse complement.
CATGCACACACACACACACACACGCACACACGCACACGCACACGCACACACCCACACACACACACACGCACGCACGCACGCACGCACGCACGCACGCACGCACGCACGCACACAGACACACACACGCGCACACACACACACACAAGCACACACACACACGCACACGCACACACATGTTTGCATGTACATGCACACACACACACACACACACAAAGCGCACACACACACACACACACACACACACACATGTTTGCATGTACATGCACACACACACACACACACACACAAGCACACACACACACACGCACACACACACACGTTTGCATGTACATGCACACACACACACACACACACACACACACAAGCGCACACACACACACACACACACACACAGAATGAAGTGCCGTCTCTTCTGATGCTTTGATGACCGTTTCATTTAGTTTCGTTGGTATTTTGTGTAAAACTAGAAGTTTGGCTGTAAAATGAAGTTTATGATAAAAGTAAAGACGGGAGAACGGATCGGTCGGACTGGAGCTGCTATTCAGAGGGCAACATGGATGCAGCAGAGCGAACACTTCCAACAGCTTCTGTCTCAGAATAAAAGTAAAGTTTTGCTGCTTTTTGCCACAAATCTACTATTTATTGAAAGTCTCATCAACATGAATGTTCTGGTTAAACATAAAGAAGCAGGATTGTTATTCTGCGAAGGTTCAGATCTTTTCTCCTGATTAACTTTTTGCTGGATCTGTTCTGCAGCAGGCCTGGTTCTGGACTACAACTGGAGTTTGGGTTTTTCTGTCCTCCTGGACTTCTGGAATGTTCTGCTTCATGTTTACTGTCTGACATAAGAGCATCTCAGGTCCATCAGCTGCTTCCTGTTTCAGCTTTGGCCTCATATGAAGCATTTGGAGCCAGAACCAGGAGCAGGTCTGTTGGGTTGCAGTTTGGTGCCACACAACAGTTCTGAGAGTTCTTTAAGGTTTCTCAAAGGTGTGAACAGATTCTTCATGATTTGGGTTCAGGTTCTGCGGTAACACTTTACAATAAGGTACGCAAACTTGTGCTTCCTTGCTAGGGTTAGGGTTAGGGGTACTGAGTAATGGGTTAGGGTTAGCAGGTACTGAGTAATGGGTTAGGGGTACTGAGTAATGGGTTAAGGTTGGCGGGTACTGAGTAATGGGTTAGGGTTAGCGGGTACTGAGTAATGGGTTAGGGGTACTGAGTAATGGGTTCGGGGTACTGAGTAATGGGTTAGCGTTAGCAGGTACTGAGTAATGGGTTAGGGGTACTGAGTAATGGGTTAGGGTTGGCGGGTACTGAGTAATGGGTTAAGGTTGGCGGGTACTGAGTAATGGGTTAGGGGTACTGAGTAATGGGTTCGGGGTACTGAGTAATGGGTTAGGGGGTACTGAGTAATGGGTTAGGGTTGGCGGGTACTGAGTAATGGGTTAGGGGTACTGAGTAATGGGTTAGGGGGTACTGAGTAATGGATTAGGGTTTGCGGGTACTGAGTAATGGGTTAGGGGTACTGAGTAATGGGTTAGGGTTGGCGGGTACTGAGTAATGGGTTAGGGGTACTGAGTAATGGGTTAGGGTTGGCGGGTACTGAGTAATGGGTTTAGGTTGGCGGGTACTGAGTAATGGGTTAGGGTTAGCGGGTACTGAGTAATGGGTTAGGGGTACTGAGTAATGGGTTAGGGTTAGCGGGTACTGAGTAATGGGTTAGGGTTAGCGGGTACTGAGTAATGAAGCAGGGAAGAATGGGTAGTTTTAGAGTGGTTTTACATGTTGATTTCAAAGTTTATAAATGTAAAAGTAAATGTTTGTACTTTTCTGATTCTTTATAAAAATACCCTAAATGTTGAACATTTTGTTAGTGACCGATTTGAGCCAGGTACCACTGTTACCTGCAGGATTTCTGTCACCCATCTCTGGAATATCACCACACACAAGGTGAAGGAAAATGATGTGTGAATTAGCTCCATGTATTCATGGTAAATAGCCATGTAACAACATATAAGTAATGGTTAAGTACCTAGTAGGTACAGATTAGTTCCTCAGCAGATCCATGGGATGAGACTTCACTTTCCATCATCTCGAGACGGACGGATGCTGACGACGGCGTGACAGACGAGTGAAATCAAGATGAAACAGGGATGTTAAATCTCTGATGTTGCTAATTATCTGCATCCTTCATGAAGTTTACTAAAGAGAGTCCACAGGCACCACATTCATCTGGGATTCGTTCCTTGTTGCCTTCGTAGATAACGACCATTAGTCCCTGAGTAAGACTGCTGGGTGGTTACCAGTAACTACTGGTTAACTACCTATTCTTCCCTATTACTCTGTACCCCCTAAGTCGTTCCCTAGTAACGAAGCACAGATTTGCGTACCTTATTGTAAAGTGGTACCGGTTTGGTGTCTTAACAGAACTTAATTAGGTTAGGGTTCCACACAGAACCAGGCTCCGCCCACAGGTGGCAGCAGAGAGGAGCCTCATCTCCACCGCTTCTTCTAGTGAGCTCCTGTTCATGCACTGACTCAGCCACACCATTAAACCACTCACAGGTAGATGGTTCTGGTGGACCCTGAGACCCAGTCACCTTCACAGATGCCATCCAACTAGTTACGTTTGATCCAGCACCTGTCGAGAACCAGATCCGACCCAAATGAATTCATTTCACCGAAAGCCCATGGGCCAGGACCCACAGCAGAACAGTAGTGCAGCGTTTGTGTCGACGGGTCCAAACAATTTGACCTGTTAGAGCAGCACCACACCTGGGAGGTGGTTGTAATGTTCTGGCTCTTTGCTTTAACACAAGTTAATGTCAGATTTTTGTATCAATTAAAACCAACTCTACTCTTTAAGTACAAGAGGTGAATGTAAACAGAACTTATTGATTCTGCTCGATGATCTAATTAAATATTCATGTTCATTAATATTATCTTGTTTCTGATTCATTAAAACTTCCATATTCTGATTTCTCGACCGGTTCTTTTACCGTTTCTAAAATATTGGCAAACTGAAAGAACGTCTGAACTTACCGTACCGATGTTATCTATACGGGTTAACCCTAACCCATCAGCGCGGGAGCTGACCAACGCGCCTCCCAACATAAAAACACCAATCACAGCACACAATGAACACGTAAAAAACCACTAGAAGCCAAAGACGTGTCTGCGACCGTGACTTGAAGACACCAATGGATGCGGACTGACGGATAGCGAGCAGCAGTGCGTTCCAGCGGGAGCTACATGCACCAAGGTTCGCTCCCTCCTTTGCATCGTGGGCGTGCAGCTGACCCTAGTCAGTCAGTCAGAGTTAAACTAGTAACTGTTTGACCCATATCTGCAGTTACATGCAGTAAAGTCTGTTGGGCAGCAGCAGCTCAACAGGCTGAGCGGGTTGTCCAGTAATCAGAAGGTTGCAGGTTTGATCCCGGCTCCAGACAGAAAATGCTGCTGTTGTGTCCTTGGGCAAGACACTTAACCCCCCTTGCCTGCTGGTGGTGGTCGGAGGGACCGGTGGCTCCCAAAAACACGACCTGGAGATGACTCGTTGAAGCCTTGCCTTGTATTTCATGTAACTTCTGTTTTTGAAAAGCATTCTGTCACATCAGCGTTTTGCACTTTTTATTTCTATATTTTCTTTGTTTTACCAGAAACCCGTTTTTACAGTATCAGACTTAAAAAACACTGTTTTCATTTATTTTTCATCCTGCTCAGGGTCACAGCTGTAATCAGCAGAGATGGGAATTGTTAGCCTAGTGAACCAGACCAAATCCTTGCTTTGCAAAGAATGAATAAATTCTATGCAGGGCGGGCAAAGAATAAATAATACATTTATTTAGTCTGGCTTGCCAGGCTAGGGAATTGTGGCTTCATCAAGTCATCTCCAGGTCGTGTTTTTGTTCTGTTCAGCAACTGCAGGTGATTTCTATCAGCACAGTGAATGAACCTGGTTCAGTTGCCGGGCAGAACAAAAACACGACATGGAGACGACTTGTTGAAGCCACAATTTCCCATCTCTGCATTGTAGCTCATCACTGTGAATGTGTGTGAATGGATGAATGATAATCTGTAGTGCAAAGCCATTTGGAGCCCTCTGACTCTGAAAGGTGCTACAAGTGCAGGGGCTTCGTTCATCAAGCTAGCTTACGCATGCAAAACAGGGTCGGAAAACTGCGTAAGCAACTTTCCACGCAAACTTTGGGATTTATGAAAGAAAACTTAGCGGAAAAATGTGGCAACTTTAAGTTGACTAAGGACCTGGCTTACACACATGCTGGACATGGAGAGCACCTGCAGTGCTGCTGCTGAGAAGGATAAAGTTATGAAATCCTGCAGCATTATCACTTGTACCGCTTTGTTTTCACACACACACACACACACACACACACACACACACACACACACACACACACACACACACACACACACACACACCCTTCCCCATGGTAAAAAAAAAAAAAAAACACGATTGGCTGAGATTGGATGAGCCAGACCAGCTAAGATAAGCATAAGGAAACGCCATCCGGGGAGCCATCCACCCTAACAGCAGCAGACCCACAGCAGCAGCCGAGGCACTGACACCGGGCGCCCAGGGCAGGGAGGGCAGAGACCCCCCCCCTACCACCCAGGCACACATGGAAAGCACCCAGGTCGCCACAGCCGACCACCGCTGCCGGGGCAGAGGGCTCCCACAGAGGAAGCTCTGGAAAAAGGTTCAGTTAAGGTTAAAATATAAAATCCAAAGAGCTAAAATGAGAATTGTAATATAAAAAGTTATATAGATATTAAAATAATGTTGATCGCAAATTGAGGTAAAAACTGTTTAAAAAGCACGAATAAAGAAAGAATACATTAAATAAATAAAATAAATAGATACAATAAATAAATAAATAAACTAAGTAATTAATTAATTAAAAAAGTGAGTATTCAGTTAAAAGCTAAGCTAAAAAGATGGGTCTTCAGCCTGAACGTTCAGCAGCCCTGAGGTCCCTCCCTGGCAGCTCGTTCCAGAGGCGAGGACCGTAGTACCGGAAGGACGCCACTCCGCACCTGCACCGTTACCTTCGGAGGCGGGCCCTGCTCCGTATGCAAGGTTTCTATTCTCGTAAATTTACGCTCACGTTGTGCCGCAGCTGCTAAAGCTACGCAGTTAGCGTAAACATGTCTGTGGTTAGCGTCCGTGTTTTTGCGTAGCGGAGGCCCAGCTGAACGCTAGTTCTCCCCGTGGACGAGCAGCAAATCGGAACAAGTCTGGATGGCACAAACTATTCTTCGGAACCAGTCCACGTACTTTCGGTTGGCTCGATCTGGAGCAGTTAAAGCAGCAGGTGAGGTTCTGAGTCACGGTTCTGTTGGGTTTTTCTGAACTATTCTTCGGCACTGAAGGTTCCTGCTAGCTGTTAGCTCTCTGACATGATGGAGCGTGGATTAGCGGTTCCGTTCCACTTTGTTGGTATAGGCTGGGGTTCTGGATAGGTCCAACACGGTTCAGTCCAGAAGGTAGTCGTACATGAACCGGATAATGACCGGGACAACCGGGGCTCCACAAGCTAGGGAACCGTTACTTATGCTAGTGGTGCTAGCAGCTGTTAGCTTCCGGTTCAGGTTGTGCTATGACAAGTGAGACTTTTTGAATAGTAGTTTGTAACGTGACTTGGCCACGTCACGCCAGCAGGTAATCACACCTGGTACTGTTCTGGATGTCTTGGGTCTCCACAGCTGGCTCCGGGTTCTGTTTTTATTAGACCTTTTACTTTTCGGTCCAGTTTCACTGGGTCCGTTTGAAAAGGTTTAGGGCTAATCTTACCTTCTCTTCCTAAGTATTTGTCATATTGACAAACGAGACTCGTTTCAATAGTACCCATGTTACTCTAGCCCCCACGAGCCCGTGCATGACACGCGACCTTCGATCCAGCGTTTGTTTACATGGAGATGGGGCTGGGCAATTCATCGAATATGTATCCGTATTGAAAATTACACTTTATAGCGTAACAACTGCATATTTAATCATGAACAAAACGATGTGATGATTCCATATAAATATGTAATATCAACCTGATTGATCTTTGAATGTTTAACCAGAAGAGTTTGGGATTCTTTGCTTGTTCAGGGACCATAAACACACTTCGTATTAATTCAGGCACAGTCAAGTATATAGTAAATTGTGTATTCTTTTCTAAACTAATGATTATACATGACAAGCTATGAATGATGATATGTGGTGGAGTGTTTATGTGGTGATGGAAGGTGTGTTGTAAGTGTGTGGTGTAAAGTGGATGTGTATCAGAACCTTTGTATCTGAAAGAAACTGTTGTCTGCTATAAACTAGAGAGTGATTATTAATAAAACAGCATCAGACGCAATCAGTTGTGTCTACAAACCCTGATCGAAGACCCCCGGTCAGATCCGAAATGTCAGGAAGTTGGGAGACCTCAAGGCACCAAAGTTTGTAGAATAAACGCAGTGCGACCAGTCCGGTCTCAAGATGTCTCCAGGGCACAACAGGCATGAAGGTTTGTTGTGTCTAAAGCCGGCGTACACTGTGTGACTTTTTCACTTTTTTTTGAGCCGATTTTCCAGTCGTGCGAGAATCCACGACATCGGGGCGAGTTTTGCGTCGTGTAGTGTACAGGGGGTTACGAGAGGCGATTAACACCACGGGACCAGCTACCGATCAGCAATCGTGAGCTCGCACAAACTTCTGGCGTGTTTAATATTTTGCTCGTCCCTCGTGAGGGTATCGCACTGTTGAAGCGGTGCAGCGAGCGGCTGCGACCCAAAAAGTATCAGAACCGCTCACGGCGCATGCGCAATCCTGCATCAACACCGCTCGCCCTCTATTTCCCCAATAACACACGTTGTTCGTTTTAATTTCTACACGTTTTTTTACTCACAAAGATTGTCAAGAAGGCGTGTTTGTCGTGTTCATGTCAAATTAAACTGATCACAAAACACAGATTTACTTTCTTTATTTCGTTTTCCTCATCCAACCCCCATAAATCCCTGTGTGTCCTCCTGCAGCACTCCCGAAGGACAACAGGCAAAACAAGACAAAAAAGTCTGACGTGTTGAGTAAAAACTGCTATTTTTAGCATATTTTTAGGGCCGACGTGTTGCTACCAGACGTACAGTGTGAGCAGTCAGGTCGCATGCGAGAACTGGGTCGTGCAGTGTGAGCACATGACTCGTGAGATCTGCCCTGCAAGGAAGTCGTACAGTTTGAGCTGAAGCTGAGTGCTACGAGTGAAAAAGTCGCACAGTGTACGCCCGGCTTAACACAGATATTCCCTTAAAGAGCCGTATGGCTGTGTCAGCTGGCAGTGTGCCAACAGGTTTGACTTTGTCAAAGAGAGAGGTCTCAAGGAGGCTGGTTCCGAATTGGCCACTTCGGAGTTCCGCTCAAAGCTGAATAACTCGGGAAGTCACTCTAGTTTTAATAATCTAGAGTTTCTGATTTGTGCGAATCAGAATTTGACATGTTTGCAGGCTTTACCAAACTTCCCTCAGAAAACACACCTTCCAGATACAAGCTGTTCTAGTTCTGTGGATAAAGAATCTTTAAACTTTATGTGAGATGACCTTAACCTGAATTTGCATCTAATGAACTTTGTGTATGAGTGTAGATAATGATTCACTTGTTAAATCAAACAGAACTGATCATAAGACATAATTTCAGTTCAATTCAAGTTTATTTCTAAAGCGCCAAATCAGGACCAGAGTTGTCTCAAGGACCTTCACACAGTAAACATTCCAATACAGGTCAGTTCTTTAAGCCAATCAGTAACAAGTTTCTATATAAGGAACCCAGCAGGTTGCATCCCAATCCTCATACTAAGCAAGTGTTACATATTTTTTAGAGTGTTCAAAATGCAGTTTTTGACTTCAACAGGCACTGCATACCACATCTGCTGTCGCCCGGGCTCGATTGTCATTCGCTGAAGTTCCCTTGTCTTGATTTTAGACGTCAGAGACGAAGATAAAAAAAGATAAAATACTATTTGACAATAGTCACTAGTTTTGTTGTTCTGGGATTACTGTTAACCACACAGTCAATCTCCCAGTCCAAGAGGTTTTGACTAAAAACCTACACACAGCTTTAATTTGGGCTCTCAGGCCTAGTCCACACGTAGCCGGGGTTTTTTGAAAACGAATATCCGCCCCTCCAAAAACTTGCATCCACACCACCGCGTTTTAAAAAAACTCTGTCCACACGTACCCGGATAAATACGTTGTTAAGGACATGCCAGACCTGTAGGCGGCAGTACTTCCCCCGTTCTTAACCTCGTCCTTCGTCTGTGGTCTTCCGCAAGGAGCAGTAATTCCGCTTGCAAAAACAAACAAGCAGAAAGCGCTTGGACAATTGATGGATCGGGTAGTGACAGAGCGCAGCTCTGAGGGCTTCCGTGATGCCGGCTAGTGTAAACACAGGTCGCACACGTGATGTCAGCATTTGTTTGTCGCGGAAAGTGACGTTGCGGACCTTAAAACTCCGGTTTTGTCCGTCCACACGCAGACACCCAAAACGGAGAAAACGCAGATCTTCACTTTGGCCGGAGTTTTTAAAAAGATCCGTTTTCGTGTGAAAAAACTCAGTTTTCGTGTGGATGACAGGCCAAAACGTAGGAAAATATCTACGTTTTGGCAGATCCCCGGCTACGTGTGGACAGGGCCTCAGTTACTACCAAGTACTGATAAACAGTCAGTTTCTCAAATTGAGGGGCTCCACTTTCCCTTTCAGCCACTTCATAGTTCAAGTTATATTTGTCACCAGATACCAGGAATTGAATATTTGGTCAGTGCTTAACCCTTTGATGCATGAATTATGAAATCTTCAACCATGATCATTTAACAATTATTCTCATTCATCTTTAGGTGTGAATGAAACAAATTTTAACAAATATTTTTTGTAACATGACTACAGATCCACCACAGTGGACAGCGGGTATTCTGAACATGAACTATGTAGGCTGGACTTACTGAAGTCCACATGGAGAGGCTCAAATGCAATAAAGTCTTCAGCCGTGCTTAATAGCAACAACTAATAAATAAACTACAATTTTGAGAACCTGTCCACTGTAATGACCACTTTGCATCAAGGAGTTAATTTTTTCATCTTTATGTTCTAGTTAGGTTATCTTCAAGCCTCAATTGATAAGATCTTATTAGCTCAGAGCACAGCAGCTGTTGTTTGGGCTTTTTGAGCCTGGCTGTGCTCTCTCTCTGTTTCACGTCTTCAACCCTTCTCTCCACCGCTCTGTGCGTCCTCGTAGCCATAGTACGTTTGTGACATGTCAGCGTTATCAGAATCATGTTTTCCATCAATCCTCTGATAATCTTCAGATCATTTCCACATTTCCTGGATTTACATTTCCATCAATGTACAATATTTACTCAAAGGGTATTTTGTGAGTTCTTATTCCCCCATAATCAGATACCACATGTACAAGGCAAACCCATACACCGTCTCATTTATTCAAGCAGCAGTTAAAGCAGACAACATCTAAGACAAACAAACAACAACAGATAACTAGGGTTGCATTTCTATTCAAGGCTAAATGCTCAAAGGCCAGGCGAAAACAGAGTTGCGTTTATATTTTCGGCTAAAACGCTCAAAAACCAATTTAACCTCTTTGTTATCACACCGGTCTATTCATTCATCTCTTTATCACACCAGGGTTGCGTTTATATTTCGGCAAAAACAGTCAAAAAACCAGCCAATACAGCATTTCCGGAATCTGTTATCTTTCTCTCTGAACCATACCAAAACAGCACTCCAGGAATCTGTTTAACAAGTGCCTTCCGGCGAACCAACCAATTTAACCCCTGGCCACCTAGGATTTTCTCTCGGTGCCCCAAGACAAAACGACAAAAAACAAACTTGTCTCACTAAATCTCTCCACTTCAGGGCTTGAGTTTGTGGATCCGCATTCCTCCTAGCGACGTCAAGATCCTCACCGACCCCCCCAGCAAAACTCGGCGCTGGAGGAGATTTAGGTTGTCGACAGTCGTCCGGTGTCGGTTCTTGGCGCCGCGAGGTGACGGGACCCCGGCTCTCGAAGGACCAAATTATGTTAGGGATTTTATCAATATGTTTATCAATAAACCCATTTCCTGCAGCTAGAGAGAGGGACAAGAAGCAATAAGGCAGACATACTTATGGGCCATTCCCATCTGTACCGGGTCGGCCCGGGCCGGGTAGCGTAGGTTGTTTACATATTTGGGTGGCCTGGTATTTTTCCGGGCCAACCAAGGCTCATTCTCAGCCCTCTTCTCGAGGGGGTCTGCTTCAGGCCGACCAGGGCCAACACACCCACTGCTGACAGCAAACTCACACCTTCCATTAGAGCAAGCCTCTGATTGGTGGGTAGAATCAGCCCACATGGGCTTAAGGCAAGGATGTGTGGAATCAACCGGGCCAGGCTGGGGCCGACTGGGGCTACCCGACCCGGTACAGATGGGAATGGCCCAAAAGAGATAAGAAAGGAATTGGTGTGTGTGTGTGTGTGTGCGTGTGCGTGTGTGTGTGTGTGTGTGTGTGTGTGTGTGTGTGTGTGTGTGTGTGTGTGTGTGTGAATGCTTTCAGGACATTGTTAATAGAACTAAAGTAATGAAATATAAAATTTCTGTAACAGCAAGCATGCAGCAACAGTGGAGAGGAAAACTACCTTTTAACAGGAAGAAACCTCCAGAGGATCCTGGCTCAGTATAAGCAGCCATCCTCCACGACTCATGGAGAAGACAGAGCACACACGCACACACACACACACACACACACACGTAGTGTGTCTATGGTTATATTGTGATGTCTTAGTAAATATTCTATTTGGTGAAAGATAAACTTTATTGTATTTATCCTAGTGGATCTATAATTAAACGGATAAACTAGTAGTAGCACATCCAACGTCAAGGAAAGCATAAAGTTATTATCAGGAGAGGGAGAATGTTTTAGTGGTTAGCAGCAGTGTTCAATCCATAAATGGATCATTGTAAGACAATATTAATTTCAACTTCACTGAATTAGGCACAGATTATTCAAACATTTCATATAACATCTGGTTCATTCAGCCATATGGTTATTTATGGTTATTTAACTTATGAGTTGTAAAAGTTCACTTTTCATTCAGAGAGATAAGTTTGACAATCTTGTCTTCGTGGACCGTCAACAAGCACTGCAGAATCTTCTGGGTGTTGGAAGTAGGGCTGCTCGATTATGGCAAAAACAATAATCATGATTATGGTGACTGAAATTGAGATCATGATCCTTTAGGACGATTTTTCAATTTATGTTGATTTTAATTGTTTTTATTCAGTCATAAAATTGCTCAGGGCACAATCAGGACAAAAATAAGAAACAAGATGATCACTAAAATAACTCCTGATTCCCAGTATAAAAAGACCAATATACTTATGACCCAAGGGCTATAGACCTTGGTTTAACTCGTTTAAGTACCAGTACAGACCCAAATACCAATATCTTGCAAATACTGACAGCAAGAATTGTACAGTGGCATTTATAACAAATAAATGCAAATAAATTGATGTTCACAAAATGTTGCGTAACATTTGAGTNCGTGTCGAGGTGCTGTAGGAGCGTGCACTAGCACCGTGTCCTCAGAGAGATTAGTTATTAGTTATCAGCGTGAGGAACTTATTTCTACCTTATTTATAAACTATTTATTTACAGGTCCATCAGTTAATGTAATAATTGTCCCAACCACAGCTGCACCCCCCACCCCCCAACTCGGTCTCACAGCAATCGGGGCAAGCTGCACGTGTGTTTAGCGCGCCGCACGCGCACATTTAGCCGTTTTTAGTGGCTCAGGAGTCCGCAGGTGCGGTGTGTGTGTCACTCACTCTGGTTAATCCAACAGAGCCGACTCTGAGAGCTGTTTCTTTAGCGACCGACACATCACTGCATCATTCCCTTTCCTAATGTTGTGAAGAACGGTCCGGAGCGCAGGCGGAGTGTTTAGCTAACCTGCAGGAAACATCGACGACAAGTTATCCAGAAAGTAGCTAAGGGTTCCCAGAGATGTTTCTGAGGTGTTCGCTAGGTACTTTTAATATTTAAAAAGTCAAGAAGGGGGTCTGAAAAGCTGTTAGAAATAGCATCAAAGTCGCTAAGTTGGCAACACTGTGGGAGGAGCGCTTCATTTGCAACTCAGGGCAGCGCAAGTGGGAGGAGCAAATAATCGGCTTGTTTTGTTTTTATAATCGTTCAAAACTCAGATCGTAATCGTGATTAAAATTTGATTAATTGAGCAGCCCTAATTAGAATATCCTCTTAGATAGTGGAATTATGTCTGTAGGTGACCGGTCACTATGTGGTCAATATGTAGGTCAGAATTGACCCTTTCTGGCGTTACACCTGGCTTTTAGCTTCTACATCAGGTGGCTTCATGTTTATGTGTTATAATAGGTCTAATGATCATTTCCTACACATTTGATCATGTATAATGTTAAACATTGAACTCCATTTTAATCATATGTCTGCTTATTAAAAGCATAATTCGATGGTTTTTATCATCTAAAGTCTGTATATTTTTATTTTCAAAGGTTGAGAATGCAGTCAGACAGGGAAAGTAATGGTATTGAAAGTAGTAATGGAAATGAAAGTAGTAGGGATGCTCCGACCACGTGATCAGAAATCTGCCCGATCATGTGACTTTTAAAAGATCGGGATCGGGTGTTAAAGATCGGATTTAACCTTATAAAACAACAAGCATGACATTTTTAATCAATCTTGAGTTTCAAATTGAATAACATTGGCTTAATTTTGTACCAAGTTTCACTTCCTCAGTAACGACATGACAACACCATACGGCAGCCGCGGCAACGCAGATCAAAACATGGAGCCAGCCGACACTGGAAGCTATGCTGAAAAACAAAGAAAAACTTCCTAAGGATAGCGAAAAGGCCAAGAACATCACAGCCAAGATGGCTGAATTTATTGCACTAATGACCAGCCGCTGTCTGTGGTTTCAAACGTAGGACTTCACCGTCTCATGGAGCTCCTGGAGCCACGGTACGAGTTACCTTCTCGAAGCTACTTTACAGACACAGCTCTGCCCAGCATTCACAACAAGCTACGTGTTAGTCATGTTATCAAAGGTGTCTGCTTTTGGGTTTACCACGGACATATGGAGTTCGTCTGTTTGTCCAATGTCACTGATCAGCTTCACTGCACAATGGATCGACTCGAGTTTTAATTTACAACGTGCTACGTTAAATGCGCAACCTTTTCGCGGATCTCACACAGCAGAGCATGTGAAACAGGCTATCGAAGAGATGCTGAACAGTTGGGGAATTAAAAAGGAACGTGTCCATGTAATTGTGCGTGACAATGCGCGAAATATGAAGAGAGCCATGGAGGACTTGACAGTACCGAGCTTGGGCTGTGTTGCACACACGCTTCAACTTGTTGTGCACGAGGGTCTGCTCTCTCAGCGCAGCGTCACAGACACAATGGCTAATGCCAGGAAGATAATAGACCATTTCAAACATTCTCCTTTGGCCTAGCCACGCCTGGAAGATCTCCAGATTTCTCTGAAGATGACCGTGAAGCGCCTGCAGCAGGATGTGCATGTTAGATGGAACAGCAGCCTCTCTATGCTACAGAGCATTCTGGAGCAAAAGCGAGCGCTCAGCATCTATACAGCGGACCACAACCTCCCTGCTACACTAACAGCTAGTCAGTGGACCCTGATGGAGAATACAGCTGAAGTGTTCGTTCCCTTGGAAGAACTGACTAGGGAAGTGAGCAAGGAGACTGCAACTGCAGCAGATGTGATCCCTGCCATTTCAGGTTGGTTTTGTTTTATTTTCTACATTTTAATTAAAGAACACACAATGTTTTTTTATTCTAAATAAGTAATACACTGTTATCCATCTGTTCATTCTCTAAACAGCTCTCAGACGTGTCCTGTCTCGAGAGGACACGACTGACCAGGGTGTTCGAACCATGAAAGAACTCTCCTAGAGGCAGTGGAGACTCGCTTTGCCGAGGTAGAAAAGGAACCACTCTACAGCCTCGCCACTTTAGTGGATCCAAGATACAAAGACAGGCAAGTAGAAATAATGTACATTTTTAATTTGATTCTAAGAAAATACATTTTCAAAATTGTAAGTCAGCCAATGTCTAATTATGTTTTTAAAATTTAGATTTAGCTCTGCTAATGATTAGAGAATTATTTACTATTACGTAAATATAACAGCTGAACTGTTGTGTTATACACCGTCTTGTCTAACATTCTTTTTAATTTGTTGCATTTATCTTGTAGATATTTCACAAAGTCAGACCACCTGAGGTTTGCTAAAGATTCCCTCATCCAGGAGGTGATGAAGTTGGAGGAGAACAGGGTTGCCAGTAAAGAACCAGAGGCAGCAGAGCCTGTGAGCAAGGCACCTCGTCAAGGAGCAGGAAGCAGCCTTGGCAGCATTTAAGATGAGATCTTAGAAGAGCGTCAGCCAGAGGCCCAATCTGTGAGTACCACATCAGCAGATGTCCAGGTACGGATCTACCTTTCGGAACAAACCATCCCTAGGAAAAGCAATCCTCTAGACTACTGGAAAACACATGCTACACAGTTCCCTTCACTGGCTGCTGTTGCAACCAAATTTCTCTGTGCCCCCTGCACCTCAGTGGACAGTGAGAGACTCTTTAGTGCAGTGTCAAACATTCTTGATGAGAATAGGAATCGGCTCTCCCCCGACAAGTTAGAGATGCTGATTTTCCTCAAAAAAAAAAACATGCACTTTATTTGGGAGCCTTAGAGTAAAGGTTGAGCGCCATGTATATGGAGCTAGGATTGGGACAATATTCAGCGTAACTTGTACCAAGTTTTGTAACTTCGAACATGTTTCATCACATGTAACTTTGGATTTGTAACTTGTAACTTTGGATTTGTAACTTGTAATTCTCAGTTCGTACTTGTATTTCTTGTTTTGTAACAGGAACATTGTATTTTGTACATGTATTTTTTATTTTGTAAAATCTAACTTTTATTTTGTACATTTACTCATTTTGTAACATCAAACATTCATTCAGAAACATGAAACTTTCGTTTTGTAACTAGCAGACTTCCAAATGGAAAAAAATCAAGGTACAAGTTTGAAATCAAAACTCTCAAAACACACATTTCATTCTACAGGTACAAACCTCAAATCTACAGTTACGGATCTTTTTGTCTCGATTCTAGCGTCAGTGGGAGGAACTTGGGTGGAACCAATGAGAGCACGAGTCTTAGCTACCAATCACGTTTCTCGAATTCCTGTCCAGTCATTGGGAGAGGAGGGCAGGGTTCTGTCAGAGCTGTAGAGAGAGAGAGTTACGAGTTATATTAATGTCGATGGTTATGACACTCCTTGGACTCGCCGACTCGCGGTCACGTGGTTCACTGAGCTCCCAGTTCCAAACACCCCAGCGCCGTTCTGTGTATGGTGGGACAAATCACAAAAATGTAATATAATCACATTTCCCCTGGCGATTTGTGGTAATTATTGAATAATACTATACATTATATTATATATTATGTCCTAACTCCTTCACAGAGTGGCCTATTTATATTTTTACGAGCATTTGTAGGAAGACAAACACCCGTGACCGTTCTACATTACAGGAACACGACAGTCCTAACACACTGTAGAACACTTTTAGACCACATACATTACTATAATGTACT
Organism: Nothobranchius kuhntae; assembly: GCA_006942095.1. NCBI lineage: Eukaryota > Metazoa > Chordata > Actinopteri > Cyprinodontiformes > Nothobranchiidae > Nothobranchius > Nothobranchius kuhntae. Next base: position 389,660 of record SSNQ01034351.1, on the reverse strand, counting down.
ATAGCAATAAATTTGATGTAGTAATGCAACACACTGCTCTAGTATAAGCATACTTAATAACTTTAAGTCCTATAAGAAGCCCTAAACTCGAGTTGTAATATCCATTTTTAAGTGTTCATTGAAAGCTAGAATTCTGCTCCAGCTTACCTTGAAGAAAACATGCAGCTGTTTATGCTTTGAATGATGATCTATTATGTTCAGTAGAATACATTTTACAGTCATTACTTTATATTTTTATGTGAAGACAGTACATGCATCTATAACCCAGTTTATCTGGCTTCTATAGCAACTAATTACAAAGAAAACTTCAATAAAACTGTATGGTCAAACACGGTAGATAAAAAAGTGTTATTTGTGAAAAAATGAACACCAAACTTGTACAACATGTATAATAGCATGTTTAATAAAGCATTTTACCAACATCATGTTTAGTCATTACATATGCACAAATAAGCTGAATCATTAATTATGAGCAATGTACTCAAGACCTAATGAAACCCTTTTGAATAACTTTATTTTGATTATTATTCAAATAAAATGTGTCCGTGGGTTAAAATTTGAAATGACTAATTTTAGGGTTGGATAAAATTTTTAAATGTAATTTTACATCTCTATATTTTTGGTTTAGTTCAATATTTCTATATGTACAAAAATAGTATTTTAATAATCCCTTTATAGGCTGATTATCTTACATGGTTGGCTGTGCTGCATATAGCTATCGGTCTGAGGGAGGAATCAGAACTACGGCTTACCCAAAGATGCAGAGAGAAGAAGAAAATGGTTGGCTCAAGTCAGCAGGAGCAACCTCACCATGACCAGAGATCACAATAACAAAAAGCTGTGTGCAGTGAGTTTAACGTGCACTCTCACATGTTTTCTATCAAGGCTCTACATGTTCTGCTCTCAACTGCACAATGCTGCAATTAAACTGTTAAATGTGGCAGGAAATAAACTAATACACCACTCTACAGGCACATGTAGAGGAGGGACCGTTTACTAAGACTAGGCAAGGCAAGGTGAGACTCAGGGCTGATGCTGTGTTTGTTCATCGCCCTGAACCAAGGAGGAGGAAGGACCCCGCAGTGAGAAGTNTAATGATTCAGCTTATTTGAGCATTTGTAGGAAGACAAACACCCGTGACCGTTCTACATTACAGGAACACGACAGTCCTAACACACTGTAGAACACTTTTAGACCACATACATTACTATAGTGTACTATAGCAATAAATTTGATGTAGTAATGCAACACACTGCTCTAGTATAAGCATACTTAATAACTTTAAGTCCTACAAGAAGCCCTAAACTCGAGTTGTAATATCCATTTTTAAGTGTTCATTGAAAGCTAGAATTCTGCTCCAGCTTACCCTGAAGAAAACATGCAGCTGTTTATGCTTTGAATGATGATCTATTATGTTCAGTAGAATACATTTTACAGTCATTACTTTATATTTTTATGTGAAGACAGTACATGCATCTATAACCCAGTTTATCTGGCTTCTATAGCAACAAATTACAAAGAAATTTTCAATAAAACTGTATGGTCAAACACGGTAGATAAAAAAGTGTTATTTGTGAAAAAATGAACACCAAACTTGTACAACATGTATAATAGCATGTTTAATAAAGCATTTTACCAACATTATGTTTAGTCATTACATATGCACAAATAAGCTGAATCATTAATTATGAGCAATGTACTCAAGACCTAATGAAACCCTTTTGAATAACTTTATTTTGATTATTATTCAAATAAAATGTGTCCGTGGGTTAAAATTTGAAATGGCTAATTTTAGGGTTGGATAAAATTTTTAAATGTAATTTTACATCTCTATATTTTTGGTTTAGTTCAATATTTCTATATGTACAAAAATAGTATTTTAATAATCCCTTTATAGGCTGATTATCTTACATGGTTGGCTGCGCTGCATATAGCAATCGTTCTGAGGGAGGAATCAGAATTACGGCTTACCCAAAGACGCAGAGAGAAGAAGAAAATGGTTGGCTCAAGTCAGCAGGAGCAACCTCACCATGACCAGAGATCACAATAACAAAAAGCTGTGTGCAGTGAGTTTAACGTGCACTCTCACATGTTTTCTATCAAGGCTCTACATGTTCTGCTCTCAACTGCACAATGCTGCAATTAAACTGTTAAATGTGGCAGGAAATAAACTAATACACCACTCTACAGGCACATGTAGAGGAGGGACCGTTTACTAAGACTAGGCAAGGCAAGGTGAGACTCAGGGCTGATGCTGTGTTTGTTCATCGCCCTGAACCAAGGAGGAGGAAGGACCCCGCAGTGAGAAGTACAGCAGAACCTCTGCATGTTGGTCCACTGACCAGTGACCACACATGTTGTACTCAAGTAAACTGTGGTACCAATCTTTTGAAATATTAGACATTTTTATTTATTTTATTTTAAAATGATTCTTTATTCTAACAGTGCCATTATAATTTCAGAGAATGAGGAAAGCAGCAGCAGGGAGGCAAATGAGATGAGGGAAAGTGAGAGGGGACATGAGATGGTATCAGGAGAGAGGGACATCCCAGGAAGCCATGAGGAGCCGGCGTCAGGGCCAGGAGGAGAAAGGAACAGGCGATGCAACCAGGGAGCCCAGCTGGAAAACCTAAGGGAGGAAACAGAAAATCAAAAAGGCCGTACAACTCTGTTTTTCAGTGGGTTCAACAGGCTGCAGTTTCTTCAGGACATGAGTGTCCCTCTGCCTGATGTTAGAACCTGCACAGACAAATGCAGCCCATTAAACTGGAACCAGGTGTGTTAGGAGAGGTGTGTGACATGCTCAGTTTGAAGGTTAAAATCTGACAGAGATGGAAAGAGAGTGTGTGCTTACTGTGGATGAGATGGCAATCACTCCAGGCGTGCATCACTCCATCACAGACCCAACTGGGATTTGCCACCACCGTTGTTCCTGGTCAGCTCTCCGCTCAGCCACTATGAAAACATGAAGATGGACACACAACACAGTTTAACCTTTAATGGTTACATAAGATTTTTGTTTTAGTAACTCTTTGACATTTATTTATTGATAGTCATATTGATGTTTTATACTTGAATGGTGTTAAGTTCGTACACCACTTTGATTAGGCATATCTTTCGTTCGTTTTAATAAACTAGTCAGTCTAAGATGTATTTTATTTTGTTACCTGATTGAATTATGCAACTACCTCTTAGAGGTGGAGGTAAGCACTTTAATTTAACTTCTATTATTTTGTTGAGTTATTTTACAAACCTTTTCTACTTTTCTATAAAAACAAATTTGTTTACATTGTTATATTGTTGCACCACTGATAAGCTACAAAGATATAATTTAGTTTACTTGGTTTGAAGTGCTGCTGCACTAACAAAATGTTTCTACCTTCTTACGGTATCATGTTGGATGTTATCATATAAATAATAATAATAATAATAACCTAACAGGTCAATTTGGGTGCAGTCTCCCTTTTTTCTTGCTATTTTATTGTTTTGCTGAAGTATCGGATCATGACTCGGAATCGGATCGGGAGCAAAAAAATGTGATCGGAACATCCCTAGAAAGTAGTGAAATACCGATTTTTACTACAGGCCAGTGTCACTTCTGCCACAATTTTTAAGATACTGGAAAAACTGAGTAGATTTGTGAATCTAAAATATTGCCACAGCGGACATAAAGTGCTTCCACAGGTGGAAATGGAGCTGTCCCGGTTGTTGTCACCATTTCTGCTGCATGCGTCTGTTCAGTTTTGCTTTGGTTTTTTGTCCGCTAATGTCTTTTTTTCTATTTGTGATGTCTGACAAGTCATTACGGTGGGTTAACTGCCGCGTGGTTTCACACCGTGGTTCATAGTCAAGCCAGTTCATCAACCCTAAGCATAACATGTTCTCAAGCAATGTGGCTGCATTTTTCAGGGGCAAATAAGTTCTGGAGATCCTCCAGAAAGGTTCAGATCAACTGCTAGGAGAAACGAAACCTCACCATGCAAATGGCTAAGCGCTACTTCTGACCAGATGTTGCTCGCGTCATCGTTTCTGCATGAATACCCAGGAATAAGGTGGATAGAACACCGTTTAAAGGGGACAAAGCTGTTTACCCCTCCCACTTGGCCAGGACATGAATATGTTAATGAGCTGCTTGCTGATTGGTTGGTTTCAACTAGAAGGCCTCAGACACTGGAGACTGCAGATTGTGGGTTTCTCTCTGGCATTTGTAAACTTTCTAATTTACATAGAGAGTAGGTCACACACGGCTTTGACCTTTTGGCGTGCTACTGTTGACCACCCAGGCCCAACAAGTAAATGTTGGTTCTGCTTTTTCGTCCCCTTTTAAGAACATTTAACATGCAAAAGTTTTTTTAGTAATACAAAGCCTTTAATTAAGTTATGATTTATGTGTTTTTGATTTTTGACAGCGACGGTGGGAGAGGTGGCCGCATCATAACCTGGCTGCGGTCAGATGAGCCGGCGCTTGGAAATACTCACAGCTGACATTAGCACTCGGGTGCTTTGCATCCCCACAAAATGAAATGGAGGAAACCAAAAGCAGAACCATAAAGTGTTTCATACTAGAGTGTGCGGTTCATAACTTTACTGTAGATTGTTGGGTGAACCAGAGTCCTCGTTAAGCCAATCCACTTTAAGCCTTTGTGACATTTTCACAAATTTTCTGCCAACTTCTGGAAGGTGATGACAAATTCTCTTGGATTATCAGTGGTTGTCAATCCGGTCCTAAAGGGCCAGTATCCAGCATGTTTTAGTTTAACCCTGCTGCAGCACACCTGAGTTCAGGGCGAGGGGGGCTGTGAGGGTCTTGAGGTGGGGAGAACCAGGTGCTCAGATGACTTCATGACCACAGATGTCAGAACCACAGGTCTGCAGTCATTGAGTCCAGTGATCCTTGGCTTCTTGGGGACAGGAACTATGGTGGAGATCTTGAAGCAGGCGGGACCATGAGATGTCTCCAGTAAGGAGATGAAGATGCTGTAAACACTGGGACCAGCTCTTCAGCACAGTGCTTTAGAGTGGCAGGAGACACACTATCAAAGGCTTCTGCAAGGTCCGAGGTACACAAGTGTGCAGTAAGGCGACGAGTGCGCGGTACACAAGTGTGCAGTAA
>SSNQ01034351.1:359631-384537 GCA_006942095.1 Nothobranchius kuhntae | reverse complement strand
CCTGCACAGACAAATGCAGCCCATTAAACTGGAACCAGGTGTGTTAGGAGAGGTGTGTGACATGCTCAGTTTGAAGGTTAAAATCTGACAGAGATGGAAAGAGAGTGTGTGCTTACTGTGGATGAGATGGCAATCACTCCAGGCGTGCATCACTCCATCACAGACCCAACTGGGATTTGCCACCACCGTTGTTCCTGGTCAGCTCTCCGCTCAGCCACTATGAAAACATGAAGATGGACACACAACACAGTTTAACCTTTAATGGTTACATAAGATTTTTGTTTTAGTAACTCTTTGACATTTATTTATTGATAGTCATATTGATGTTTTATACTTGAATGGTGTTAAGTTCGTACACCACTTTGATTAGGCATATCTTTCGTTCGTTTTAATAAACTAGTCAGTCTAAGATGTATTTTATTTTGTTACCTGATTGAATTATGCAACTACCTCTTAGAGGTGGAGGTAAGCACTTTAATTTAACTTCTATTATTTTGTTGAGTTATTTTACAAACCTTTTCTACTTTTCTATAAAAACAAATTTGTTTACATTGTTATATTGTTGCACCACTGATAAGCTACAAAGATATAATTTAGTTTACTTGGTTTGAAGTGCTGCTGCACTAACAAAATGTTTCTACCTTCTTACGGTATCATGTTGGATGTTATCATATAAATAATAATAATAATAATAACCTAACAGGTCAATTTGGGTGCAGTCTCCCTTTTTTCTTGCTATTTTATTGTTTTGCTGAAGTATCGGATCATGACTCGGAATCGGATCGGGAGCAAAAAAATGTGATCGGAACATCCCTAGAAAGTAGTGAAATACCGATTTTTACTACAGGCCAGTGTCACTTCTGCCACAATTTTTAAGATACTGGAAAAACTGAGTAGATTTGTGAATCTAAAATATTGCCACAGCGGACATAAAGTGCTTCCACAGGTGGAAATGGAGCTGTCCCGGTTGTTGTCACCATTTCTGCTGCATGCGTCTGTTCAGTTTTGCTTTGGTTTTTTGTCCGCTAATGTCTTTTTTTCTATTTGTGATGTCTGACAAGTCATTACGGTGGGTTAACTGCCGCGTGGTTTCACACCGTGGTTCATAGTCAAGCCAGTTCATCAACCCTAAGCATAACATGTTCTCAAGCAATGTGGCTGCATTTTTCAGGGGCAAATAAGTTCTGGAGATCCTCCAGAAAGGTTCAGATCAACTGCTAGGAGAAACGAAACCTCACCATGCAAATGGCTAAGCGCTACTTCTGACCAGATGTTGCTCGCGTCATCGTTTCTGCATGAATACCCAGGAATAAGGTGGATAGAACACCGTTTAAAGGGGACAAAGCTGTTTACCCCTCCCACTTGGCCAGGACATGAATATGTTAATGAGCTGCTTGCTGATTGGTTGGTTTCAACTAGAAGGCCTCAGACACTGGAGACTGCAGATTGTGGGTTTCTCTCTGGCATTTGTAAACTTTCTAATTTACATAGAGAGTAGGTCACACACGGCTTTGACCTTTTGGCGTGCTACTGTTGACCACCCAGGCCCAACAAGTAAATGTTGGTTCTGCTTTTTCGTCCCCTTTTAAGAACATTTAACATGCAAAAGTTTTTTTAGTAATACAAAGCCTTTAATTAAGTTATGATTTATGTGTTTTTGATTTTTGACAGCGACGGTGGGAGAGGTGGCCGCATCATAACCTGGCTGCGGTCAGATGAGCCGGCGCTTGGAAATACTCACAGCTGACATTAGCACTCGGGTGCTTTGCATCCCCACAAAATGAAATGGAGGAAACCAAAAGCAGAACCATAAAGTGTTTCATACTAGAGTGTGCGGTTCATAACTTTACTGTAGATTGTTGGGTGAACCAGAGTCCTCGTTAAGCCAATCCACTTTAAGCCTTTGTGACATTTTCACAAATTTTCTGCCAACTTCTGGAAGGTGATGACAAATTCTCTTGGATTATCAGTGGTTGTCAATCCGGTCCTAAAGGGCCAGTATCCAGCATGTTTTAGTTTAACCCTGCTGCAGCACACCTGAGTTCAGGGCGAGGGGGGCTGTGAGGGTCTTGAGGTGGGGAGAACCAGGTGCTCAGATGACTTCATGACCACAGATGTCAGAACCACAGGTCTGCAGTCATTGAGTCCAGTGATCCTTGGCTTCTTGGGGACAGGAACTATGGTGGAGATCTTGAAGCAGGCGGGACCATGAGATGTCTCCAGTAAGGAGATGAAGATGCTGTAAACACTGGGACCAGCTCTTCAGCACAGTGCTTTAGAGTGGCAGGAGACACACTATCAAAGGCTTCTGCAAGGTCCGAGGTACACAAGTGTGCAGTAAGGCGACGAGTGCGCGGTACACAAGTGTGCAGTAAGGCGACGAGTGCGCGGTACACAAGTGTGCAGTAAAGCGACGAGTGCGCGGTACACAAGTGTGCAGTGAGACGACGAGTGCGCGGTACACAAGTGTGCAGTGAGACGACGAGTGCGCGGTACACAAGTGTGCAGTGAGACGACGAGTGCGCGGTACACAAGTGTGCAGTGAGACGACGAGTGCGCGGTACACAAGTGTGCAGTGAGACGACGAGTGCGCGGTACACAAGTGTGCATTGAGGCGACGAGTGTGCGGTACACAAGTGTGCAGTGAGACGACGAGTGCGCGGTACACAAGTGTGCAGTGAGACGACGAGTGCGCGGTACACAAGTGTGCAGTGAGACGACGAGTGCGCGGTACACAAGTGTGCATTGAGGCGACGAGTGCGCGGTACACAAGTGTGCATTGAGGCGACGAGTGCGCGGTACACAAGTGTGCAGTGAGACGACGAGTGCGCGGTACACAAGTGTGCAGTGAGGCGACGAGTGCGCGGTACACAAGTGTGCAGTGAGACGACGAGTGCGCGGTACACAAGTGTGCAGTGAGACGACGAGTGCGCGGTACACAAGAGTGCAGTAAGGCGACGAGTGCGCGGTACATAAGAGTGCAGTGAGACGACGAGTGCGCGGTACACAAGAGTGCAGTGAGACGACGAGTGCGCGGTACATAAGTGCAGTGAGACGACGAGTGCGTGGTACACAAGTGTGCATTGAGGCGACGAGTGCGCGGTACACAAGTGTGCATTGAGGCGACGAGTGCGCGGTACACAAGTGTGCAGTGAGGCGACGAGTGCGCGGTACACAAGTGTGCAGTGAGGCGACGAGTGCGCGGTACACAAGTGTGCAGTGAGGCGACGAGTGCGTGGTACACAAGTGTGCAGTGAGGCGCCGAGTGTGCGGTACACAAGTGTGCGTGCCAGGATGCTGGTCGCTGAGATACCTATAAAAAAACAATATTTATTAAGAACATTAAAACAAACAACCAAACAGTAATTTGAAATGAATTTTCATTCATTGCTGCTTTGTCTTAAAGTTTCAGCCATATTTTCAGCAAAGGAACTTGAGCCTTTTCTCCCACAGCAAGGGATTGTGGGTAATACACTTCACCCAAGTCCACATTGATGTGGACTTGGGTGAAGTGCGGATCAAGGGTGCAAAAGGGGCTTCGGCACTTGAGAATCGGGTCGGGATTGCACAGTTGAAGGGTGCTTGGGTAGAAGTGCGTGTATTTGGATTGGGCCTGTTCCCGGTCTCCTCTGACATCGGTACTGAAACATCAGCAAACCAACATCGGCCCTAAATCAACAAGAACTCTGAGAATCCATCGGGGAACCCAGCAGGTGTCTTGCAGGTTGGAGCTGGTTGCTAGCAGGTTCCTGTCTCACACCTGGTTGCTGTTTCAACCCTAATTATCGTCTTTCACCAGTCATCACCGTGCTGCTGACTGGTGAGCTGTTCCATCCACGTTTATGTTACTGTGTGAATCTGTGTTCTAGGGATCATTGTGTGTTCTGTTCTCAGGTCTGGTTCCTTCTGATCATTGAGAACCACCAGGACATCAGCAGAACTCTGATCATGTAGCCCAGACTACTCATCTTCTCTCATGTGAGTTCCACTTTAAATGTCTGGTTCACTGACAACCCCTGTTTCAATGACTATCTCTGATTCTAACTGGTCACTCTGAGTGTTTCATGCAGGCTGAACATGAAAATAGTCTCCTACACCCATCTCCTGCATCAGCTTCTGATAGAAAACAGACGATGAAACTCTAGGATTAGAAAAGCCCGACAGATCTACGTCACACAGTCTTAGCGATGGGCACCTTTGGCATTTGAATCGATGTGGTTCCCGGTACCTACGAAACGATACCGGTGCTTAACGGTACCCATTTTTGATACTTTTGAGCTCTAAATAGTTATTGAAATTGCATTTTAATTAAACATATATTTTCCCAATAAATAATCATATTTGATAAATATCATGATACAAACAACTGTTTGTATTTTATCATCGTAGTGTTGCACAAAACTGTTCAACATGAAAACCTTTTAACAACAGTTTCTAAATTAAAACAAACCCAGCTCCATGGACTCCTAATCCTCTTCGAATCCCTCTGGAATAACTCTTATGAGGAGACCATGTGTTATAAACTACAAAAGCAAACTTTGGTACCATACAACAGTTTGTATTTTAATATTGTGGTGTTTCACAAACTAAAACAGCTCCATGTACTCCTATTTGTCTCCTTTCTCCTCTGGACCAACTGTGTGATGGTGGGTCCTTGTAGTTTATAAACTGTGTGGCGGTGGTCCTTGTTTTTAAACTGTGTGATGTGGGTCCTTGTAGTTTATAAACTTTGTAATGTGGGTCCTTGTAGTTTATAAACTGTGTGACGGTGGGTCAGTGTAGTTTTTAAACTGTGTGATGGTGGGTCCTTGTAGTTTATAAACTGTGTGATGGTGGGTCCTTGTAGTTTATAAACTGTGTGATGGTGGGTCCTTGTAGTTTATACACTGTGATGATGGATCCTTGTTTGTAAACTGTGATGTGGATCATTGTAGTTTTATAAACTGTGTGATGTGGGTCCTTGTAGTTTATAAACTTTGTAATGTGGGTCCTTGTAGTTTATAAACTGTGTGATGGTGGTCCTTGTAGTTTATATAATGTGTGATGGTGGGTCCTTGTAGTTAATAAACTGTGTAATGGTGGGTCCTTGTAGTTAACAAAATGTGTGACGTAGTTCATAAATTGTGTGATGGTGGGTCCCTGTAGTTTATAAACTGTGTGATGGTGGGTCCTTGTGGTGTTATAAATTGTGTGATGGTGGGTCCTTGTAGTTTATAAACTGTGTGATGGTGGGTCTTTGTAGTTTTATAAACTGTGTGATGGTGGGTCTTTGTAGTTTATAAACTGTGTGATGGTGGGTCCTTGTGTTTTTTAAACTGTGTGATGTTGGGTCCTTGTAATTTTTAAACTGTGTGATGGTGGGTCCTTGTAGTTTATAAACTGTGTGATGGTGGGTCCTTGTAAATTTTAAACTGTGTGATGGTGGATCCTTGTTTGTAAACTGTGATGGTGGGTCATTGTAGTTTTATAAACTGTGTGATGTGGGTCCTTGTAATTTATAAACTGTGTGATGGTGGGTCCTTGTAGTTGTTAAACTGTGTGATGGTGGGTCCTTGTAGTTTATAAACGGTGTGATAGTGGGTCCTTGTAGTTTTAAACTGTGTGGCGGTGGGTCCTTGTAGTTGATAAACTGTGTGATGGTGGGTCCTTGTAGTTTATAAACTGTGTGATGGTCGGTCCTTGTTTGTAAACTGTGATTGTGGGTAATTGTAGTTTTATAAACTGTGTGATGTGGGTCCTTGTAGTTTATAAACTGTGATGGTGGTCCTTGTAGTTTATATAATGTGTGATGGTGGGTCCTTGTATTTTTATAAACTGTGTGATGGTGGGTCCTTGTAGTTTATAAACTGTGTGATGGTGGGTCCTTGTAATTTTATAAACTGTGTGATGTGGGTCCTTGTAGTTTATATAATGGGTGACGGTGGGTCTGTGTAGTTTATAAACTGTGTGAAGGTGGGTCCTTGTAGTTTATAAACTGTGTGATGGTGGGTCTTTGTAGTTTATGAACTGTGTGATGGTGGGTCCTTGGAGTTTTATAAACTGTGTGATGGTGGGTCCTTGTAGTTTATAAACTGTGTGATGGTGGGTCCTTGTAATTTTTAAACTGATGGTGGGTCCTTGTAGTTTATAAACGGTGTGATAGTGGGTCCTTGTACTTTTTAAACTGTGTGGCGGTGGGTCCTTGTAGTTTATAAACTGTGTGATGGTGGGTCCTTGTAGTTTATAAACTGTGTGATGGTCGGTCCTTGTTTGTAAACTGTGATTGTGGGTAATTATATTTTTATAAACTGTGTGATGTGGGTCCTTGTAGTTTATAAACTGTGATGGTGGTCCTTGTAGTTTATATAATAGGGATGTAAGAAAATATCGATATGGCAATATATCGTGATATTTTTCCCAGCAATATTCTATCGATATTCAAAAGCCGTGTATCGGAAATATCGATATGGCAATATATCGTGATATTTTTTCCTGCGATTATTACATCGATATTCAAAAGCCGTGTATCTAATTCCTGAAAGAATTTACATGCAAACATTTGTGTATTTTCTTTTCGTTTTGCGCAATTCAATCGCCACCCGCTAGTTGGCAGCAGTGTGCAGTGGGTTTTGTTTCCACCACTGAAATGTAAATCCCTCCATCATGGTTCAGATACCTCATGTTAAACACGTTACGTATCAGTTTGGACTGTTTTTTGAACATTCTTACAATAAATTCAGTAAAAAAATTGCTTGTAACATCTGACTGAATGTATCGCAATATATCATGATATATCGTATCGTCTCCCCTGTATCGTGATATGTATCGTATCGCCAGAATTTCAAAAATACACATCCCTATTATATAATGTGTGATGGTGGGTCCTTGTATTTTTTTAAACTGTGTGATGGTGGGTCCTTGTATTTTATTAACGGTGTGATGGTGGGTCCTTGTATTTTTATAGACTGTGTGATGATGGGTCCTTTTTATAAACTGTGTGATGGTGGGTCCTTGTAGTTTTTAAACTGTGTGATGGTGGGTCTTTTTAGTTTTATAAACAGTGTGATGGTGGGTTCTTCTAGTTTCATAAACCGTGTGATGGTGGGTCCTTGTAGTTTATAAACTGTGTGATGGTGGGTCCTTGTTGTTTATAAACTGTATGATGGTGGGTCCTTGTAGTTATATAAAATGTGTGATGTTTGTCCTTGTAATTTTTAAACTGTGTGATGGTGGGTCCTTGTAGTTTATAAACTGTGTGATGGTGGGTCCTTGTAGTTGTTAAACTGTGTGATGGTGGGTCCTTGTAGTTGTTAAACTGTGTGATGGTGGGTCCTTGTAGTTTATAAACTGTGCGATGGTGGGTCCTTGCAGTTTTTCAACTTTTTGATGGTGGGTCCTTGTAGTTGTTAAACTGTGTGATGGTGGGTCCTTGTAGTTGTTAAACTGTGTGATGGTGGGTCCTTGTAGTTTATAAACTGTGTGATGGTGGGTCCTTGCAGTTTTTAAACTGTGTGATGGTGGGTCCTTGTTGTTTATAAACTGTGTGATGGTGGGTCCTTGTAGTTTATAAACTGTGATGGTGGATCCTTGTTTGTGAACTGTGATTGTGGATCATTGTAGTTTTAAAAATTGTGTGATGTGGGTCCTTGTAGTTTATAAACTTTGTAATGTGGGTCCTTGTAGTTTATAAACTGTGTGATGGTGGTCCTTGTAGTTTATATAATGTGTGATGGTGGGTCCTTGTTTGTAAACTGTGATTGTGGGTAATTGTAGTTTTATAAACTGTGTGATGTGGGTCCTTGTAGTTTATAAACTGTGTGATGGTGGTCCTTGTAGTTTATATAATTTGTGATGGTGGGTCCTTGTATTTTTATAAACTATGTGATGGTGGGTCCTTGTGTTTTTATAAACTGTGTGATGGTGGGTCCTTGTAATTTATAAACTGTGTGATGGTGGGTCCTTGTAGTTTATAAACTGTGTGATGATGGATCCTTGTTTGTAAACTGTGATGTGGATCATTGTAGTTTTATAAACTGTGTGATATGGGTCCTTGTAGTTTATAAACTTTGTAATGTGGGTCGTTGTAGTTTATAAACTGTGTGATGGTGGTCCTTGTAGTTTATATAATGTGTGATGGTGGGTCTTTGTAGTTAATAAACTGTGTGATGGTCGGTCCTTGTTTGTAAACTGTGATTGTGGGTAATTATATTTTTATAAACTGTGTGATGTGGGTCCTTGTAGTTTATAAACTGTGATGGTGGTCCTTGTAGTTTATATAATAGGGATGTAAGAAAATATCGATATGGCAATATATCGTGATATTTTTCCCAGCAATATTCTATCGATATTCAAAAGCCGTGTATCGGAAATATCGATATGGCAATATATCGTGATATTTTTTCCTGCGATTATTACATCGATATTCAAAAGCCGTGTATCTAATTCCTGAAAGAATTTACATGCAAACATTTGTGTATTTTCTTTTCGTTTTGCGCAATTCAATCGCCACCCGCTAGTTGGCAGCAGTGTGCAGTGGGTTTTGTTTCCACCACTGAAATGTAAATCCCTCCATCATGGTTCAGATACCTCATGTTAAACACGTTACGTATCAGTTTGGACTGTTTTTTGAACATTCTTACAATAAATTCAGTAAAAAAATTGCTTGTAACATCTGACTGAATGTATCGCAATATATCATGATATATCGTATCGTCTCCCCTGTATCGTGATATGTATCGTATCGCCAGAATTTCAAAAATACACATCCCTATTATATAATGTGTGATGGTGGATCCTTGTTTGTAAACTGTGATGGTGGGTCGTTGTAGTTTTATAAACTGTGTGATGGTGGGTCCTTGTGATTTTTAAACTGTGTGATGTTGGGTCCTTGTAATTTTTAAACTGTGTGATGGTGGGTCCTTGTAGTTTATAAACTGTGTGATGGTGGGTCCTTGTAGTTTATAAACTGTGTGATGATGGATCCTTGTTTGTAAACTGTGATGTGGATCATTGTAGTTTTATAAACTGTGTGATATGGGTCCTTGTAGTTTATAAACTTTGTAATGTGGGTCGTTGTAGTTTATAAACTGTGTGATGGTGGTCCTTGTAGTTTATATAATGTGTGATGGTGGGTCTTTGTAGTTAATAAACTGTGTGATGGTGGGTCCTTTTAGTTAACAAACTGTGTGACGTAGTTTATAAATTGTGTGATGGTGGGTCCCTGTAGTTTATAAACTGTGTGATGGTGTGTCCTTGTAATTTTTAAACTGTGTGATGGTGGGTCCTTGTAGTTTATAAACTGTGTGATGGTGGGTCTTTGTAGTTTATAAACTGTGTGACGGTTTGTCCTTGTGATTTTTAAACTGTGTGATGTTGGGTCCTTGTAATTTTTAAACTGAGTGATGGTGGGTCCTTGTAGTTTATAAACTGTGTGATGGTGGGTCTTTCTAGTTTATAAACGGTGTGATAGTGGGTCCTTGTAGTTTTTAAACTGTGTGGCGGTGGGTCCTTGTAGTTTATAAACTGTGTGATGGTGGGTCCTTGTTTATAAACTGTGATGGTGGGTCATTGTAGTTTTATAAACTGTGTGATGTGGGTCCTTGTAATTTTATAAACTGTGTGATGTGGGTCCTTGTAATTTATATAATGGGTGATGGTGGGTCTGTGTAGTTTATAAACTGTGTGATGGTGGGTCCTTGTAGTTTATAAACTGTGTGATGGTGGTCCTTGTAGTTTATATAATATGTGATGGTGGGTCTGTGTAGTTTATATAATGTGTGATGGTGGGTCTGTGTAGTTTATAAACTGTGTGGTGGTGGGTCCTTGTAGTTTATGAACTGTGTGATGGTGGGTCTTTGTAGTTTATAAACTGTGTGATGGTGGGTTCTTGTAGTTTTATAAACTGTGTGGCGGTGGGTCCTTGTAGTTTATAAACTGTGTGATGGTGGGTCCTTGTAGTTTATAAACTGTGTGATGGTGGTCCTTCTAGTTTAGATAATGTGTGATGGTGGGTCTGTGTAGTTTATAAACTGTGTGATGGTGGGTCCTTGTTTATAAACTGTGTGATGGTGGGTCATTGTAGTTTTATAAACTGTGTGATGGTGGGTCTTTCTAGTTTATAAACGGTGTGATAGTGGGTCCTTGTAGTTTTTAAACTGTGTGGCGGTGGGTCCTTGTAGTTTATAAACTGTGTGATGGTCGGTCCTTGTTTGTAAACTGTGACTGTGGGTAATTGTAGTTTTATAAACTGTGTGATGTGGGTCCTTGTAGTTTATAAACTGTGTGATGGAGGTCCTTGTAGTTTATATAATGTGTGATGGTGGGTCCTTGTATTTTTATAAACTGTGTGATGGTGGGTCCTTGTATTTTATAAACTGTGTGATGGTGGGTCCTTGTAATTTTATAAACTGTGTGATGTGGGTCCTTGTAGTTTATATAATGGGTGACTGTGGGTCTGTGTAGTTCATAAACTGTGTGATGGTGGGTCCTTGTAGTTTATAAACTGTGTGATGGTGGTCCTTGTAGTTTATAAACTGTGTGATGGTGGGTCCTTGTAGTTTTATAAACTGTGTGATGGTGGGTCCTTGTAGTTTTATAAACTGTGTGATGGTGGGTCCTTGTAGTTTATAAACTGTGTGATGATGGGTCCTTGTAATTTTTAAACTGATGGTGGGTCCTTGTAGTTTATAAACGTGTGATAGTGGGTCGTTGTCGTTTTTAAACTGTGTGGCGGTGGGTCCTTGTAGTTTATAAACTGTGTGATGGTCAGTGCTTGTTTGTAAACTGTGATTGTGGGTAATTGTAGTTTTATAAACTGTGTGATGTGGGTTCTTGTAGTTTATAAACTGTGTGATGGTGGTCCTTGTAGTTTATATAATGTGTGATGGTGGGTCTTTGTATTTTTGTAAACTGTGTGATGGTGGGTCCTTGTATTTTATTAACGGTGTGATGGTGGGTCCTTGTATTTTTATAGACTGTGTGATGATGGGTCCTTTTTATAAACTGTGTGATGGTGGGTCCTTGTAGTTTTTAAACTGTGTGATGGTGGGTCTTTTTAGTTTTATAAACAGTGTGATGGTGGGTTCTTCTAGTTTCATAAACCGTGTGATGGTGGGTCCTTGTAGTTTATAAACTGTGTGATGGTGGGTCCTTGTTGTTTATAAACTGTATGATGGTGGGTCCTTGTAGTTATATAAAATGTGTGATGTTTGTCCTTGTAATTTATAAACTGTGTGATGGTGGGTCCTTGTAGTTTATAAACTGTGATGGTGGGTCCTTGTAGTTTATAAACTGTGATTGTGGATCATTGTAGTTTTAAAAATTGTGTGATGTGGGTCCTTGTAGTTTATAAACTTTGTAATGTGGGTCCTTGTAGTTTATAAACTGTGTGATGGTGGTCCTTGTAGTTTATATAATGTGTGATGGTGGGTCCTTGTTTGTAAACTGTGATTGTGGGGAATTGTAGTTTTATAAACTGTGTGATGTGGGTCCTTGTAGTTTATATAATGTGTGACGGTGGGTCTGTGTAGTTTATAAACTGTGTGATGGTGGGTCCTTGTAGTTTATAAACTGTGTGATGGTGGGTCCTTGTAATTTTTAAACTGATGGTGGGTCCTTGTAGTTTATAAACGGTGTGATGGTGGGTCCTTGTAATTTTTAAACTGATGGTGGGTCCTTGTAGTTTATAAACTGTGTGATGGTGGGTCCTTGTAGTTTATATAATGGGTGACTGTGGGTCCTTGTAGTTTATAAACTGTGTGATGGTGGGTCCTTTTAATTTTTAAACTGTGTGATGGTGGGTAGGGCTGCTCAATTAATCGAATTTTAATCACGATTACGATCTGAGTTTTGGACGATTATAAAAAACAAAACAAGCCGATTATTTGCTCCTCCCGCTTGCGCTGCCCTGAGTTACAAATGAAGCGCTCCTCCACAGTGTTGCCAACTTAGCGACTTTGACGCTATTTCTAGCAGCTTTTCAGACCCCCTTCTTGACTTTTTAATCCTAAAAGTACCTAGCGAACATCTCAGAAACATCTCTGGTAACCCTTAGCTACTTTCTGGATAACTGTCGTCGACATTTCCTGCAAGTTAGCTAAACACTCCGCCTGTGCTCCGGACCGTTCTTCACAACATTAGGAAAGGGAATGATGCAGTGATGTGTCGGTCGCTAAAGAAACAGCTCTCGGAGCCGGCTCCTTGTTGGATTAACCAGAGTGAGTGACACACACCTTACCTGCAGGCTCCTGAGCTGCTAAAAACAGCTAAATGTGCGCGTGCAGCTTGCCCCGATTGCTGTGAGACCGGGTTGGGGGGTGGGGGGTGCAGCTGTGGTTGGGACAATTACATTAACTGATAGACGACTTGTAAATAAATAGTTTATAAATAAGGTAGAAATAAGTTCCTCACGCTGATAAATAGTAACTAATCTCTCTGAGGACACAGTGCTAGTGTATTTTCCTACAGCACCTTGACACGACTCAATAAATGTTATGCAAAATTTAGTGAACATCAATTTATTTGCATTTATTTGTTATAAATACCACTGTATAATTCTTGCTGTCAGTATTTGCAAGATATTGGTATTTGGGTCTGTACTGGTTAGACTTAAATGAGTTAAACCAAGGTCTATAGCCCTTGGGTCATAGACTTTGAGCTATAAGTATATTGGTCTTTTTATCCTGGGAATCAGGAGTTCTTTTAGTGATCATCTTGTTTCTTATTTTTGTCCTGATTGTGCCCTGAGCAGTTTTATGCCTGAATAAAAACAAATAAAATCAACATAAATTGAAAAATCGTCCTAAATAATCGTGATCTCAATTTCAGTCACCATAATCGTGATTATTATTTTTGCCATAATCGAGCAGCCCTATGGTGGGTCATTGTAGTTTTACAAACTGTGTGATGTGGGTCCTTGTAGTTTTATAAACTGTGTGATGTGGGTCCTTTCAGTTTATATAATGTGTGACGTTGGATCTGTGCAGTTTATAAACTGTGTGATGGTGGGTCCTTGTAGTTTATAAACTGTGTGATGGTGGGTCCTTGTAGTTTATAAACTGTGTGATGGTGGGTCCTTGTAATTTTTAAACTGATGGTGGGTCCTTGTAGTTTATAAACGGTGTGATAGTGGGTCCTTGTAGTTTATAAACTGTGTGATTGTCGGTCCTTGTTTGCAAACTGTGATTGTGGGTAATTGTAGTTTTATAAACTGTGTGATGTGGGTCCTTGTAGTTTATATAATTTGTAATGGTGGGTCCTTGTATTTTTATAAACTATGTGATGGTGGGTCCTTGTATTTTTATAAACTGTGTGATGGTGGGTCCTTGTAGTTTATAAACGGTGTGATGGTAGGTCCTTGTTGTTTATAAACTGTATGATTGTGGGTCCTTGTAGTTATGTAAAATGTGTGATGTGGGTCCTTGTAATTTTATAAACTGTGTGATGGTGGGTCCTTGTAGTTGTTAAACTGTGTGATGGTGGGTCCTTGTAGTTTATAAACGGTGTGATAGTGGGTCCTTGTAGTTTTAAACTGTGTCGCGGTGGGTCCTTGTAGTTGATAAACTGTGTGATGGTCGGTCCTTGTTTGTAAACTGTGATTGTGGGCAATTGTAGTTTTATAAAATGTGTGATGGTGGGTCCTTGTAGTTTATAAATGTGTGATGGTGGGTCTTTGTAGTTTATAAACTGTGTGATCGTGGGTCCTTGTAGTTTTATAAATTGTGTGATGGTGGGTCCTTGTAGTTTATAAACTGTGTGATGGTGGGTCCTTGTAATTTTTAAACTGTGTGATGTGGGTCCTTGTAGTTTATAAACTGTGATGGTGGTCCTTGTAGTTTATATAATGTGTGATGGTCGGTCCTTGTTTGTAAACTGTGATTGTGGGTAATTATATTTTTATAAACTGTGTGATGTGGGTCCTTGTAGTTTATAAACTGTGATGGTGGTCCTTGTAGTTTATATAATAGGGATGTAAGAAAATATCGATATGGCAATATATCGTGATATTTTTCCCAGCAATATTCTATCGATATTCAAAAGCCGTGTATCGGAAATATCGATATGGCAATATATCGTGATATTTTTTCCTGCGATTATTACATCGATATTCAAAAGCCGTGTATCTAATTCCTGAAAGAATTTACATGCAAACATTTGTGTATTTTCTTTTCGTTTTGCGCAATTCAATCGCCACCCGCTAGTTGGCAGCAGTGTGCAGTGGGTTTTGTTTCCACCACTGAAATGTAAATCCCTCCATCATGGTTCAGATACCTCATGTTAAACACGTTACGTATCAGTTTGGACTGTTTTTTGAACATTCTTACAATAAATTCAGTAAAAAAATTGCTTGTAACATCTGACTGAATGTATCGCAATATATCATGATATATCGTATCGTCTCCCCTGTATCGTGATATGTATCGTATCGCCAGAATTTCAAAAATACACATCCCTATTATATAATGTGTGATGGTGGGTCCTTGTATTTTTTTAAACTGTGTGATGGTGGGTCCTTGTAGTTTATTAACGGTGTGATGGTGGGTCCTTGTATTTTTATAGAGTGTGTGATGATGGGTCCTTTTTATAACCTGTGTGATGGTGGGTCCTTGTAGTTTTTAAACTGTGTGATGGTGGGTCTTTGTAGTTTTATAAACAGTGTGATGGTGGGTCCTTGTAGTTTATAAACTGTGTGATGGTGAGTCCTTGTTGTTTATAAACCGTATGATGGTGGGTCCTTGTAGTTTTTAAACTGTGTGATGGTGGATCCTTGTTTGTAAACTGTGATTGTGGATCATTGTAGTTTTAAAAATTGTGTGATGTGGGTCATTGTAGTTTATAAACTTTGTAATGTGGGTCCTTGTAGTTTATAAACTGTGTGATGGTGGTCCTTTTAGTTTATATAATGTGTGACGGTGGGTCCTTGTGGTTTTACAAACTGTGTGATGGTGGGTCCTTGTAGTTTATAAACTGTGTGATGGTGGGTCTTTGTAGTTTTATAAACTGTGTGATGGTGGGTCTTTGTAGTTTATAAACTGTGTGATGGTGGGTCCTTGTGATTTTTAAACTGTGTGATGGTGGGTCTTTGTAGTTTATAAACTGTGATGGTGGATCCTTGTTTGTAAACTGTGATTGTGGATCATTGTAGTTTTAAAAATTGTGTGATGTGGGTCATTGTGGTTTATAAACTTTGTAATGTGGGTCCTTGTAGTTTATAAACTGTGTGATGGTGGTCCTTGTAGTTTATATAATGTGACGGTGGGTCCTTGTGGTTTTACAAACTGTGTGATGGTGGGTCCTTGTAGTTTATAAACTGTGTGATGGTGGGTTTTTGTAGTTTTATAAACTGTGTGATGGTGGGTCTTTGTAGTTTATAAACTGTGTGATGGTGGGTCCTTGTGATTTTTAAACTGTGTGATGTGGGTGTTTGTAGTTTTTAAACTGTGTGATGGTGGGTCCTTGTGATTTTTAAACTGTGTGATGGTGGGTCCTTGTAATTTTTAAACTGTGTAATGGTGGGTCCTTGTAGTTTATAAACTGTGTGATGGTGGGTCCTTGTAATTTTTAAACTGTGTGATGGTTGATCCTTGTTTGTAAACTGTGATTGTGGATCATTGTAGTTTTAAAAATTGTGTGATGTGGGTCATTGTAGTTTATAAACTTTGTAATGTGGGTCCTTGTAGTTTATAAACTGTGTGATGGGGGTCCTTTTAGTTTATATAATGTGTGACGGTGGGTCCTTGTGGTTTTACAAACTGTGTGATGGTGGGTCCTTGTAGTTTATAAACTGTGTGATGGTGGGTCTTTGTAGTTTTATAAACTGTGTGATGGTGGGTCTTTGTAGTTTATAAACTGTGTGATGGTGGGTCCTTGTGATTTTTAAACTGTGTGATGGTGGATCCTTGTTTGTAAACTGTGATTGTGGATCATTGTAGTTTTAAAAATTGTGTGATGTGGGTCATTGTAGTTTATAAACTTTGTAATGTGGGTCCTTGTAGTTTATAAACTGTGTGATGGTGGTCCTTGTAGTTTATATAATGTGTGATGGTGGGTCCTTGTGGTTTTACAAACTGTGTGATGGTGGGTCCTTGTAGTTTATAAACTGTGTGATGGTGGGTCTTTGTAGTTTTATAAACTGTGTGATGGTGGGTCCTTGTGATTTTTAAACTGTGTGATGGTGGGTCTTTGTAGTTTATAAACTCTGTGATGGTGGGTCCTTGTGATTTTTAAACTGTGTGATGGTGGGTCCTTGTAATTTTTAAACTGTGTAATGGTGGGTCCTTGTAGTTTATAAACTGTGTGATGGTGGGTCCTTTTAATTTTTAAACTGATGGTGGGTCCTTGTAGTTTATAAACGGTGTGATAGTGGGTCCTTGTAGTTTTAAACTGTGGCGGTGGGTCCTTGTAGTAGATAAACTGTGTGATGGTGGGTCCTTGCAGTTTATAAACTGTGTGATTGTCGGTCCTTGTTTGCAAACTGTGATTGTGGGTAATTGTAGTTTTATAAACTGTGTGATGTGGGTCCTTGTAGTTTATATAATTTGTGTTGGTGGGTCCTTGTATTTATAAACTGTGTGATGGTGGGTCTTTGTAGTTTATAAACTGTGTGATGGTGGGTCCTTGTGATTTTTAAACTGTGTGATGGTGGATCCTTGTTTGTAAACTGTGATTGTGGATCATTGTAGTTTTAAAAATTGTGTGATGTGGGTCATTGTAGTTTATAAACTTTGTAATGTGGGTCCTTGTAGTTTATAAATGGTGTGTTGGTGGGTCCTTGTATTTTTATAGACTGTGTGATGGTGGGTCCTTTTTATAAGCTGTGTGATGGTGGGTCATTTTTATAAGCTGTGTGATGGGGGGTCCTTGTAGTTTTTAAACTGTGTGATGGTGGGTCTTTGTAGTTTTATAAACAGTGTGATGGTGGGTCCTTGTAGTTTATAAACTGTGTGATGGTGAGTCCTTGTTGTTTATAAACTGTATGATGGTGGGTCCTTGTAGTTATATAAAATGTGTGATGTGGGTCCTTGTAATTTATAAACTGTGTGATGGTGGGTCCTTTTAGTTGTTAAACTGTGTGATGGTGGGTCCTTGTAGTTTATAAACGGTGTGATAGTGGGTCCTTGTATTTTTAAACTGTGTGGCGGTGGGTCCTTGTAGTTGATAAACTGTGTGATGGTGGGTCCTTGTAGTTTATAAACTGTGTGATGGTCGGTCCTTGTTTGTAAACTGTGATTGTGGGTAATTGTAGTTTTATAAACTGTGTGATGTGGGTCCTTGTAGTTTATATAATTTGTGTTGGTGGGTCCTTGTCTTTTTATAAACTATGTGATGGTGGATCCTTGTATTTTTATAAACTGTGTGATGGTGGGTCCTTGTAGTTTATAAATGGTGTGTTGGTGGGTCCTTGTATTTTTATAGACTGTGTGATGGTGGGTCCTTTTTATAAGCTGTGTGATGGTGGGTCCTTGTAGTTTTTAAACAGTGTGATGGTGGGTTCTTGTAGTTTCATAAACAGTTTGATGGTGGGTCCATGTAGTTTATAAACTGTGTGATGGTGAGTCCTTGTTGTTTATAAACTGTATGATTGTGGGTCCTTGTAGTTATATAAAATGTGTGATGTGGGTCCTTGTAATTTTTAAACTGTGTGATGGTGGGTCCTTGTAGTTGTTAAACTGTGTGATGGTGGGTTCTTGTTTATAAACTGTGTGATGGTGGGTCCTTGTAGTTGTTAAACTGTGTGATGGTGGGTCCTTGTAGTTTATAAACTGTTTGATGGTGGGTCCTTGTAGTTTATAAACTGTGTGATGGTGGGTCCTTGTAATTTTTAAACTGTGTGATGGTGGGCCCTTGTAGTTGTTAAACTGTGTGATGGTGGGTCCTTGTAGTTTATAAACTGTGTGATGGTGGGTCCTTGTAGTTGTTAAACTGTGTGATGGTGGGTCCTTGTAGTTTATAAACTGTGTGATGGTGGGTCCTTGTAATTTTTAAACTGTGTGATTGTGGGTCCTTGTAGATTATAAACTGCTGATTACACTGAAGCAAACATCTCTGCTGTGAACTACATTCACTGTGGATCTTCTTTCCTTTTGCTGTGCTATTTCAAACTGTTTATTTTTCTGAAGTTGGAATTTCCGAGGACATAGTGAATGCACCATTAGCTATGTAAACAAAAGCTAAACTGTGAAGCTAACATTATCTTAAACTGTTTATTTACCTGCTGGAGCAGATCAAGATGCATCATACTCAGATCGTTGTCGCTGGTTTCATCATTAGCCAACACCCCATCGCATTTAGTGAAGTGAAGCCAAACTTTAGAGTAGAGCTGAAACAACTAATCGATTTAATAGATTATAATCGATAATTAAAATAGTTAACAACTTTTTTAGTCATCGATTAGTTGTTTAATAATCACATTTTACCGCATAAAGTCTATTTTTACCACAATCTGACATCTGTTACAATCTGTTCAATTTGCCGCCAGTGTGTGGCAGTAATGAGCCACTGATCTACCAGTGGAGCCGTAGAAGAAGAAATGAGCCAATAAGTGCCCTCGGTTTTCATGACGTAACACGTTACTGACGCTCATCTTGCTGTGAGATGGCGGAACAAGAAGAAATACGGGAGAAAAATAGAAGCGACAATACTGAAGAGAAACCCTGGACAAAAACCTCACGAGTATGGGAGCACTTCACTCTAGATGAAAAGACGGGTGACCTGCAAAATATGCAAAAACCACGAGTACCGAGATAAAACACAGTTTCATACAATGTGAAGCGGTACTCAGTCGGTACTATGGAATTGGGTCGGTGCCTTTAAAAGTACCGAATTCAGCCCATCCCTAATGTCACCTAACATTCATGGACTTGCCCGTCTTAGCTCATGTAATGATCTGAAGTTGTGTATTTATACACTGTAATTAGATTTAAGTCATTAATCAGAAGTGGTTGTTTTTATCATCAGGGAGTTTACTCAAACACTCTGTATTGACTGAGAGACAAGAAAAGAGAGAGTTGGGATCGTTTAAGAATCTTTAATTTCTATAATTATAAATTCTTACAATCTACCAGGACTATCTCAATGATGAATGCATATGGATTTGGATGTTTCGTGTTGGTGTGTGTGTTTTGTTCAGAATCTCTAGGCTGACGTAGCGAATCTGGTTTGTTATGACTAGGCTACCACGAGGCTTCAGAAGCTGATGACATGAGCCGCCATTTTGCCATATTTACGTACCCCGGGGAAGCCTCCCGTGTTAGATCAGGAATTGCCAGGTCCTCGGACCTTCAGCGATACTGGAGCTGGTTGAAACAGCGGTCACAGCACACAACGCCCATCTGAAAGGTCGACTCAGGTAGCATCGGCAGGCGTCAACAAGTTCACTCTTATTTTGAAGGAACGTCGTCTCGTTGGTTCAAACGGCGGAAATGTCCAACTTGACAGTTCAGCTCAAAGTAGGAAGTACAGCTGGCCAGCCTGTAACTTCTTAATGATGACGATGGAAATCCTTAGGACCTCGGATGTACTGGAGCTGAGGTTAACATGGAACTGCTTAATGTGGAACTGAATATAAAATGGCGTTGCCTTCTTTTATATCTCCCAGTTGTTTATAAATCTTAGTAAACCGGATTGGACGACTTTCATAAAACAACCCAGATTCTGCCCTACCACAGACGAAAGTTCTGATTGGTTGAAAACAATGTGTCATGCGTTTCCATGGTAATGTAGATCAGTCTGTCTGGCGCAGTCCTGTTTATTCATTTAAACACATAACTCATGACATCTTTATTTCACAGATCGTTCACCTGATTATTAATGATCAACATATGCTTTGATTAGCTTATCACAAATAAAGTACTTTGATTACTCAATGAAAAGCGTTCTTCTTCTCTTCTTCTGTCTCTTCTCCTGGAATGTAAACATACTGAACCAAGCGTCCGACCTTGGCGATGTTACTGTGTGAAGGGACAGCTGTTAAGGGCAGACCATTATAAGATTCATAACGCTACACTCACGACGGGGAAGGCTGTTGTTGTTTTAGCGTCCAGGAAACCGCAGAGAACATCTCTGCCAGTAGAAACTAATTGTTAGCATTAGCAACTCCACCACACAGCAAAAGTCCTTCAGGCTTGTGTTACTGGTGGAGGAAAAACATCAACAGTGCAGAGCAGACAGTCAGTGGCAGTCATGTGGCTGTTAGCCAATCAGAGAAGAGATGTTGACATATCAGGAAGTAAGACTCCAGATCCTGTCGTCTGAAGCTCAGCTCTGATATGGGTTACTGCTAGTTCCGAAACATCGTGCATCGGTATTCCCCCAAGAACGATTACGAGTCGTTCGTTCATACCAGAGACCACTGCAGACATACCGATTAAATCTTTCTCTTGTGAGTTCCACCATAAATCTCCCGGCAGCTTCTGCTCAGTCCTCAGTTTTTAGAAAGTTTCAGAAAAGGCAAAGGAGCTGCAGGTTTACACCCGTCTGTCTGTCGCAGCCGTCTTGTCCTTGGGCAAGAAAACACACACACACACACACGCACACACACACACACACACACACACACCACACACACACACACACAAACACACACCTGACTCACTCACTCTGTTGGTGGCAGGAGGGACCGGCGGGGCCCGTTGCTCCACCACCAGGGTCTGCTGCGGCTCCACTGTGGGTCGTCACCACTAACATGAGGAGACGGCAGCTCATTCTTGTATCCAGGTCCTCTGTGGGTGTCCTCTGACCCGTACTCTTTGTGGGCCTTCACACTCTGTTTATCTGTCCCAGCAGTGAACTCTAAAGGAGACCAGAAGATGAAATAATCATCTGGAGGAGCTCAGCCCCTTCACCCCTCTCCCAGAAGCATGGCGGGCCTACAGCTCATCACTCCGGCCACTTCGCCCATGGGGCCCTTCTTCGGTCTGCCATGGCAGCAGGAGGCCATTCACGACAACATCTACACACCCCGGAAATATCAGGCAAGACCTGTTAAACATCTGGAAGGGCTCTTATTAATATTATTGTTGTTAAAGGCTTATTGTGCTAATTCCTGTTTGTTTCATGTTTAGTCTGCTTCACTAGTTTCCTTCATCATCATCATCATCAGCTTTATTTAACTAGCATTTTTAACGATGGGGATGATGCTCAGGGTCCTCATGTACTTCTGCCATGCTTCTGCACACATCTGTAGGAAGTAACGTACACGTGTGTGGTGTTCCTCATGTTCTACCTGTGTGTGGAAGAGCTAAACATCAGAAAACTTCAGACCAGGTGTAGGAACATCTAGTGGTAGAACGGGGAACCACAGCACCCAAGGTCTGTCATCCACACATGTTCCTCATCCACTAATTATTATTATTATTTTTTTTTTGTAACCGTGTCCTGTCTGGCTGTGAAGCAAGCAGAATTGATGTCTGAATGCTGGTGACAAGCCTTACAGATTTACTCTCAGGTGGAGCATCAAAGCGTTTGCTTTTAATGTCACGCCTGATACTTCAAACTTTATTGTTATTGTTGTTGAATGCTTTGTAATTCCGACCAGACACGGAGACAGAGGTGAAAGAGAAAGGAAAAGACAAATGGTGAAAAAAGAATGGGACACACAACAATACAACAGGAGCAAGCTATCACAGCGTCAACATGATGATGAAATATAAAATCAACATTGTTTAACTGAACAATCACACGATAATAAACCACAGTGCATTTAGTGGCAACGACAGCCTTGAGACAGTGTTGAACGTGCCCAAGCCCATACTTATGAAAGCACCTGTGTGTGTACACGCGCTTGTTTATGTAAGGTTTCTCTATAAAAGCGTCCAATAGAGAGTGTGAGGGACCACAGATCTGCCCCCAAAGATGTGTAGGAGACGGAGGGAGCTCCAAGTCCTAGAGATCCAGGCGCTGCCCCAGAACACAGGAACCCCAAGGGGACTGCAACCAGAAAGGCCCCCCGCCCCCCTCCAGAGGCACAGAGGGTCGCCCCGGGGGGCCACAACCAGCAGCCGGCAGAGTCCCGGGAGATATCAGCGGCAAGCCCACAGGCCCGCCCGCAGCCTCCCACCCCCTAGCCGGCCGAACCCGGGACCCAGCTACCCGGGACCCAGGGGCGACCACCCCCGCCAGGGACCCAGCAGAGCCCAAGGACTCAGACCCCACCAGGCAGCCACCGGGATTGACCAGGCAAGTGCCAAAAATCTTAAACCCCCTGACCCGGGAGCCACGAACACTCCGGCAGACCAAGGCACAACCCCTCACACCAGGTGTGGCAGGGGGAGGGGGGACGAAGATCTATATCATCAAAGGAGGTCCCAGGAGAGTGGAGAAGTCAAAGGCCCCACCTGACATATACAGTCATACACAAACACAGTCACACACTCCCTCCCTCATGCTCACACATGCACATACAATCCAAGACTTACAAAAATGCACGCCGGACACCCACTCATGCTCCCCATACACACCCTATTAACTCTGGTCCCGGTACTGCTGCACATGGGGTACAACCATCACCGGTAACCCGAGTTTGACCCTTTCTGCTGGGGTGCTGATGAGCAGGCTCCCCCGCCCAACGCTGAGCACAGCAACCCACCACCCCAGACCTCAACCAGACGGCCAGATCTCCCTCCTAGCCTCCAGCCCCAGGAAGCCTAGCAACAACAGAGGTGTTCTAAGACCCCTAGTCTCCCTCCGCCTGCTCCAATATGGTGTTGTGTGTTGATGAGGTGTATTCCATGGCTGTGGTGAGCGGGCAGTGCGGGCATCATCCAGCCTATGCCTGCTGATGCCACTGCACCACCCCACTTGCACCCACAGCCCTCGGTGTCTAAGTGCAGTTTAAAATTGGAAGTGGGCACCGGCACTCGGGAGGAGGCTGAAATATCCCCCTGCCAAATGCCGTTGAATGTGCTCACTCCCAAGGCCCTAAGTGTGTGTTTGTGTGGAATGTCGTCAGTGGAAGTGTATAAGGTGCAAATAAAATTGGGGGGCAGGTTGCCACAGGAATGTGGAAATGGGGTCCATACCCGCACTCCCTGACTTGTCCACCTCCCAAGGTCCTATGTGTATGTTTGTGTGATGATGAGAGGGAGCAGGAGGAGAGAAATATGCGGGGATGGGGAGGAATGGCTGGTTGGGCGTAGCCCTCCAGGGAGCCAGCTCCCCCACTGGCCCCAATAGGCACCTCTGTTGTCAAATTGCCACCCAGGGCATGGAGACCCCAGCCCATCCTGCCAGGGCCCAAAGCAGCAGCATTACAGAGCCCCACGGAGTCCGAGGGCACCAACCCAGCCCCACCCCAGCAGAATATCTACGCCCATCCCTGCATTCGCACAACTTCCAGAATATATAAGGCATGGGACATCCAGGTAAGGTTGGGTCCTCCCCCTCCTGGACCTCCCCCTCCCCTGTGATGGAACAGCAGAGGAGCCAAGGTCTACCTGAGGCCCCCGAACCCGGGCCAGGCACTGCTGCGTGTTCCCGCCTTCTTCCCGGCAGCATACATGCACACGTTCCGCTGCTGTTTCTCACCAGTATCAGCTGATGGAGGGCTCTAGTTTTGTTGCGCCGTTCGTGTCAGCGGACACGGTAGGATCAGTGGAGGGGGCGGGGCATGACTCTTAGCCTGGCAGGTGGGCAAGCAAAGCCTGGCTTTATAAAGCGCTGGGGGAAACCCTGGGTTAGGATTAGCCTAATTTATGTGTCTCCCTCAGCTCCACCAGGGAGAGACAGACATTTGTCCTCATCTGTCTTCTGGGGAGTGTTGCAAATTCCCCGCCAGGACACCAGAGGGCGTAGCGCTGATCTGTGGTATCCCAGGAGACGTATGAATTAGGCTTTAGGTGTAGTTCAGTCACAAACATGAATGGAAGTCAATGGAGGGTCCCCACTATGATAGAAAGACAGACGTGTGTGTGTAGAAGGGATGGGAGGGGTTCATGTGTGCCACCGTGGGTAAATGAGGGCGTTTCTGTAAGTCACTGACCGAGAACGAGCACCTGGGCTCACACAGGTGGGATTCATCACCAGACATGTTTTATTCTTTTTAAATCACGTTTAAGAAAACTGCTCAAAAATAGAAAAAGGGGCTCCACAGTTCTTCGTGGGTTGGGTTTACCTGGACAGGTGTTGTGGTTAGGGCGTGCTCACTGGACAGGAAGGAGGGATCCAGTCAAAGGCACCTCCATTACACCTAAGGGACGCAGCTTGTTTTGAACTGCGTGGAAAAGCCTGAACATGAGTGTGGTTGCTTGATCCTGCAGTAACGCGCTCCGGCACGTGGCTGTTCCCAAAGCCGAGCCCGTGTCCCAACAGGAGGAGGGTCACGTCTCCCTCAGATAAGCCAGGTGTGTAAACGTATCTGTGCTTGTGTCTGGACAAGCACCGTCAGCTCTGATTATGGTCAGAACTGCTAGACTGTCCGACCCACCTGTCCAGGTAAATGCATAAGCAGGGATTTAATTCAAAATCAAAAGAGGAGACAAATGTGAGCTTGTGTGTTTGGAATGAAAATGGAAGGATGGATGATCTGGTGCTGCCTTGTGTGGTTGTCCTGGCTGCTGGGGTACGCTTAGGAAGTTCTGAAGTCACACGGATGTTAAAGCTGTCCACCGTTGTCCTTCATGAGGACACGACTCTTTATGGAGATACTGTAGAGCAGCGGTTCCCAAACTTATTTAGCCGCGCACCCTCTTCTATGTCCCGTGTATGTATATATATATATATATATATATATATATATATATATATATATATATACATACACAAATATATATATATGTATATATATATGTATATACATACACAAATATATATATATATATATATATATACATACACAAATATATATATATATATACATACACAAATATATATATATATATATACATATACATATATATATATATATATATATATATATATATATATGTATATACA
>SSNQ01034351.1:342632-355132 GCA_006942095.1 Nothobranchius kuhntae | reverse complement strand
GGACCTGTGCTTAGCTGGCTCGTGTAAAACATGCCATGTCTTGAAAGAACCGGAATCAAAACAAGGAATCGGAATCCCCCAGAATCTAACGATGCCCAACCCTACTCAGAGGTGTCCAGGTCCTGAGCTGGTGGGGTCCTCACAGGATTAACGTTTCACTGTGCGTGTGTGAGCAGATTGATCAAAGAGGCGGGGAAGCAGGACCCGGAGCTGGCCTACATCAACAGTAACTTCATCACCGGCCACAGCATCGGGAAGAACCAGCCGAGGAACAAACAGATGGAGGTGGAGTTCAGGAAACAGGAGGAGGTGAACCATCTCTGTCCGTTGCTGGTTCTTATCTTCAGGAGACCACCACAGGGAAACATCTTGGTGCGTTTTTTTTCCTTCCCAGGTCCTGAGAAAGTTCCGAGCTCATGAAACCAACCTTCTGATCGCCACCAGCATCGTGGAGGAAGGCGTGGACATCCCAAAGTGCAACCTGGTTGTGCGATTCGACCTCCCCGCAGACTACCGGTCCTATGTCCAGTCCAAAGGCCGAGCCCGTGCCCCTGTCTCCAACTACATCATGCTGGCTGACTCTGAGAGGACCAAGAGCTTTGAGGAGGATCTGACCACCTACAAGGCCATCGAGAAGGTACTTCCTCCACATTTTAGCGAGGTGTTCGGTGTTACCGGGAGTAAAGACGTAAGCCTCCAGGGGAACTACCAAGCTGTTGGTTTGGACCTTCACTGCTCAGGAGCTGAACAACAAACACAACGTAACACAGAACAATAACTTTTAGAATACGCAGCTGCAGTAACAGACCAGCTTCAGCTCGCTCCTCTGCTCTTCCTACAGGGCATGCGTCTGCACACATGACCTCATCAGCGTTTCTGCCTCTCCTTTAGAGTCTGCTTCCCACCACAAATACTCCAAACTGCAGAGGTTGGGCTGCTTTCAGGCACCAAG
Source organism: Nothobranchius kuhntae (assembly GCA_006942095.1). Lineage (NCBI taxonomy): Eukaryota > Metazoa > Chordata > Actinopteri > Cyprinodontiformes > Nothobranchiidae > Nothobranchius > Nothobranchius kuhntae. The sequence goes on along the minus strand of SSNQ01034351.1, from coordinate 354,180 downwards.
TCCGCTGGTGCGCTTTTTGTCTCAGCGCTGTTACGTGATGACATCACGTTCATAAACTTTATGGAACGTCTAAAAGTTGGACAAAACATTTTAAACTCTTCAATAGAACAGAAACTTCAACCCCATTAAATGTCTTATTTACCCTCGTGTCCTATGTGCACGGTGTCTTCATGACGGCACTGGAGCTGACGCGGTGCTGTTTAACACGACTGTACGATGGTACCGCCCAGGTGAGTCGGGCCAGAAGACCCACAGACGGCAGGATTTATAGAGATTCACACATTAATGTCAGAACTTTGGTCTAGTTAGGGTCTGGGTCAGACTAGTTCCCCTTAACCCGCCAGATGCTTCAGGCAGATGGTTCAGTAGGTCCAGAACACAGTAGAGGTCCAACAGCACCAGAACTGCTGCGGCTCGTTCAGTTCTGGACCCGTTCTGAAGTGAACTTCTGATTTTTGAGCAGATCTTGAGGAACAAGTGTTTCAAGTCAGTGGAGGTGGGCGAGTTGGAAGCAGATCAGGCCTTGGATGATGATGACGTCCTTCCTCCATACGTCCTGCAGTCAGAGGACGGAGGTCCACAGGTCACCATCAACACGGCCATCGGACACATCAACAGGTATGATGGTAACTAGCCCGGCCATGCTACCGTTCCCCATGGGGGAGGGGCGTGCCGTTCGTTTAGCTTAGCCTGGCGGGGGACCACGCCTGGCCTGTAAGGCGCTGGGGGAAACCCTGTATGCTGATGAGGGTTAAGGTTTCTGACAATGTCCTGCTTTGCTTGGTGAGTAAAATGTACACGTCTTAGATTTGTCACGGCCCAAAGCTTGGCTAGAGCCGGATCTGTCCTCCAAAACACACATCCCACCAGTCGTAAGCAAGATCAACTTTAGCTTAAAACCTAATGCCAAATTTGGCCCGCAAGATCAAATCTATATTAAAACTGGTCCGCTAGCCGGTGGCTACAGCAGTGTGGTTTACTTCATCTCCACAACACTTCACTAACAGCGATGTGGTTCTCCACGCGTGACTGAGCTGCTCCGACTCGCACGGTTTCTCTCAAACGTCACCTTTAGACTTGGGTGTCCTTTTGCTGGGAGTGTCCCCCGCTCTAGCTGTGGCTAACAAGCAGCTTTTGATGCGCATCTCCACCACGCCAGCCGTGAGCCACAATTAGCCGGTGTCTAGGTCAGCGTTGTTTACTTGATGTCCGCTGCGTGTCCCCGGCTCACCAGCCCTCCTTCACCAGCCGTGGCTAACGAGCAGCCAGTGATCGCTCCACATCCGTTAGCTGGTAGCGGCAGCTCGCTTGTTTACATCAAGCGCACCACGATCCACGTGAAACGGGTGTTGTGGGAAATTATGTTTTCCTGAAATATTAGGCAGTCAAGAGCAAATATTTCCATTTTCACAGAACTCATTGTCCGTTCTGAGGACGAAACAACCCAAAGGAAAAGATGTTGAACTGAGTGAGATGACATCATTACAGGAATGTTTTTACTGTTTCCTTTTTATTGTTTTAGGAGGACATATAGATGAAAGATCACAAGCATGACATTATTACATCGTTTTACCATAAAAGTTTATCACAAATGTTGTGAAAGTAGCCTGAAGAGCGACTTCCCACACGGGGGACAGAATATTTCAGGGGAACACAATTTCTCTCAACACCCAACCTGACGTCACCCCTCCTCCGTGTGTGAATGGTGACAGCTTCAAGGGCTAGCAGAACTAGCTTGCTTCCATCTGGACTAGTAGGTTTATAATCAGTCATTAAAACAGCTTTTTAAGAGGTTGAGGAGCTTGTTTGAGCTTTGTGTGGGTTAGGCTAGACTGGACAGTGATTATACGATCAAACTCCAGAGTGAGCCACGGCAGCTGCAATACTTTCTCTGAACTGCATGGCGCTAGAGAGTCCTTAAACGAGCCTTTTAAAAGATTTAAAACCAACAGAATTTGTAGTCCGGCTCTGCAATGGGAAGCTGCTCCACAGTGTCGGCGCGGCTATAGAAACGCTCTATCCCCCTAGCCTTGATGGTAGAACTCTCAGGAGATGTTTAGTTGAGGATCTCAAGGCCCACGAGGAAGCGTGGGCAATAAGAAGCTCAGCCAAATAAGAAGGCGCCAAACCGCGTAAGGCTTTAACATAACAACAAAATTCAAAATTTTCTTCTGTATTCTGCAGGGAGCCAGCGGAGGGACGACAGGACCGGAGTAATATGCTCTCTGCGTTTCCTCCCTGACAACAGACCAGCAGCTGCGTTCGGTGCAATCTGTAGGCGACGGACGGAAGACTCGTCAACCCCATAATAGTTGCTGTAGTCTAATCTAGATATGATGAGCTAATGAATAACTCCCTCCAACTCTTTCTTTGGCAAGTAGGCTTTAACCTTGCTAAGCAGTTTCAGATGAAAACTGGAGCAGCTGTTGAGGATAAAATCCGATTTCTTGCGTACGAGACTCAAAAAGATTCCAAAGGCCCAAACTGACTTCTCACATCACGCAGCGAGCTGGCATCTCCGAAAACAACTAGTTCTGTCTTGTTTTCATGTAAGTTTAGCAGGTTGTTTTGCAGCCATATCTTAATGTTCCCAAGGCTCAATAGCAGTTTATCAAAGGGTGGGCCTTGGGAGCTCAAAGGGACGCAGATTTGTATGTCATCTGCAAAAAGTGGTTCGAGATGGAGTGTTTTGGGAAAATTTCACCAAGGGGCAGCGTATACAAAGAAAACAAAAGAGGAGCCACCTCAACTGGCTCCTCTCAACGTGGAGGAGCAGCGGGTCTACTCTGAGCCCCTCCTGGATGACCCAGCTTCTCACCCTGTCTCTAAGGCTACGTTCACACTGCAGGCAAAGTGCAGCGAATCCGCTTTTTCCCCACACCCGACCCATTTCTGGTTTTTATGACAGTCTGAACGCACAGATCCGATTTATTTTTTATTGTGCAATCCGGGTCACTTGAATATGTGGTACTAAGTCCGACACATGTCTAACCCTAACCCTGTCACATTAAATCCGTCTCCTACGTCACTGAGTCAGCGGAGGTGAGCGTCGTGTGTGGACGTTCCTGAGGAGAAGCGCTGACGGGAGGGTTCAGGAGTCTGTCTGGACTTCCTGTTTTAGGGTTAGCAGTAAAAAGTACAGGAGAGCAGGAGAACGGGAGCTGCAGGTGCTCCGTCTCCGTGAAGAAAGGGGCGGTGTCGCCGTGAGAGGGGCGTTCTCCGTCAGTGAACTAACGCCGGAACGTTTCTGATGAATAATAATTCAGGGAGGCGGCGGGAACGAGGAGTAAAGTAATTTACAGTTTTGGGTCGGAAACAGTTTTAAAAACGGAAGAATGAACAGGTGTGAAAGTTTTCTCTGATGGTTTATCTCCGGGATCAGGATCACATCACAACGCCGCCGCTCCGGGTTTCGGCTCTACTGAGTGTGACTTGCTGTCTTCTGCGCATGCGGGTCGCTTTGGGGCCGCGGAGCGTTCTCACTGGAGAGAGTTTGATGTTGCGTTTCAGTCGCCGTGTGAACGGCCACACAAGTAGATCAGAACTGGGCCTCCAGGCCTGCAGTGTGGACCCAGCCCTTGTTTTCATCCTCTGAAGTTTTATTCATGAATAAATGAGCAGATCGGTCAGAGTCCAGTAGAACAGGAACGTTGCTTTATTTTAACTGGTTTTATTCGGTTCTCAGGTACTGTGCTCGACTGCCGAGCGACCCATTCACTCACCTGGCGCCCAAATGTAAAACCATGGAAACAAAGGACCGAAGCTTCCAGTCCACTCTCTACTTACCCATCAACTCTCCTCTGAGAGTTCCTGTTAAGGTCCAGAACCTCCAGACTACCTCGGTCCAGTCTGCTTCCTGTGTTTGTTCTTCACTCTTCAACATGTGTCTCTGTGTTCAGGGTCCCATCATGGTCTGCTCCCGCCTGGCAGAGAAAGCTGTGGCGCTCGTCTGCTGTGAGAAGCTTCATAAAATAGGTACCAAGTTCTGACAGGTGGCCCCACTCGGCTTTCTGCCGCATGTGTAATTTCTGGTCTTCCCCGGTCACAGGTGAGCTGGATGATCACCTGATGCCTGTAGGAAAGGAAACCGTAAAGTATGAAGAGGAGTTGGACCTGCACGATGAGGAGGAGACGAGCGTCCCGGGTCGGCCTGGGTCCACTAAGAGACGACAGTGCTACCCTAAAGCCGTAGGTTCTGCTGGGGTCTTTGGGCTCACACCTGGCTGGTGGTCACCATGGTGACTGCCAGGAACTAAAGCCTAGATCATAAGTTCATCACAAGCAGCAGATCACGTTCACGTGGGTCCGCTGAGTTAAAGTGGTGAAAGCAAACATGGCGGTACTCTCGGTACTCTGCTAGATGGCCGTCCCTGTGGTGGCATGGCAGAAGGGTTCGTGAGACGGTTTTATTGTCTTTTGCATTTTAATGAGAAGCATTAGCAGAATCGAAGCCCGCCTTTCCACTGGAGGCCTAAGCGGCGCGTAACGTAGACGCGCTTTAACCAGGAGCGTTTCATGAGGTCCCTAGTACTTGTAATTATGTCATTATTGTTGTTGTTAGTTTGCCCTAATCACCAGTATTCATGAAAAGGTCAGAACCGATGGAGGTCGTCCTATGGTAGAATGAGGTCTCACCCTTCTGTCTTCAGATACCGGAGTGTCTGCGGGACAGTTACACCATCCTGGAGCAGACCTACTTCCTGTACGTGGTTGGGATGGTCCTCACCACTCCTCTCCCTGATGAACTCAATTTTCGCAGAAGGAAGCTGTACCCGCCTGAGGACACCACCCGCTGCTTCGGCATCCTGACGGCCAAACCCATACCTCGTGTAGGTGTCCTAGCACCGTTACTCTGGAACCAGTTGCCACCCTCAGTTAGGCTGTCCCCATCTCTGCCAGTCTTTAAGAATCACCTAAAAACACACCTCCTCCGCTTGGCGTTTCCAGAACATGCTTGATTATGGCCCTCTTTTATGTTGAATCCATTCCACAGTTTTCATTGGTACACTCAATCCATCCACTCAATCCAAATGTGTTTCACACATTTGTCCTTTACCAGAATGTTTCATCTATCTTATAATTTCCATTTTGTATTTTGTAATTTGAATTTCTTTTATTGTTGATTTATTCAATATATTTACTTAACTGTACCATGTTCAGCGCTTTGGGCTTCCTGACATGGTTGCGGAAGGCGCTTTATAAATAAAGCTTTGATTGATTGATTGATTGATTGATTGATCTCTTGGCTCCAACAGAATCACTCTCTTTGGGTCTAAGTGGGGCTGGGCGATCAATCCATTCTATCCATTAACCCATTCACTGCCAGTGTGGGCGTCGGACGAGCCCCCGCGCCGTGTGAACAAACATCCCAGCTCTGAAGCCGATCTCCATCTGCATACGACACACGTCACCTGATCAGGAAGCAACGTTCTGTGGCTCTTAAAGAAAACAGGGAAAACGCTGGCAGCGGAGGGCTTTCTGACAGGAAACGGCTGGCAGTGAATGAGTTAATGTAAGTTTTTTCCACTCCTGGGCTTCTGTTGCTGAAAGTAAAGTCGGCCCACACGTCTCTCCTAACGCATACCAAACGGCCTGCATGAATGTTCCCACTAAAGTATGCCTGGAAGCTGCAATCCAGAGTAGTAGTTGTCCAGTAGCACCACCTAGAGGCGGACAAATGCATTGCACCTGGTCGTTCTTCTGTATTGACGGCCGACAGCAACGCTTCCCGTTCATGAGCTTGCACCATTAGCTGTGCAACAGAGCTATTTAGTATTGTTATTGTTGTATTGTTTATTCACACGTTTATGTTCGTAAGACTTGCAGTCGCCAACTCTACTTCAGGCTAGGTACACCCTCAAACCCCAGCGCACGCTCTCTGTACGCGGGTGGCTATTGGCTAATGCTGAATGGGGGTCAACTGGATTAGCATGGGGTGCTGGGGGATGGGGGTGGGCTTATTGCCTCGTCACAGTGCACGGTAAAACCCTACATAACTGCTGAAGGTGTGAAGTCTCCGGGTTGTAGCTTTAATGTTAAGATTTTAGCAGAAAGAAGCAGAAGCGACTAAATCTTTGACTGCTGTGTTTTTACTCATCCTGCCGTTACATCTTCATGTTCATGCGTTCACTCTAAAGCCCATTACTGCTGGATAGCTAGCTCCACTGCTAGCTGTTAGCTTCCTCAGCAGCTTTGCTACATCGTACCGGAGGAGCCTTTCTCTGAATCATATCAGAGGAGCCTCCTGTATGGGGTTAGACCCGTGCCTAAACCCGTGCACGCGACGGGTTTAGGCACGGGTCTAACCCCATACTCCTGGTCAACCTGGCCATGAAGCAGCTAGTTCAGGTTTGGCAGCTAAAGCTACTGAACAGCTTAATTCAATACAACAGAAAACTAGCATTAGCACCTTAGCACTACAATCAGCTTGGCTAATCAAAACATTAGCAAACTGTAAAAACACGGTATATGACAGGCATCCTGACTGTGTCTGACTTGTAACGTTGCAGGTGGGTTAGCGTAGCTCCATTCCAAGCTTTAGCCAGACCCGGGTTCTGCTCCGAACCCAGCAGATGTTCATACTCGGAGAAAAGCCGTGATTATGTTGGTACTGTTTTCCGTTTGGTTAATATCGGATCCTTCATGCATACAAGTAGAGACGGGTAAACAGACTGAAGCTGAAACCACGTCTTCGTGCTGACCAGCGTCTGCTTGCGTCTGACTGAAGGAATGGAAATATTCAGTGAAAGACTTCGTGTGGCTCAGACCAAACGGCTGTAATAAACCGTTTCAGTCTGAAGTCCCCAGGATGATGACCTCACAGGTCCTCTTACGTGTGTGCAGATCCCTCACTTCCCAGTGTACACCCGTTCAGGTGAGGTGACCATCTCCATCGAGTTACAGAAAAGTGGCTTCATGCTCAGCGCTGCCCAGCTGGACCTCATCACACGCATGCATCAGTACATCTTCTCACACATCCTCCGCTTGGAGAAACCTGCCCTGGAGTTCAAGCCCACGCAGGCTGACTCGGCGTACTGCGTTCTACCTTTGAATGTTGGTAAGTGGCTTGACCTCTCCTCCTCCTCCTCCTCCTCCTCCTTCTCAGCAGTCAGCATGTGTCATTCCCTGTTTGCTGCTTCAGTTGGAGACTCCCACACTCTGGATATGGACTTTAAGTTCATGGAAGACATAGAGCAGTCTGAGGCCCGCACAGGCATTCCCACCACTAAGTACACCAAGCAGAATCCTTTCATCTTCAAGCTGGAGGACTACCAGGATGCTGTCATCATTCCAAGGTACTGTGATCTTTCTGCGGGGCACGTGTTTTTGACCAGGTCTCTTACTGCTCCTCTTCCACCTCAGGTACCGTAACTTTGACCAGCCTCATCGTTTCTACGTTGCTGACGTGTATACAGACCTGACACCACTCAGCAAGTTTCCCTCACCAGAGTATGAGACGTTCGCTGAGTACTACAAAACAAAGTATAACCTGGACCTGTCCAACCTGAACCAGCCTCTTCTGGACGTGGACCACACGTCCTCCAGGTGAGCAGCACTTAAATCCAGCAGGCGGTTCAGTCTGGAGGTCAGATCTTTTGTCCTGGACGTTGTGAGGTGTACTCTTGGTGCGTTGGACGTAATTGTCCAGAACATCCCATAAAGTTGGAATGAGATGAAGACTCAGAATGGCCAGGTCTCTGGGAGAGGGAAGTCTGGACCTCCCTGCTTAGGCTGCTGCCCCCGCGACCCGACTGGATAAGCAGATGAGGATGAATGGATGATTAACCTTTTTAAAGAGCCGTTATTAGTACCCATTCTCCACAGTAAACACTGGGAGCTGCCGCCGCGTTGTGGGCGGGGCCTGCCGGGCCTGGGTGGAACGTGTTTAAACTGTTCAGATCAAATCCAGACTCTGTCTGGTAAACAGAACGCAAGTTTCATTCAACGATGTTGAAAAGGATCCCGTCAGTCTGGTCTCATCCGTCATGCACAGCGACGCCGTGCACACAAACCGCACGTGTAATGCTTCTCTGTGCAACAACCCTGCACGAGTACATCAGCGCAGCTCGCTGTCAGCCACGCAGGAAGGTTCCTCCCACTGAAGCGAGTCCCCGTCTCCGAGAGCCGCGGGTTGCCGACCCTGGTTCAGTCGTTCACAACCATCACCTTTTTTCTGAACCCGCTAGCTTAGCATTAGCTTAGCATTAGCAGTTCTGCTTGCAGTTTAGCTGCTGAGCCCAAACTTTGGAGCGTTCCTGCCTTTGACTACAGGTGGTTTCCTCAGTGCTCCGGAGGAACGGTGGAGCGCGTTTACCGAAGCTTCCGATCAGTAAAGAACGAATGTAGGACTTTAATGAATCAAACCGTCTGAATCATTGGTTTCAGTCACATACATGTCAGTACAATCCGTGTGTGTGACCGCAGAGCCTCCTACTCAACCCAGAACTCTTGGATGCTAGACAAGACGTCTGAAAATCCAGATGTTTTCAACAGATTCTTCTTCTTTGGCTTCTTCCAGTCCCGCGTGGACGTGGATGCCCAACCCTAGCTCCCATTAGGTGTGTTTCTATAACCGGATCTCCAGGGTAATTCCTGGGATTGGGAAATGGACCAGGAGACGGGATGTCCCAGACCTCTCAGCTGTTTCCCCTCCATCAGCGCTTAGCACAGACGTCAGCGTAGCGCTGCTGCTTTGGCAGTGAGTGATGTCACTGGTCAGCGTTCCCAGTAACACTGTTGAAGTAAATGATGATGTAATCCATTCAGAGGACCAGAGCAGCTGTGTATCTGAAATGTGGTGTTCAATGACCAGAAGGAGTGGTGTTTTTTACAGCGCTCTGTGAGACAACAAAGCCCCGTTATTAAGTCTGTGGGGGAATTTCGTCGTGCTTCCGGTGTCGGAGTTACATTCTGCTTCACCAGCAACGCGTCTAACTTTACTAATGCTGGCTGTTGAGGACGTCTTCTGCGGCAACAGAAGTTCAGCCTCCAGGTGGGACGCCACAGTAGGACGTGGCTTAGGGTCATAGTGTAGAATAACATCAGGTTGCATTCAGCAAGCAAAAAGCCAGATGATGCAACAATGACAAGCAGCCTTTAAACTGTTTAGAACCAGTAGTGAGAAGAGTTGTGAAGGTGGAGAGGTCAGCAGGTGTGGAGGGGCTGTAGGAGGGTGGGGGCAGCAGTGGAGAAAGCTGTCTCCCCAGGTTCAGAGCTTGGTCATAGGTGGGGAGGGAGAGGGATGGGGCACGGAGGTGAAGGTCAGAGAGGTAGGAGGGGCCAGGTTATGGAGGACGCTCTGAGTGAGGAAGCCAGTGGAGGCGGGGTTAGGAGATGCTGGATGTCTGGAAGGTTGGTGCGGGATTAGGACGGGACACCAAATACTATTGTGTTAGTGGATTTGGGATGAATGCATGAATAAGAGTTTCTGGGGCAGAAAAATAAAGGCAAGGACAACAACTTACATAAAAATAGTCCAGTCACCTGACAGAAACAGGTATTCAGACTTAAGCCCCTCCCCCACCAATGCACACCTGCTGAGCCTCTGTTCCGGGGCCTTTCAGCTGGTGAAGGTGGCCCTGGCTGAAGCAGGGGACACAAACTCACCATGGCCATGCTCTCTGGTTAGAGGTCCTCCATGCTATCCGAGACTGCTGCGGTGGCTTTCCGTCGTCGTTCCAAAAGCAAACAGCTGCTGATGTCTTGTGTGTACCCTACAAACCCACCGCTCTTTCCCAGCCTGGGGTACGCACACCCCTGGTGGTACGTGAGCACATTATGTGTGAGTTCCTGCGTCTGCTGGGAGGAGCAGTCTGACCTGGCTGTTTATGGTGGGCGCTGTGGTTTCCTTCTGAGAGTCCAGTTTGGTGCTGACCACAGACCCAGCTTCACCCACACCTACGTCTGGCTGGGTGTGTGCTCCAAGGTGGCAGAGGAAGAGCTTCTCCAGAGTCTTCATCAGGTACGATGTCTGAACTCGTGTGGCTGCCTGGCCCGGTACTTTTTTCTGGACCTGGACCGTGTCTGGAATCCCATCTATTTCTGAAGGCTGTCACCTGGGTCAAAGGTCACGCTACCGTGATGGTTTGTTATTGTTTGGCTCATGTCGTCTGGTGTTATTTTCCTCAGACTGAACCTGCTGACCCCCCGACACCTGAACCAGAAGGGGAAAGCTCTGCCCTTGAGCAGCGCGGAGAAGAGGAAGGCTAAGTGGGAGAGCCTGCAGAACAAACAGGTAAGAGGTGAAAGCAGCTGATGTCCTGGGTCACAGGTGTCAAACTCAGGCCCTCAGGCCAAATTTGACCAATGATTTATTTTTATTTGGCCCTTGAGATCAAATATATATTAAAACTGGCCCGTCGGCCCATTTTGCTGCAAAGACTACAACTCCCATGGTGCTTTGCAGCGTTGGCGCGTCTGTCGAAGCGCCCGCTGCTTAGAGTTAACATTCATTAGCATCCTTGCTACTACTCAACGTCTGCATTGATGCCTCCTCAGTCTCGGACAAACGCAACACTCTCACTCAGCAGTTAGCCGACTTTGAAGACCAGACATGGATTTTAAGCGCTCAGTAATCTGTTCTCGGCTGACAGAGGAAGCACACCGACCGACACCGAGACGATTTAACTCCCGTTTAGCAGCACGCTCCAGTCAGTAGGACTCTCCTCCCCCACACACGGACCACCGCTCAGATGCTCTCCATGTTCAGCAGCACTCATCTATGTGAGCAGCTGCTGTCTGTAATGAAGATGAGCAGGACACCTCAGCTCAGAGCCCACAGGTGCAGGTGTCTGGCTGGAACAGGTGAGCATCAGAGTGGAGCAAACTGAGATGGGAATATTGTGGTTTTTATGCACTTTTTCTGCTCCAAAGCATGAAAGGTCAAAGGTGAGGTGTTGCATTTTCATTTAAGAGAGTTACTATTTTTAAAACGTTTGTATTGGTCTGTGAAAAACGTTTCACCTTCTTTAAAACAGGAAGTGGGAAGACTACAGATAGAATAGAATAGAAAACCCCTTTATTGTGTCAGTGGGGAAAGCTTGGTGTCACGGCAGCAATCACATTCATTACCGGAGCAGAAAAGGAGAGTAAAACATGAGAACAGAGTAAACAAGAAAACAGAAATACCCAAAGATTCTAAATATTTAAGGACTCAAAAAGAATGAAAACATTGAGACATGATGCGTAACGGATAGCACCCATGTGCTTTATGTCTAACCGATGTGTAAGGATGGTATTCCACATTCAAAGACAAGTTAGTTCCAGATCCGTACAGATGTGGAGATCAAGGAAGATGGGCACATTTAGAGTTTGGCCCCGCGACAGGGTGAGTTAGTTTGACACCCCCGTCCTAGGTCATGTGTCTTATGCCACAAATCCATCAGGACCCACTTGAGCAACTGGGGGACACAAAAACACAGCACAGTACAACAGTGACTTACTTGGTAGAGACAGATTCAGGGGTGAGGAAGACTCCGCCCCCTAGGAACATCAGTGACAACAAGCATCAATTACACTTGGAAAAAGGGGCGAGGACCCGGTACCGGTG
>SSNQ01034351.1:322831-332831 GCA_006942095.1 Nothobranchius kuhntae | reverse complement strand
CTGGAGTCACGTGACATCAGTAGTTGTGCGCAGGTGGGAGATGTTTCTTGGCTTCGGAGCTATCCTCTCACTGTCTGCAGTTACAGTCAGGGGCGTAGCACCAAATTCTGGGCCCTAGGTACAAGTCTTCTAGGTGGGCCCCCATGCTCAATTACTTAATACCTCTCTTACACATTTTTTGTCATGCTATAAGACAAGATAATAAATATGATCTTAGTTTAACCTCTATATTGAGCAAATACAAATGCCAGCATAATAAAAGTGAAATGCCCAGACTTCACATATAATTATTTTTATTTGCCAACAATGTGTTCAAACAAAAATCCTGGAATTTATTTTCCAGTAAATGCCCACTGACGTGTCTTCATGTTAGCAAAATCACTTATGAGATCTTTAAAGTCCAATCCTTTGGCTAATTGGCTTTCAATAGAAAGAAGAGCTAGGCTGTTCAGTCTATCCTGGGACATTGTTGATCTCAAATAGTTTTTCACCAGTTTCAGTTTGCTAAAAGCCCGTTCACCCCCAGCAACAGTCACAGGTAGTGTGCAAAAAATCCTCAGTCCAATACAAACTTCTCCAAAAATGCTCTGTAATTGCATCCTGTAGATGGCGTTAAGCAGCTCAAGAGGAGACCGAATGTGTGGAAATGTGGCGCCATATATTGTTCTCAGGTGTAGCATCTCATTCTCAAATTCAGCTGTGAGATCCTTGTAATGTTTTCTCATCAGTGCCTGGCATGATATCTTCATCTGCTCTTCAGTCATGTCTGTCATGGTTCATGATGTTAAGCTTTGCTAATACTGATATATATTGATATATTAAATACATATGACATGAAATAAACCAGGTTCTCTCTGTGAATGTAATGTACTCTAAATTTTATAATCCCTGCATTATCAGCCAAATTATAAGATTGTCCGTTTTCAAGATCAAATATAAAGAATTTTAAAATAGGCTTAAAATATCTAACCAAGTCAATAACAATCCTCTAACACCAGTGTCATCATGCTATACGAAAAACAGTGGCAGCTTCTCATTCCTGAGATTACCACGAATCCATCGATACCAAGTTTGTCCTGGTCCATGACTGGGAAGGAGCTGAAATATCCACACAGAGTGAACCTGTTTTTACTGCGAGGTCCGCCAATTAATTGGCGGTGGCCACCCGCGATAATAATTCTGATTAATATATATATATTAATTAGTGTTTTCACTGATAACACTAATTAATTTATATTTGATCTTGATGGTGAAACTAAAGGCGTTTAACACTGAACACCTAACATGAATGCAGCTTCTGAGAGCTAGCTAATATCAGCTAAAACTGTGTTCTGCTGCTGCTCACCTTCCTTCTTGAAAAACCTAGTCAATACTTGCTTCTGTTCAATTAACTTCTCCTCCTTCTTTTCTTTTCTGGAAGCCAGATTTCCCTTTCTTGGGAAAAGACATGACTGACTCTCCTGCCTCCAGCTCTGGCTGTCGGCATCTGCGATGTCTCATAGCTGTACATGCGGCAGTGCAGCCCCTGGCCGCTGGTGTGGACTAAACCACTTTGCACATTTTTAAGGGGTGATAGATGCCTCAGAGATTATTCAGTTATCATTTTTAAGGCGAAATTCTGTTTCTTAACCTCTTTATCCAGGTAAAGGGACGTTTATTAAGACATTAAGTAAGTTGGGCGGAAAAAACAACAACAATAAAACATTTTTATTCAAAGCTGTCTCAGGGCCCCTCCCTGCAGTGGGCCCTGGGTAAACGGTACCCTTCCCCCCCAGTCCGACGCCCCTGGTTACAGTAGGGTGTGAAAGTTTGGCTGCCTTGTTCATCTCCATGGTTTTCCTGTATAAACATTACATTTATCACACACTGGTGTTTATAGGAGTTAGAAAGTATGCAATAGCAATATTAGGCAGGTGCATACATTTAAGCACCACAATGAAGAAATGAGCTGAGGATTGAGCAGATGTGCTACTGTGTTTTGGACTAGCTGCTCTTCTGTGCTAGATCTGTATACAGAGCATTGCAGTAGTCCAAAAGGAAGCTGATAAAAGCTTGTATGGCTCCTTCTAGGTTGTAGTAGCTTAGAAATGGTTTACTTGAGCCAAAAGACAGGGCTTAAAGAAGCTGGTCTTCACAAACAAATCAAGCTGCTTGTCCCATGACTCCCAAATTTCTTACCTGATGTTTAAAACTCGAGGCTAAAGTTCCATACAGGTCAGTCCCCGCAGTAGCAATCGGGTCAGAACTAAACCCTCAGACTGAGCTCAGCTGGAAAAAGTCCACCTTGTGTCGCACTCCATGAAACCCTCTGAGGGGTTCTGCTGGAGCTGAAACCTGGTTTATTCCTTCTGAGCTTCAAACCTCTCTTAGAAAGATTCATCTGGCGATCACCCGTCCAACCAACATGAAGCTCCTAAAATAGAAACCAGTAAAATCTGGATGTTCTGATTCAAGTCTGACTCAGCTGGGCTTCTCGGTCCGTTTCTGACTGATCCAGATCAGAACCGGGCTCTTCCTGATTGAACAGCCCACTTCATATGTTTTAAAGAACAGGTGTATCTACTGGTGACCTCTGACCCCTTTCCCTTTGTTCCCTGTGGGTGTGTAGTCTGCACTTTATCAAGCTGAAGCGACCCATTCTGTCTGTGCCAGGTACCCGAACCTGGACTTTGGCTGGAAGAGATCCATCGATATCAAGACGTTCAGCTCCTGTCCCGAGTCCTGCACTGATGAAGCTGACTGTAGGCACCAGAATCTCACCCCCCAAACACTTCCCAGCCATCCCCAGGGTCCCTGCACCCAGACCCTAACCAACGGCACTACATTTGACCGCGACGGGCACCAACAGGAGTGCAGCTCTTCCGAACCCAGATTTGACTCTACCTCAGTTCCTGTGCCACACCTCCTCAGCCCCTGTCCTCCCCACCCCCTGCATGAATGTACCACAGAGAGAACCTCTCACCATGACAACGCTACCTCAGACTCCCCCAACCTCACCGTCAACCAAGACTCCCCCAGGAACCTGGGGCCCAACCCCGGCCTGATCTTGCAGGCTCTGACTCTGTCCAATGCCAGCGACGGATTCAACCTGGAGCGCTTGGAGATGCTGGGAGACTCCTTCCTGAAACACGCCATCACCACCTACCTGTTCTGCACCTACTCGGATGCCCATGAGGGCCGGCTCAGCTACATGCGCAGCAAAAAGGTGAGGCAGAAGACCAGGATTAGGGGTCCAGAATCCAGCAGATGGGTGAACAGTGCTCTGTGAGGGAACACAAGTGTAGCTGATATGGATTAAAATCGAGAACCGGTACCCATTGTTTCAATTCCTAGGAATCGTTCACCACTTTTGTAACCAATTCACCTTATTAGTTCCAGTAGTCACAAATGACGTCACCGCGCACGTTGCATAGCTTACAGAAGCAGAAAACATGGCGTCTATGCGGCAGAAAACTTTTGGTTATACTTTACAAGAAAGCACGACAACAGGGTAACCGGCAATAATTGCAAAGTAGAGGAAGCATCAAAAATATACAAAAGCCTTTGGGCACAAATTACGAGATAACCTAAAGTTACCGACGTGTGTTGACCCGCTTCGAGAACTTTGCACGTCGTCTCCTGTTAATGAGTAGAGGAAGAAAACGATCTTTTGTAAAGCGCCTCTCAAGACGAAAATCACAGTGCAGGTAACTAACCAGCTAGCAGCCTGTCATGTTAGCGCCATCAGCCTTATATACACACCTTCACACTAGCAGACTCCAGGGAAAAAGGTCTGACCTGTGGGGAGATGTTTCCCACTCTGCTGAAGCTGCAGCCACACTGCACCGAACCAGAAGATGACTCCGCCTTCACAGGGAGCATAAAGGAGAACATTTGGAAAGGTGTTTCCAACCCGTACAGGTACAGCTGATCATTTATCATACAGAGGCTGACAGTTATTGCAGCAGCTGTGCGTAGTTAGTTTTTCCCTCCTGTTTGACTACTCTGGAATGGATGAGGGAATTGGATCGATACAGTCAACAATGCCACTAATATTAATAAAAGCTTATCAATTCCCACCCCTAGTAACTGATAAACAGTTTTCATCTAAACACATAGCTGCAGAATCAGCACCGTGAACCTCCGTCCTCATGCTACCACCACTCTGAAGATAAAAACGTTATCATAAAAAAGCTAAGAGATTGGACCTGGTGGAGCTCTATGGATTGTTGTTGGTTGAGAATGTCCTTACCCCACTGACCTTGTCTACCTGTCCTCCAGGTGAGCAACTGTAACCTGTACCGTTTGGGGAAGAAGAAGGGTCTCCCTAGCAGAATGGTGGTGTCCATCTTTGATCCTCCTGTGAACTGGCTTCCCCCTGGTTACGTGGTGAACCAGGACAGGAGCACCGACAAACTGGACCTAGACGAGGTTGGTGCATCTCAGGTCAGGGTCGGTCAACCAGACGTGCTGGCTTCTGGACCTGCTGCTCTTTGCAGCGCTGGGAGGTGACGGGTGTCATGGACTGTTGCTAGAGCAGCGTGGATCTTAAGGCTAGTTTATACTTCTTCGTCTGCATCGGTCCAGTGACACGCAATGCCTTTGTCTGTAGTTGCAAGGACAGAGTAGAGCCCACCTTTCTAAATATCTGTCTGCAAACCTGTGATTGGTCAGGATGCCGCTTCTTTTAACTTAGTCAACAGCATCGTCATTCCGCCTCAAAAAAGTATGAGACAAACGTATCTAGTGACAGACGCGTACGTATCTAGTGACAGACCCGTACGTATCTAGTGACTGACGCGAACGTATCTAGTGAGCGTACGCGGACGTATCTAGTGAGCGTACGCGGACGTATCTAGTGAGCGTACGTGGACGTATCTAGTGAGCGTACGCGGACGTATCTAGTGAGCGTACGCGTACGTATCTAGTGACGGACGCGTACGTATCTAGTGAGCGGACGAATCTAGTGACGGACTCGTACGTATCTAGTGACGGACGCGTACGTATCTAGTGACGGACACGTACGCATCTAGTGACGGACGCGTACGCATCTAGTGACGGACGCGTACGCATCTAGTGACGGACGCGTACGCATCTAGTGACGGACGCGTACGCATCTAGTGACGGACGCGTACGCATCTAGTGACGGACGCATCTAGTGAGCGTACGCGGACGCATCTAGTGAGCATACGCGGACGCATCTAGTGAGCGTACGCGGACGTATCTAGTGAGCGTACGTGGACGTATCTAGTCAAGTCAAGTCAAAGTCATTTATTGTCATTTCTACCACATGTGCAGGACATACAGAGAAATGAAATTCAGTTTCAGCACACACAATTCAAAGATCAGACATACGTGGGTAAGACACATAACAAGAATTGGTGACTGCGGTCATTCGCAACATGAGTCGCGCTACCTTAATAGATAGATGAAAAGGGTGTTACATGAGGATAAGTGGGGGTAGGTAAAAAAAAAGGCATAGCAGAGTTAGCCCCAGCGGGGAGTAACTCTATTATACAAAAAAAACTCCTTTCACATGGAAGCACAGACAGCACAGATACAACATCAGAGTCCGATGGGGAGGTGGGGATGGGCGGGATCCTGAAGCCTCCAATGGGAGCTGCCACTGCGGCGCATCGACCAGCTGCAGACCAACAAGTGGGAGGGAGATAGTGAGCGTACGCGTACGTATCTAGTGAGCGTACGCGTACGTATCTAGTGAGCGTACGCATCTAGTGACGAACGCGTACGCATCTAGTGAGCGTACGCATCTAGTGACGAACGCGTACGCATCTAGTGACGGACGCGTACGCATCTAGTGACGGACGCGTACGCATCTAGTGACGGACGCGTACGCATCTAGTGACGGACGCGTACGCATCTAGTGACGTACGCATCTAGTGACGGACGCATCTAGTGACGGACGCGTACGCATCTAGTGAGCGTACGCGTACGCATCTAGTGAGCGTACGCGTACGCATCTAGTGAGCGTACGCGTACGTATCTAGTGAGCGTACGCGTACGCATCTAGTGACGGATGCGTACGCATCTAGTGACGGACGCGTACGCATCTAGTGACGGACGCGTACGCATCTAGTGACGGACGCGTACGCATCTAGTGACGGACGCGTACGCATCTAGTGACGGACGCGTACGCATCTAGTCTAGTGACGGACGAGGACGCATCTAGTCTAGTGACGGACGCGGACGTATCTAGTGTATTGACGGACGCGGACGTATCTAGTGTATTGACGGACGCGGACGTATCTAGTCTAGTGACGGACGCGGACGTATCTAGTCTAGTGACGGACGCGGACGTATCTAGTCTAGTGACGGGCTGACGTATCTAGCGACGGACGGACGCGGACGTATCTAGCGACAGACGGACGTATCTAGCGACAGGCGGACGTATCTAGCGACAGGCGGACGTATCTAGTGACAGGCGGACGTAGCTGGAGACAGGCAGACGCGGACGTAGCTGGAGACAGGCAGACGCGGACGTAGCTGGCGACAGACAGACGCGGACGTATCTAGAGACAGACAGACGCGGACGTGTCTAGCGACAGACAGATGCGGACGTATCTAGCGACAGACAGACACGGACTTATCTAGAGACAGATAGACGCGGACGTATCTAGAGACGGATAGACGCGGATGTATCTAGCGACAGACAGACGCGGACGTACCTGGCGACAGACAGACGCGGACGTATCTAGAGACAGACAGACGCGGATGTATCTAGCGACAGACAGACGCGGACTTATCTAGAGACGGATAGACGCGGACGTATCTAGAGATGGATAGATGCGGACGTATCTTAGGACAGACAGACGTGGACGTATCTAGAGACAGACGGACGCGGACATATCTAGCGACAGACGGACGCGGACGTATCTAAGGACAGACGGACGCGGACGTATCTAGCGACAAACGAACGCGGACGTATCTAGCGACAGACGGACGCGGACGTATCTAACGACAGACGGACGCGGACGTATCTAACGACAGACGGACGCGGACATATCTAGCGACGGAAAGACGCGGACGTATCTCGCGACAGACGGACGCGGACGTATCTAGAGACAGACGGACGCGGACGTATCTAGAGACAGACGGACGCGGACGTATCTAGAGACAGACGGACGCAGACGTATCTAGAGACAGACGGACGCGGACGTATCTAGAGACAGACGGACGCGGACGTATCTAGCGACAGACGGACGCGGACGTATCTAGCGACAGACATACGCGGACGTATCTAGCGACAGACATACGCGGACGTATCTAGCGACAGACAGACGTATCTAGCGACAGGCGGACGTATCTAGCGACAGACAGACGGGGACATATCTGGAGACAGACAGACGCGAACGTATCTACAGACAGACATACGCGGACGTATCTAGCGACAGACGGACGCGGACGTATCTAGCGACAGACGGACGTGGACGTATCTAGCGACAGACGGACGCGGACGTATCTAGCGACAGACGGACGCGGACGTATCTAGCGACAGGCGGACGCGGACGTATCTAGCGACAGGCGGGCGCGGACGTATCTAGCGACAGACGGACGCGGACGTATCTAGCAACAGACGGACGCGGACGTATCTAGCAACAGACGGACGCGGACGTATCTAGCAACAGACGGACGCGGACGTATCTAGCGACAGGCGGACGTGTCGACGTATCTAGCGACAGGCGGACTTATCTAGAGACAGATGGACGCGGACGTATCTAGCGACAGACGGCTGCGGACGTATCTACCGACAGGCGGACGCGGACGTATCTAGCGAGAGGCGGACGTATCGACGTATCTAGCGACAGGCGGACGTATCTAGAGACAGGCGGACGTGGACGCATCTAGCAACAGGCGGACGCAGACGTATCTAGCAACAGGCGGACGCGGACGTATCTAGCGACAGGCGGATGTATCTAGAGACAGGCGTACGCGGACGGATCTAGAGACAGGCGGACGCGGACGGATCTAGCGACAGGCGGACGTATCTAGCGACAGGCGGACGTATCTAGCGACAGGCGGACGTATCTAGCGACAGGCGGACGCGGACGTATCTAGCGACAGGCGGACGCGGACGTATCTAGCGACAGGCGGACGCGGACATACCTAGCGACAGGCGGATGTATCTAGCGACAGACGGACGCGGACGTATCTAGCGACAGGTGGACGCGGACGTATCTAGCGACAGGCGGACGCGGATGCGGACGTATCTAGCGACAAGCGGACGCGGACGTATCTAGCGACAGGCGGACGCGGACGTATCTAGCGACAGACGGACACGGACATATCTAGCGACAGGCGGACGCGGACGTATCTAGCGACAGGTGGACGCGGACGTATCTAGCCACAGGCAGACGCGGACATATCTAGCGACAGGCGGATGTATCTAGCGACAGACGGATGCGGACGTATCTAGAGACAGACGGACGTATCTAGCGACAAGCGGACGCAGACGTATCTAGCGACAGGCGGATGCAGACGTATCTAGCGACAGGCGGACGTATCTAGCGACAGGCGGACGCGGACTTATCTAGAGACAGACGCGGACGTATCTAGCGACTGGCGGACGTATCTAGAGACAGACAGACGTGGACGTATCTAGAGACAGACGCAGACGTAGCTAGAGACAGACGTGAACTTATCTAGCAACAGACAGACACAGACGTGTCTAGCGACAGACAGACGCTGACGTATCTAGAGACAGACAGACGCGGCCGTATCTAGCGACAGACGGAAGCGGACGTATCTAGCGACAGACGCGTAACAAACTGGAGAACGAAAAAGTCGTGACATAAACGTTAACACGTCCGTGACTAGGGATGGGTACATTGGACATTTGAATCGATTTGGTACCAAGCACTAACCCTTTACCCTGGATCTTCATTCCTTTTGACATTCATTTTCTAACAATAGACTTTTCCTATCCAAAGTCGACATTTTCGATGGCACCTTCCACTACCTTTGTAGTAGCCCATGGTCCTTTACACTTTCACAATAATGACCCAAAAGCGTAGTTAAATAATATTTAAACACACTAAAAAAAAGGTCAAATGAGTAATAATGAAAGTGAACTTAGGAATTGCAGCACAGTAAAAAAATAAAATCACAATAAAACAAAGACTGACTTGTGACTCCACAGAAAAAAGCCAAATGGTGAAAGTGTGTCCTTAAAGGAGACTACTGGCAACAGGGATGCCTCATGTACAACGTTGTCATTGTCGTCATCACCCAGTCTCACATCGCATTTAGTGGACCCAAACTTTAGAGAACGTTCTTTCTACTATGCTGCTAGCTGTGCTTACATCTGGCCTGCAGCGACTGATGACGTTAGGCTCTTGCACATGCACTGCTGTCTGTCTTGGGAAGTCGGGTATCAAACTCTGTGGTACCGAAACAAGCTGGCTAGCCCCCGGCTTTGAGCCTACGTGCTAACTAGGGCTGCAACAACGAATCGATAAATTCGATGAAAATCGATTACTAAAAGCGTTGGCAACGAATTGCGTCATCGATTCGTTGTGTCGCACAACTCTTCCAAAAGCGCCCCCCCTTCCCGCCCGCCGTTGCGCGCAGACAGATCAGCGCGAGGGAGAGCCGGCAGATCAGCGCAAGGGAGAGCCGGCAGGTGTTTGGAAGAGGAACATGGCAGAAGCAGCGAGAGTCAAAAAAGTAAAACCTTTTTAAGTTTGGGAGCATTTTCAGTTAAATCAGGCGAAGACATTCGTTACCTGCAACGTTTAGGTCAGACTTAGCATGGCACGGGATGATGCAGCGTCTTAAACGCAAGCATGTCGGGATCATCAGCGAGGAAGGAGAGAACTCTGTGTCCGGGTAAATTAAAAACTTTTCAAAAGTGATTCATCCAAGTCCCGGATTATTACACAGGCTAGACATGCCCTAAACTCGTTAAAAAAGAGTCTAAAGTCGTGAGCGCGACGCTTATTAGATGAGCGGGGGACTTGCGCTGCTGCGAACCGGTTCCGCCCAAGGCCGGATTAACTGGGCA
>SSNQ01034351.1:296088-320366 GCA_006942095.1 Nothobranchius kuhntae | reverse complement strand
TTGCCCAGGGCCCACGAACTCTAAAGGGCCCAGGGCATGAGCAAAATACTGTATCTATAATTTCCTGCTTTATGAGGACTATGGTGACCGTACGTTCCGTTTTCCCCGGACGTGTCCACTTTTCACTCTCTGTCCGTCGCGTCCGGACTGCGGGTTCTTGTATTGATGAAAATGTCCGGCTTTTCATCCAGGAGCAGGGATCGAATTATGGGGGAGCTGTATATCCTACACATCCGGGGAACCGGAAAAAAGTTTTCTATATTATATCATTTTTGGACTCTTTTGAGCAGAGAGCGGCACAGCGCATTGTTGTGCAGCGATCCAGGCTGCTGCTTCCAGCGCACGGTCCATTCTCAAAGTGGCGCAACCAAAAAACTATAATTAGCACACGATCGTTCATGTCTGCACATGTTGTCTATTTTCTGTCTTATTTGTGCCTGCAGCGCTCTGCTACTGCGGAGCTCATCCCCTGTGCTGCGGTGATGTCACCTCACGCAGCATCGAAAACGCGCTCTGCGCTTTGTGGTCAGGAGATCCCTTTGATCTGCTCAGAAGTAACTGATGAGGTGAAAAAGTAAGAATCCAGGCAGCAGTTTTTCTGGAGAATTAAGAGGAGATGCAGGAAGATGAGAGACAGACAGGACAGGAAAATAGTTAAATAAAAACAAGAAAACAAAACAAAGTGTTGAAAAGTAAAATGTAGATAGATTTATCTCCACTACACGTTTTTACCAGTATAAAACAATAAGTTACACACATGTAATATTTATAAATTTGATACTATTCAGATCACCTTCAACACTCAGTCACACACCCAGGGCCGTTTCAAGACATTTTGGGGGCCAAGGCAAAATGCCCCCCCCAGAAGCCTCTGTGTAATTCATACCCTCTCCAGTAGCGTTAGTTATACAGTGTTTATAAAAGCCCCTCAGACATTACTGACATGTTCTAATATTATCAGATGAAAAACTAAATTATCAGACACGCTGTCTCATCTGCTGCTTTTCTAAACTTGCAAAAAGTAACAAAACTATTTGAAAGCCACTATTTGTGGATTCTCTGAAAGTTTCCATGGAGTGTGTGACAACTTATTTTTTCAGTCATTTTTGGAAATAGTGATCAATTTTGATTAATTCACAGCCTATGTTTAATTACATTTAAAAATTAGTTGTTTGACATCCCCAGTTATAATAAATGTCTACAGATGAGATCAAACAAAACAGATGAGAATTGCCCTTAAGCTGTTTAATTGGACCAAGCATTTTAGGTCACAGATAGATGTAGCTTAGGGTCTCTGTCTATACACCTTATAAGACAATTTAGGTGATGGCATGTTGTTTTTCTGCTATTGAACTGTTTTCTAATAATGCTGTGTTAAATAAAGTGAAGGAAGGAGAGAAATAACATTTCCCTAGCAGTTTTTAAAAATTTCCCCATGTAATCCGATTAATCGATTAATCGTGTCGAGACCCCATCCGATTAATCGATTATCCAAATAATCGTTTGTTGCAGCCCTAGTGCTAACATCCATCACCAAGCCTGAATTAGCTTAACGATTGTAACTATCACTAGCGTCCGCTGAGCTTCAGCCTTAAGTTCTACTACCCTCCGGCTGACATGTACAGTTGTGGTCAGAAGTTTACATACACTTGTAAAAAATATAATATAATGGCTCTACTGAGTGTCCCGTTATTTCTAAAACTCTGATTTTTCTCTGATAGAGTGATTGGAACAGATACTTCTTTGTCACAAAAACATTCATGAAGTTTGGTTCTTTAATGTCTTTATTATGGGTTAACAGAGAAAAGTGATCACATTTGCTGGGTCACAAATATACATACAGCAACATGAACTAGCAATTTAGGTGACTTAGAAACGTGTCACAGGGTTCCCACGTGTCCTGGAAAACCTGGAAAACCTGGAAAATGATAGTCCAATTTTCCAGTCATGGAAAACACATGGAAAATGGGGGGAATTGCAAAATGTCCTGGAAATTTTTGAGTTGTCCTGGAAAATAATTTTCCCTCCTTGTGGATAAACAAACAGATTAAACATTTTGGGCAATATTGGGCTGTAGCGCTTCTCGTTTCATTTCTGCATTTAGCTAGCACAGTGCCCCACATGATGCTTCCAACCAATCAGATTGCATATTCCCCTTCAGTTCCAGTTCCACTTCTGTTTTTCCAACTGTCTTTTTTGTTAGATTTACAGATTTTTCACCCCTAGATTTATTTCTCCAAAGAAGGGCCAAAAGTAGCGACTCGGTTCACGAGTATTGCTTTATCGCAGTTTATAGAGTGAGAGGTTTTTCTCCTTCTCTCTGTTGAGTGACAAAGGAGCAGCGGAGAGCTTTTGTTTTTTTCACTCATGCGTTGAGACGAGCGAACATGACGAGAGCTTCGGGATAGCAACGGATAGCAGGTAGTCTACCGGACCCGCGCTCCACTCAGTAATTCATACTAGTTCTATCGTCTGACAGCAGAAACAAAAATATGTGAATGAGAAAAATGTCATGAATTCGATTCTATCAAAAATACTAAGTATGTGCTCAGAGGACAGAGCTTCAGCTGTTCATACTGTTTTTAGCTAGCTACACAGAACGCAGCCAGGTGGCAGTGAGAACTGAAGACTGGCATGGTCATTTGAACAAAGTTGTTAATGTAATTAAATTGAATTCAACACGGCTAAATTAATAACTGGAATGATTTTAAGTGGTATCTATATATTTATCATATTATTGCTACGTACAGTCCAGACAAAAAAGGTAGTGAACAACTACAAGTACTTATCTCTGAGGTAGAAAAAAAAATTTTCAGGTCCAATATGTCTGTGGTGTTAGCGGGAGATATTAGCCTAGTCATCTACCCTGAATCTTGTTTCTGGATGACTGGACTAACCTAAAATGACCAATACTGGAACAACAAAATGCAGTTTAACATCCAACTATGTGAAATAAGCAGTAAAGTGTAATGTGGTGTATACAGTAAGTATAATACATAGAATATGAAAGATATAAAAGAGCTAAGGTTTGAAAAGCAGGCCTAATTTATTGAATAAACAGTCAATATAAACAGTAACAATCTTTCAAAATATGTCTTTGTGTCCTTTATAGGCAGGAGTGAGTGATGTCAGGAAGACGGTGCAAATTCAAAACTTTTCAAAACAGGCTTTTTGCTAGCCCCAAGACTCTCTGCCTGTGTGTTGGGGTTTACCCCGGGGGACGAGAGGGTAGCTTCCCTGTGCCTTCGGGTCGGGGAACGGATCCTGACTGTTGTTTGCGCTTATGGGATAAATATCAGTTCAGAGTACCCACCCTTTTTGGAGTCCCTGGGACGAGTGCTAGATAGTGCTCCATCAGGGAACTCCATTGTCCTACTGGGGGACTTCAATGCTCACGTGGGCAATGACAGCATGACCTGGAGGGGTGTGACTGGGGGGAACGGCCCACCTGATCTGAACTCGAGTGGTGTTTCATTAGTGGACTTCTGTGCAAGCCGCAGTTTGGCCATAAGGAACACCATGTTCGAACATAAGGATGCCCATCGGTACACTTGGTACCAGGGCAGCCTAGGTCGCAGGTCGATGATAGACTTTGTAGTCTTATCATCTGACCTACGGCCGTATGTTTTGGACACCCGAGTGAAGAGAGGAGCGGAGCTGTCAACTGATCACCACCTGGTGGTGAGTTGGATCAGATGGCAGGGGAAGATGCTGCATAGACCTGGCAGACCCAAATGCATAGTGAGGGTCTGCTGGGAATGCCTGACAGAAGAACCTGTCAAGACGGTCTTCAACTCCCACCTCCAGCAGAGCTTTGACCGCGTCCCGAGAGCAGAGGGGGACATTGACTCCAAGTG
Organism: Nothobranchius kuhntae; assembly: GCA_006942095.1. Classification (NCBI taxonomy): domain Eukaryota; kingdom Metazoa; phylum Chordata; class Actinopteri; order Cyprinodontiformes; family Nothobranchiidae; genus Nothobranchius; species Nothobranchius kuhntae. The sequence continues at coordinate 316,509 of SSNQ01034351.1, read as the reverse complement.
GGCTTTGTTCCACTCTGCGATTGTTGAGGCGGCTGTTGCTAGCTGGGGTCGCAAGGTGGCTGGTGCCAGTCGTGGTGGCAACCCCCGTACCCGCTGGTGGACACCAGAGGTTCAGGGAGCCGTCAGGCTGAAGAAGGAGGCCTACAAGGCGTGGCTGGTCTGTGGGTCTCCGGAGGCAGCAGACAGGTACCGGATATCCAAGCGGGGTGCAGCAGTGGCAGTTGACAAGGCAAAATCTCGGGCGTGGGAGGAGTTTGGTGAGGCCATGGAGAAAGACTATCGATCGGCTCCAAAGAGGTTCTGGCAAACTGTCCGGCATCTCAGGAGAGGAAGGTAGTAACTTGCTCACACTGTTTACAGTGGGGATGGGGAGCTGCTGACGTCAACTGGGGCTATAGTCGGTTGGTGGAAGGAATACTTTGAGGAGCTCCTCAATCCCTCCTACGCGCATTCCGAGGAGGAACCAGAGCCAGGAGACCTGGAGATGGACTGTCCAATCTCGGGGGCAGAAGTTGCTGAGGTAGTCAAACAACTACACAGCAGCGGAGCCCCGGGGGTGGATGAGATTCGTCCTGGGTATCTCAAGGCTATGGATGTTGTAGGGCTGTCGTGGTTGACATGTCTCTGCAACATTGCGTGGTCATCAGGGGCAGTTCCTGTGGAGTGACAGACTGGGGTGGTGGTCCCCATCTTTTAGAAGGGTGACCTGAGGGTGTGTTCCAACTATAGGGGGATCACACTCCTCAGCCTCCCTGGAAAAGTCTACTTCAAGGTACTGGAGAGGAGGGTCCGATCGATAGTTGAGTCTCAGATCGAGGAGGAGCAATGTGGTTTTCGTCCTGGCCGTGGAACTGTGGACCAGCTCTATACCCTTGCAAGGGTGATGGAGGGGACATGGGAGTTTGCCCAACCAATCCACATGTGTTTTGGATTTGGAGAAGGCTTATGACCGTGTCCCCACGGGCACTTTGTTGGGGACGCTCCAGGAGTATGGGGTGGGTGGCTTTCTGTTAAGGGCCATTCAGTCCCTTTACCAGGGGAGCGTGATTTAGGTCCACATAGCTGGTAGTAAGTTGGACCTGTTCCCGGTGAGGGTTTGACTCCGCCAGGGCTGCCCTTTGTCACCAGTTCTGTTCATTACCTTTATGGACAGAATTTCTAGGCGCAGCCGTGGTGTGGAGTGTGTCGAGTTTGGTGGCAGGAGAATCCTGTCTTTGCTTTTTGCGGATGATGTGGTCCTCCTAGCTTCATCCAGCTCTGACCTTCAGCTCTTGCTAGGTAGGTTCGCGGCCGAGTGTGAAGCGGCTGAGATGAGGATCAGCACCTCCAAATCTGAGACCATGGTTCTCGACCGGAAAAGTGTGGCTTGCCAACTCCAGGTCGGGAGAGGTCCTACCTAAGGTGGAGGAGTTAAGGTATCTCAGGGTCTTGTTCACGAGTGAGGGTAGGAGGGATCGGGAGATCAACAGGCGGATTGGTTCGGCATCCGCAGTGATGCGGACGTTGAGCCGATCTGTCGTGGTGAAGAGGGAGCTGAGCCAGAAAGCCAGGCTCTCGATTTACCGGTCAGTCTACGTCCCAATCCTCACCTATGGTCATGAGCTTTGGGTAATGAACGAAAGAACGAGATTGCGGATACAAGTGGCCGAAATGAGTTTCCTCCGTAGGGTGGCCGGGCTCAGCCTTAGAGATAGGGTGAGGAGCTCGGACATTCGGGAGGGACTCTGAGTAGAACCGCTGCTCCTCCGGATCGAAAGGAGTCAGTTGAGGTGGTTTGGGCATCTGGTCAGGATGCCGCCTGGACGCCTCCCTGGGGAGGAGTTTCGGGCATGTCCTGCCGGCAGGAGGCCCCCAGGTCGACCCAGGATACGTTGGAGAGGTTACATCTCCAATCTGGTCCGGGAACGCCATGAGGTCCTGCCGGAGGAGCTGGTGGAGGTGGCAGGGGGAGAGGATGGTCTGGAGCTCCCTAGTTGGGATGCTGCCCCCATGACCCGGACCTGGATAAGCGGAGGAAGACGACGACGATTTCAATCAGCACAGTGAATTAACCTGGTTCAGTTGCTGAGCAGAACAAAAACATGACATGGAGATGACTTGATGATCCCACAGTGTCACATCTCTGGTATGAACTAAAGTAGAGAATAACTTCTGTTTTAGTTGTGTTGCATTGCAAGTAGAGGAAAGCAGGTGGGATTGTGAAAGACAAAAATCTTTCCACAACTATATTGTCAAAATAACGGTATAGGTAGGTACAATATCATATCTGTTTCTAAATATATCGGGATATCGGCAAACTGTAGTTTTGATAACTTGACTTGTACACTGAAAAAAGTCTTGAAAATGTCCTGGAAAAGTCCTGGAAAATAATTTCAAGAAAAGAGTGGGAACCCTGGTGTCAGTGAACTGAGCTTCATAGCATGGCCTCTTAACTTCTTGTGAGTGATTATGAGTGACTACAGCGGGTGACTTCTCTTAGGCCAGGTAAATAGGGCTCATTGGATACAAACGCCCACAAACGCTACAATGGGAAAGTCAAAGGAGCTCAGCATGGATCTGAAAAAGCGAATTATTGACTTGAACAAGTCAGGAAAGTCACTTGGGGCCATTTCAAAGCAGCTGCAGGTCCCAAGAGCAACAGTGCAAACAATTGTTTGTAAGTATAAGGTGCATGGCACTGTTTCATCACTGCCAAGATCAGGAAGAAAACGCAAGCTATCACCTGCTGCTGAGAGAAAATTGGTCAGGAGGGTAAAGAGTGAACCAAGAATCACCAAAAAGCAGATCTGTCAAGAATTAGAAGCTGCTGGAACACAGGTGTCATTGTCCACAGTCAAACGTGTTTTGCATCTCCTTGGACTGAGAGGCTGCCATGCAAGAAGGAAGCCCTTGCTCCAAAAGCGGCACCTTAAGGCTCGACTGAAGTTTGCTGCTGATCACATGGACAAAGATAAGACCTTCTGGAGGAAAGTTCTGTGGTCAGACGAAACGAAAATCAAGCTTTTTGGCCACAATGCCCAGCAATATGTTTGGAGGAGAAAAGGTGAGGCCTTTAACCCCAAGAACACCATGCCTACAGTCAAGCATGGTGGTGGGAATATTATGCTGTGGGGCTGTTTTGCTGCCAATGGAACTGGTGCTTTACAGAGAGTAAATGGGATAATGAAGAAGGAGGATTACCTTCACATTCTTCAACATAACCTCAAATCATCAGCACGAAGGTTGGGTCTTGGGCGCAGTTGGGTGTTCCAACAGGACAATGACCCCAAACACACATCAAAAGTGGTAAAGGAATGGCTAAATCAGGCTAGAATAAGGGTTTTAGAATGGCCTTCCCAAAGTCCTGACTTAAACCCCATTGAAAACATGTGGACAGTGCTGAAGAAACAAGTCCATGTCAGAAAGCCATCAAATTTAACTGAACTTCACCAATTCTGTCAAGAGGAGTGGTCAAAGATTCAACCAGAAGCTTGCCAGAAGCTTGTGGATGGCTACCAAAAGCGCCTGATTGAAGTGAAAATGGCTAAGGGACATGTAACCAAATATTAGCACTGCTGTATGTATATTTGTGACCCAGCAAATGTGATCACTTTTCTCTGTTAACCCATAATAAAGACATTAAAGAACCAAACTTCATGAATGTTTTTTGTGACAAAGAAGTATCTGTTCCAATCACTCTATCAGAGAAAAATCAGAGTTTTAGAAATAACGGGACACTCAGTAGAGCCATTATATTATATTTTTTACAAGTGTATGTAAACTTCTGACCACAACTGTACTACATTCTAGTACAGTTGTAGTACTCTAGGGTTGTCCAGCCTGTACATTGGATGCATGTAAGTGACGTTTAACCCACAAGCTCCCATCCAACTGGTGGCATATGCAAAAGGAGAGCAAACCCCACACAGCTGCTCCTGCAAGGTTACTAGTTAAGCAGCTGGAAATTTGCACATGACTTTTATTTTGAAAGTGTTGATGTTTTACACTGCTTTCATGTTTGATTTCCTGTCTGACCGGATCTGAACTGTAGAATGTGATGCGTTCTGGAAGTACATTACACGTCTTAAGGCTTTTGGGATGCGTCTAAAACCTGATGCTTCACGGCCGATGGAAAGGAACCCGTCCGCCATAACGACGGCTTATTGCTACGAAGTACGTTTAACAGATGTTACGCGACGCTTACATGTCGGGTGAAAGAGGGGGTGGGGTTAGGACCTCGTTGGTCTTTTGTGGCTTTTCCCTTTTTTCTGTCCCTTGTGACTTGTCCAGTCCAAGTCCTTTTTAAGAGAGACTGCATTGCAGTTCACGGTTCTTCACAATCGGCTCTAGTCCAGGCGTTGTTTTACTAATTTGTTGTATTTTTAAAGCCAGGTTAAAAAAGGGATATTGTAACGACTCTGTTTCTGACCCGACCTTCATAATGAAGCTGACTGATGTCCTCTTCTTCCAGGCGAGAGAGGAGCTAGTGTCCAACGGGAGGTCTGTGAATGACTTTGAAGATGAGGAGCGGGACGATGTGGGTGAGGACTTGGATGAAGATGAGTTGTTGCTGAAAGATGAGCCAAAAGATGACGTCAACATGGAGGATGACCTGGAGTACTACAAGGAGCACATCCGCTTTATCGACAACATGCTTCTGGGCTCTGGCGCTTTTGGAAAGAAGATCTCTCTGAGCACCTTTCCCTCTTCCCCCAGCCCAGCTTCAGGCTCCTCCCCCTCCTTGGACCCCTCCTATGAATGGAAAGCCCCCAAGAAGCCTGCCCATTTTGCTGAGCAAGCGATAGCAGCTGAGGAATTCGATTACAGCTCTTGGGACGCCATGTGTTACCTGGACCCTAGCAAGGTGGGGGAGGAAGATGACTTTGTGGTGGGGTTTTGGAACCCATCGGAGGAGAACTGCGGCACTGATCTAGGGAAGCAGTCCATCTCCTACGACCTGCACACGGAGCAGTGCATTGCCGACAAGAGCATCGCTGACTGCGTGGAGGCTCTTCTGGGCTGCTATCTGACCAGCTGTGGCGAGAGAGCTGCCCAGATGTTCCTCTGCTCTCTGGGCTTGAAGGTGAGTTGGGTCTTTCTGCCCGGGTTGTCTGACAGAGCATGAGCTCTGATCCAGACCAAGACCAGAGGTCTAGGGGTGCCCTCCCAGCGTTAGGTAGCTGGGGTCCTGTACTCATCCTCCAAAAAGTTCTACTATATAACAATACCGGACTCGTGTCCTGTGGGACTCCTGTTCTGTGGGGTTTTGTGTCCTGTGGGATTCCTATTCTGTGGGGCTTGTGTCCTGTGGGATTCCTATTCTGTGGGGCTTGTGTCCTGTGGGACTTGTGGGACTCGTGTCCTGTGGAACTTGTGTCCTGTGGGACTGGTGTGCTGTGGGACTCGTGTCCTGTGGGACTTGTGGGACTCGTGTCCTGTGGAACTTGTGTCCTGTGGGACTCGTGTGCTGTAGGACTTGTGTCCTGCGGGACTTATGTGCTGTGGGACTCGTGTCATGTGGTACCTGTGTCCTGTGGGACTGGTGTGCTGTAGGACCTGTGTCCTGTGGGACTCGTGTGCTGTGGGACTCGTGTCCTGTGGGACTTGTGGAACTTGTGTCCTGTGGGACTTGTGTGCTGTAGGACTTGTTTCCTGCGGGACTCGTGTGCTGTGGGACTTGTGTCCTGTGGGATTTGTGTCCTGTTGGACCTGTGTCCTGTGGTACTCGTGTGCTGTGGAACTTGTGTCCTGTGGGACTCGTACTGTGGGACTTGTGTCCTGTGGGACGTGTGTTCTGTGGGACTGGTGTCCTGTGGGACTCGTGTGCTGTAGGACTTGTGGGACTTGTGTCCTGTGGGACTTGAGTGCTGTAGGACTTGTGGGATTTGTGTCCTGTGGGACTCGTGTCCTGTGGGACTGGTGTCCTGTGGGACTCGTGTGCTGTAGGACTTGTGGGATTTGTGTCCTGTGGGACTCGTGTCCTGTGGGACTCGTGTGCTGTAGGACTTGTGGGACTTGTGTCCTGTGGGACTTGAGTGCTGTAGGACTTGTGTCCTGCAGGACTCGTGTGCTGTGGGACTTGTGGGACTCGTGTGCTGTGGGATGTGTGTCCTGGGGGACTCGTGCCCTGTGGGACTCCTGTCCTGTGGAACTTGTGTCCTGTGGGACTCGTGTACTGTAGGACTTGTGTCCTGCAGGACTCGTGTGCTGTGGGACTCGTGTCCTGTGGGACTCGTGTGCTGTGGGACCTGTGGGACTCGTGTCCTGTGGAACTTGTTTCCTGTAGGACTCGTGTACTGTGGGACTCGTGTCTTGTGGGGCTCGTGTCCTGTAGGACTTGTGTCCTGTGGGACTCGTGTACTGTGGGACTCGTGTACTGTGGGACTCGTGTCCTGTGGGACCTGTGGGACTCGTGTCCTGTGGAACTTGTGTCCTGTGGGACTCGTGTCCTGTGGGACTTGTGGGGCTTGTGTCCTCTGGGACTCGTGTCCTGTGGGACTTGTGTCTTGTGGGACTCGTGTCCTGTGGGACTCGTGTGGTGTGGGACTTGTGTCTTGCTGGAGTTGTGTCCTGTGGGATTCCTATTCTGTGGGGCTTGTGTCCTGTGGGACTTGTGGGACTCGTGTCCTGTGGAACTTGTGTCCTGTGGGACTGGTATGCTGTGGGACTCGTTTCCTGCGGGACTCGTGTGCTGTGGGACTCGTGTCCTGTGGGACTTGTGTCCTGTGGGACTTGTGGAACTTGTGTCCTGTGGGTCTCGTGTGCTGTAGGACTTGTGTCCTGCGGGACTTATGTGCTGTGGGACTTGTGGGACTCGTGTCATGTGGTACTTGTGTCCTGTGGGACTGGTGTGCTGTAGGACCTGTGTCCTGTGGGACTCGTGTGCTGTGGGACTCGTGTCCTGTGGGACTTGTGTCCTGTGGGACTTGTGGAACTTGTGTCCTGTGGGACTTGTGTGCTGTAGGACTCGTTTCCTGCGGGACTCGTGTGCTGTGGGACTTGTGTCCTGTGGGATTTGTGTCCTGTTGGACCTGTGTCCTGTGGTACTCGTGTGCTGTGGGACGTGTGTTCTGTGGGACTCGTACTGTGGGACTCGTGTCCTGTGGGACGTGTGTTCTGTGGGACTGGTGTCCTCTGGGACTCGTGTGCTGTAGGACTTGTGGGACTTGTGTCCTGTGGGACTCGTGTGCTGTAGGACTTGTGGGACTTGTGTCCTGTGGGACTCGTGTCCTGTGGGACTCGTGTGCTGTAGGACTTGTGTCCTGCAGGACTCATGTCCTGTGGAACTTGTGTCCTGTGGGACTCGTGTGCTGTAGGACTTGTGGGACTTGTGTCCTGTGGGACTTGAGTGCTGTAGGACTTGTGTCCTGCAGGACTCGTGTGCTGTGGGACTTGTGTCCTGTGGGATGTGTGTCCTGGGGGACTCGTGTCCTCTGGGACTCCTGTCCTGTGGAACTTGTGTCCTGTGGGACTCGTGTACTGTAGGACTTGTGTCCTGCAGGACTCGTGTGCTGTGGGACTCGTGTCCTGTGGGACTCGTGTGCTGTGGGACCTGTGGGACTCATGTCCTGTGGAACTTGTTTCCTATGGGACTCGTGTACTGTGGGACTCGTGTCTTGTGGGGCTCGTGTCCTGTAGGACTTGTGTCCTATGGGACTCGTGTACTGTGGGACTCGTGTCCTGTGGGACCTGTGGGACTCGTGTCCTGTGGAACTTGTGTTCTGTGGGACTCGTGTCCTGTGGGACTTGTGGGGCTCGTGTCCTGTGGGACTCGTGTCCTGTGGGACTTGTGTCTTGTGGGACTCGTGTCCTGTGGGACTCGTGTGGTGTGGGACTTGTGTCTTGCTGGAGTTGTGTCCTGTGGGACTCGTGTCCTGTGGGACTTGTGGGACTTGTGTACTGTGGGACTCGTGTCCTGTGGGACTTGTGTCTTGTGGGACTCGTGTCCTGTGGGACTCGTGTGGTGTGGGACTTGTGTCCTGTGGGACTCATGTCCTATTGGACTTGTGGGACTCGTGTCCTGTGGGACTTGTGGGACTCATGTCCTGTGGAACTTGTTTCCTGTGGGACTCGTGTACTGTGGGACTCGTGTCTTGTGGGGCTCGTGTCCTGTAGGACTTGTGTCCTGTGGGACTCGTGTACTGTGGGACTCGTGTCCTGTGGGACCTGTGGAACTCGTGTCCTGTGGGACCTGTGGAACTTGTGTCCTGTGGGACTCGTGTCCTGTGGGACTTGTGGGGCTCGTGTCCTGTGGGACTTGTGTCTTGTGGGACTTGTGTGGTGTGGGACTTGTGTCTTGCTGGACTTGTGTCCTGTGGGACTCATGTCCTGTGGGACTTGTGGGACTTGTGTACTGTGGGACTCGTGTCCTGTGGGACTTGTGTCTTGTGGGACTCGTGTCCTGTGGGACTCGTGTGGTGTGGGACTTGTGTCTTGCTGGACTTGTGTCCTGTGGGACTCATGTCCTATTGGACTTGTGGGACTCGTGTCCTGTGGGACTTGTGGGACTCATGTCCTGTGGGACTCGTGTTCTGTAGAACTTGTGTCTTGTGGGACTCGTTTCTTGTGGGGCTTGTGTCCTGTGGCACTTGTGGGACTCGTGTCCTATAGGACTTGTATCTTGTGGAACTCGTGTTCTGTGGGACTCGTGTGGTGTGGGACTTGTGTCTTGCTGGACTTGTGTCCTGTGGGACTCGTGTCCTATTGGACTTGTGGGACTCGTGTCCTGTGGGACTCGTGTGGTGTGGGACTTGTGTCTTGCTGGACTTGTGTCCTGTGGGACTGGTGTGCTGTAGGACCTGTGTCCTGCGGGACTCGTGTGCTGTGGGACTTGTGTCCTGTGGGACTTGTTTCCTGCGGGACTCGTGTGCTGTGGTACTTGTGTCCTGTTGGACCTGTGTCCTGTGGGACTCGTGTGGTGTGGGACTTGTGTCCTGTGGGACTGGTGTGCTGTAGGACCTGTGTCCTGCGGGATTCGTGTGCTGTGGGACTCCTGTTCTGTGGGTTTTGTGTGCTGTAGGACCTGTGTCCTGCGGGACTCGTGTGCTGTGGTACTTGTGTCCTGTTGGACCTGTGTCCTGTGGGACTCGTGTGGTGTGGAACTTGTGTCCTGCTGGACTTGTGTTCTGTGGGACGTGTGTCTTGTGGGACTCCTGTCCTGTGGGACTCGTGTACTGTAGGACTTGTGTCCGGCTGGACTTGTGTCCTGCTGGACTTGTGTCCTGTGGGACTCGTGTACTGTGGGATTTGTGTCCTGCGGGACTCGTGTGCTGTGGGACCTGTGGAACTTGTGTCCTGTGGGACTCGTGTGCTTTAGGACTTGTGTACTGTAGGACTCGTGTCCTGTGGGACTTGTGGGACTCGTGTCCTGTGGGGCTTGTGTCCTGTGGGACTTGTGGGACCCGTGTCCTGTAGGACTTGTGTCTTGTGGAACTCGTGTCCTGTGGGACTTGTGTCTTGTGGGACTCGTGTGGTGTGGGACTTGTGTCCTGTGGGACTCGTGTCCTATTGGACTTGTGGGACTCGAGTCCTGTGGGACTCGTGTCCTGTGGGACTTGTGGGACTCATGTCCTGTGGGACTTGCGTCCTGTGGGACTCGCGTTCAGTGGGACTCGCGTTCAGGGGGAGATGTGGGACTCGTGTCTTTTTTGACTCGTAGCAATTCTTTATAATTAATTCTTATGAACGTAAACCCAATCTACATAAATGGTGACTTGTGCACCGAGTCGCAGATGCACTGGTAAAAGACGTCCCTCAGAAAGGCATTGTGTTGTTGGGCTGCAGAGAGGAAGAGGAGGGGTGAATATAGCTACTGATGACCTCATTTCCTGTGTGACACGTACAGTCCCATTGACGACATGTATTCCTGTTCAACTATGAAAGCATTGGTACATCAAAGTAAGACTAGATCCTTTAGAACTCCTGATCTAGGCACGAGTTGTCCACGTGGGGACAGCATGGCTACAGGTCCATAAGACTTTCAGCCAGGTGTTCAGGGATGTTTGAAGCCGTATCGCCACTCCCACTGCAGTCATGAATAAAACCACCCATCTGTATCGGTACTGAGTGTGTCCCGAAGGCTCTGGTCTCACTGGTTTTGGACCAGGATGTAAACTCATCACTGTTGCTGGCTGCAGGTCTTACCGGTGGAGAGGGAACTCCAGCGAGCTGCAGTGGTGCTTGGTGGTGCACACCCAGCTGTGGACCAGACTTACGGCTGGCTGAAGATCCCGCCGCGCTGCATGCTGGACCATCCGGACGCTGAGCGGACGCTGCATCACCTGATTTCTGGCTTTGAGAACTTTGAGAAGAAAATCAACTACAGGTTTGAGAACAAGGCGTACCTGCTGCAGGCCTTCACCCACGCCTCCTACCACTACAACACCATCACTGGTCAGACCCAAGCCACAGTCACACTTTCAACCTGATGCTGCTTTGACCTTTGACCTTAGCCCAGGCCCTGTCTCCTCAGATTGTTACCAGCGACTGGAGTTTCTTGGCGATGCAATCTTAGACTACCTCATAACGAAGCACCTTTACGAAGACCCGCGGCAGCACTCGCCCGGCGTGCTGACCGACCTGCGCTCGGCACTCGTCAACAACACCATCTTTGCCTCGCTGGCTGTGAAATATGACTACCACAAGTATTTCAAGTCCATCTCGCCGGAGCTGTTCTACGTCATTGACGACTTTGTGCAGTTTCAGTTGGAGAAGAATGAGATGCAGGGCATGGACTCTGAGGTGAGTCTGACTTGGATGAATCTGGGTGGGCTCGGACTTGCACGAGCAGTTTCTGCTCTCATGAATGTGGAAAGCCCCGGGCACATGTGCAGAGTCACAGAGGGGCGGGGAAGTCCGTGAGCGTTGCTGCTTTTGGAGACGCCGAACCAGAGCTGGACCATGTAGGAAACAGCTTCTGGATAAAAAACATGAAAATGTAAGGTACCGTTTCTCTCCCGGCAGCTTTCCTTTACTCGTCAGAGCAGCGCTCCGCACAGAAGCCGGCTCCTTCACACGGGGAAAACCGGCAGTACTGGTTTTCAAAGTAAAATACATTCATAAGTTTCCTTTAAACTGTGATGATGGTTAGTATACAAGCACAGATAAAGACTGTGAGTCTCTTTTTTACGTTGTTTTAACCCTCTGGGACGCTGTAGCAGCAAGGCTCCGCCTCCATGAGTTTCGGTTTCAGTTCAGCTTTAAAAAGGAGATTATAAACTACACCCCAGTGTTTAAGTTGTGTTACTAGGCAACGTAAAAGCGGAGTTATACTAAACTAACAAACCACCTGTTTGTAGACAATCTGATCACTTGTCAAAACAGCAGTTTAGTAATCCGTGAGAGGGAACGTGCTTGTGAACATGAACACATGAGATCCTTATGCTGTTGGTGGAAGTCTCACATATAGCATCATTATGTAGCTGAGAGAGAGAGGAAGGCCGCACGAGGATCGAGATGTGCTCAAAAAGGAGCCGCTTCGCGGGGAAGGAGTGGCGCGAGCGGAGTAACAACAAACAGTTAGACAGATGTTGACGGTAAACTTCATATTTTGGAGCGATCCGGACAGATATGTTGTCTCTGCAGTTTAGTCGGCTTTTATTAGGCTTTAATAAATGATGATGAGAAGGATAAATGTCCACCAGGCAGTTCAGGTAGTACGGCTGTTATTTTAACTGGAAGCAGAGGAAGTGGGCGGAGACTCACAGCCGGAGTCTGAGGCAAACAGCGAGGATGTTGATGACGATGTGGCAGATCCATCCTTCCTCACAGAAGAGTTGGGTCATGATGAGGTAGAGGATGAAGGCAGAGGTCCAGCTCCTCGGAGATCCAACAAGAGGAGTGGGCGGCGCCGCACAGCTGCAGATCTCGATCTCCGCGACGTGAGACGGAGCCACTCCCCACTCCAAAATGCATGTACATTATTGCCAAATTAATAAAATAAGTATAGATTCATAAAGTCCAGGTTGTGCTGAAAAGATTGATGCCACATAAGGCAGTGGTTAGGGCTTTTATTTTGGAAATACAAAGGAAAACTCTAAATTAGTCCAAAACGGCTAATTACCCCAGAGGGTTCATGTATACCCCGACATTCATTCAGAAGGTACGTTGTTTTAATCCATTCATTCAGAAGGTACGTTGTTTTAATTCATTCATTCAGAAGGTACGTTGTTTTAATTCATTCATTCAGAAGGTACGTTGTTTAATTCATTCATTCAGAAGGTACGTTGTTTAATTCATTCATTCAGAAGGTACGTTGTTTTAATTCATTCATTCAGAAGGTACGTTGTTTTAATTCATTCATTCAGAAGGTACGTTGTTTTAATTCATTCATTCAGAAGGTACGTTGTTTTAATTCATTCATTCAGAAGGTACGTTGTTTAATTCATTCATTCAGAAGGTACGTTGTTTAATTCATTCATTCAGAAGGTACGTTGTTTTAATTCATTCATTCAGAAGGTACGTTGTTTAATTCATTCATTGTGAAGGTGTGGCAGCTTTTATTTTGACACATTGTGGAAACCCTGGGTTAAGCTAGCTGGTTCTGCAGAACAAGTGCATCGTGGGTCATCAGAACCCACCGAAGCAGGTCCAGACCCTGATCTTCCAGCAGTAGCTCCTACCAGCGTTGTTCTGATCTTCACTAATGAAGATTTTCTCCATCACTCTCTGGGAACGCCGAAGATCATCAGTCTGTTTCCCTTTCCCGTCAGTAAGCAGCTGTGTTTTCTTCTTCAGCTGCGACGCTCTGAAGAAGACGAGGAGAAGGAGGAGGACATCGAAGTCCCAAAGGCAATGGGGGACATCTTTGAGTCTTTGGCTGGAGCCATTTACATGGACAGCAGGATGTCTCTGGAGACGGTGTGGAAGGTCTATTACCCGATGATGAGGCCTCTCATCGGTGAGTCACCAGGAAGTTAGGAGGCCGAGGAGGATTTCTGTCTCTCACCGCTCTTCCTTCTCTTGCAGAGAAATTCTCAGCCAACGTGCCGCGTTCTCCCGTCAGGGAGCTGCTGGAGATGGAACCAGAAACAGCCAAGTTCAGGTAGAAGGCCACCAGCACACCATCGTGTGTGATGCGCCACCTGTGGTGTAACGGCTCGTCCTCTGTCCTGTTTGCAGCCCTGCAGAGCGCACGTACGACGGGAAGGTGCGAGTGACGGTGGAGGTGGTCGGGAAGGGCAAGTTTAAAGGAGTGGGCCGCAGCTACCGGATTGCCAAGTCAGCCGCAGCCCGACGAGCTCTGCGCAGCCTCAAAGCCAATCAACCTCAGGTCCAGAACAACTGAGCCGAGAGCGCGCAGAGCCACCGGCTGTGACCACGGCATTCCCACCGCTCTAATGGGAACGGGACGTGGAGGCGCCGCAGCAAATCGTGCTAAGCTGACGCCACACCTGGTTCCTGTTTTTTGCGCAGACACAATCTTTTCTGTTTGGTTCGGTTGGACCACGTTACTGCTTTACTGTGGTCGGGTTGGTGAGCTCAGGTGTGCTGCTGCACCTGGGACCACCACCACCATCATCATCATCTTCATCTTCATCACTGTGGGACAAACTGGAACAGGAGAACTGTTGGTTCTGCTGGGTGTGACGGACCTGATGCCACCGCTCTGTCTCCACACCTGACATGTTCCTGGTCACACCGGGAAGACTCGGAGGAGCGAAGGTGGCGATGAGGAGGTCTTGGATGGCTGCGGCGGTCCCGGTCCCATAGGAATCCCCACATTCCCAGTTACTGTAGTTTTCCAGCAGCACACCTGGTTGCATGTTGTAGCTTTTGTAGAAATGTCCAGGCAGCTTTCTGACTGATGTCGTGTTTGTGCCGTTACCATGGAGCTGTGGGCGGAGTCACGGTTCCCGGCTCCGTCACTTCCAGAGCCAAGACTCATGACGGCGTGAGGCTGAGTGGACTCCTGTTTTATTTGTTTTGACTAACTTGGTTACGCTAAATGTTGCTTCCTGCTAACGGCGTCGGTGAGCTTCTTCCTCGTTACCTCAGTTAACTGCTTGCTTCTGTTTTTGGTGCTATGATGTCGTATGAAGCTTGAACTGCTTGTCCTTTTGCACTGTAACTACGATACCTCTTTGTTTGACCTTTGATTGGCTGTTGCCTCGTGGCCCCGCCCACCCCAGCAGCAGGGGTGGGGCTAGTTCACTGATCTGTGTAGTTAGTGGTTGGGCTACGCTCTCGGATCAGAACCAAGATGCTGGTCCGTGTGGATTCTACCTCAGCTCCAGGGGTCTGATGGCGTGTCGCGTGTCACATGTACAGTTATGTGTGACTCGTGTTGTCTCGCGTGACTCGTGTTACAAAAGTCACGCGAGACAACACGAGTCACGCGAGACAACACGAGTCACAGCGTGTTCCTCAGTGCCTTCTCTGTGGGATGTGAGCCGTTTCTACTGAATGTGACTGTTTTTGCTTTTCTCTGGTCTACAGACTACGGTGGCCCAGAGGGCTCAAAACACACAGACCCACAAGGGACTGTTTCCATGGAAACACTGGGTTCTGTTCTTCAGAACCACCCGGTTTTTAGACGAAGTACTGAAATATTCGAACGATGACGTTTACAGCCACAGCGTGTTCTGGTTCTGGCTCAGAAGGATGTCGGCATGCAGCAGATGTTTAAAACTCAGAACCAGTTTTTGTTGTGACCCGGATTCTGGTTCTGAGAAGGAATGATTTGGTGCTGCAGCCACAGACGGGTCCGACCTGCTAGAGTCTGCTCTGAGGAGTGTGGCGGACCCAGATGGTGGTCTTGGACCGGAACCTGTGTTTGGTCTAAATGGATCTGGCTCCGTTAGCGATAGCTGGGTCCAGCTGAGTGCAGCCTGCCGTTACCTCTCAGACCAGCAGCAGAACCAGCAGGAAGTCCTGGCCGGGCTGAGACCCGACTCAGAACACAGGTCAGGTCGGACCTATAGGGACTCGTTTCCCGTTCATGTAGCACAACGAGCACATTTTACCTCAAGTCAGCAAAAAGGAGCCGTTTCGGCCTGGAGTCCGGTCCGGTCCGGTTCTGATCTTCAGCAGCAGCTTAAAGAACCAAAACACTCAGACTCACCGGGCGCAGGCGTGCTTCTCTGAGGCGGAGCCTTCTCAGGCCTTCAGCTGATTGGATGGGATGGTTGAAGCTGCAGAAGGTGTTAGGGTTTTAGTGAAGGCCCAGCAGGTGGCAGCACCGAGCCACCATGTTCAGCAGAACTCTTGCCTGCAGTAGTAGAGGTCCAACGGAGGTGGTTCTGGTGGCTGATCTCAGACCAGCATGGAGACCTAAGAGCACGTGGAGCGGTCTGCACCTTATTGATCATCAGATGTTTTCTTCATGGTTCTGTTCTTGTTTTTAATTGTAGCTCCAATAAAGTTCTGATGTGGTCATCCATCCGGTCCGGTGTCTTCTCTGGTCTCAGTCCGGTTCACCGGCACCTGCAGCGGGGTGAGGGCCACGTGTCCTGGGGCGTCCTGCCTCCAGGATGAGTAGATGGTTTCACTAGTAAATGTTGGTTTTTATGTACTACGTTTGCGTTTCTACATTTTTATTTCAGGTTGTTTCTGTTTCAGGTTCCAGTTTGGAAACTTAGGCTTGATGTTTTATTTTGGGTGTTTTTTTCCAAATGCATAAAAGTAAAGATTTCATTTCCTGTGATGTCATCGTTTGCATCACATGGTTTCTAATTCCCTCTGCGGTGTTTTATAGACTTCACGCTCCCGCTTGTTTACACTGTGCAGCTGCTGGGTTCTGCACTGTTTATTTAATGCTCTAATAAGTTGACTCAGGTTTTATTTTCCATGGGGGGGGGGGACATATGACCTCATTTATACACTTTTTACTTTTTCTCCTTCATTTTTCCTTTCATTCCGAATTTGTTCTTTAGAATTTGTTTGGATCTTGAGGCTGATTGGTTTCATCTCTGCGGCTCGGAGGAAATCAGGATCAGCAGCTCCAGCAGATCATTACCACCAAGTGGACTCTGTCTGGAGGGCCTCCTCCTCCTCAGCCAGCCCAGCGTCCGTGGCTGCCGTCTGATGAGACGCAAATATTGAAATGAGGTTTGGGCTCTAGAGGCTGCGATGCAGCGAGGAAACAGTGGGAGTGGGGGCTCCGTAATTAGAAACATCATTCCAGCTCCTGTCGGCCGATTTGTGCTCAGCATCACCTGGTGTTCAGGTAAATTGGTGGCTGTTCTCCTGTGATGAAGGTAATGAGCTGTGGTTTGCTCTGACACCACATCTCTGATTTAACCTAAATGAGAAATATGCCATCAGAGATGGGGGGGGGGGGTCACCATGTGGAGTGTGATATTAGGTCGTCTGATGGAGGAGACGCTCCATCACAGCAGAAAAAAACCTTATTATACAGATAATAATAAAGAGAAGGGTCAGGCTGCAGGTCTGCATCCTCGTTAATGATGTGCTCGAGTCCAGCAGGAGGAAAGTGATGTGAGCTCCTCCCTCAGGACAAGACCCACAGATCTGCAACACTGAAGTTTTCTTCTGAAACTGGTCTCAGCTCAGCGCCCAGACTCACCATCAGGTGAACTTAAAGGTCGTGATTGTGTGTCGTGATGGTGGTGATTGCATTTACTGAATGATCAATAAGACGTGATATGAATAGGAATCATCAATCTGATTGGTCTGAATATGTGATTTAATATGAACGGAGGTTCTTTGGACTATCTGGGAACACACTTCATGTTAACCCTAACGGTTAGGGTTAGAGTCCGTTATAAAACTGAATCATTGTAAACTAATGATGACAGAACTAGTCATGATGCACAAGATAAGGATGAATGAAACGGTGGAGGTGAACACTCATTTATGAACTTGTTTACAAGTTCAGACAAATCCAGATGTGACGAGTTTAAAGTGCGCTACCGAAATACGTCAGACGCTCCTTCCTCTAAACACCTAGAGGTTGTTTCCTAACGTGAAGTAAACATTAAACAATAATACGGTGGTATTAATGTGTTCATACTGATAGATTACCATTATTAAATTGAACAAATACTAATCTGGTGTCATCTAAGATCTGAACTAGATCATTACAGGAATAAAACATTCATGTTGATTAATTATTAAATCACTTTAGATGGAACATTCATTGCAGACAACACACAGTGTGAGCGTAAACTTGTGGACAACTAAGAGTCATTTTATTCAGAGAGTGAAAGTCTCGTCTTCTGCACGGACCTTGGGTTTGCAGCTCGGATAAGGGAGTCAGGAGGACTTACTCTGGCTTCCCTTCCTGGTAACAAGGTCACAGAGCGGTGTGTTTTCTGGTTTGGAGACCCGACGGTTAAGATGTGGCACACAATTCTCCAGTGTGATGACCTCTGACCTTACAGTGTTGGCCTTTTGTACGCTACATTTGTTAATGAGAAGCGATTCTCAACCAGTTCAACCAGATAAATAAGGTTAAATAAAAATTGTATGGTAAATAAAGAGTAAGTCTCCGCAAATCAGCTTTATTTTGCTTATTATCTGTATAAATTAAAGTCTAATAGGGCTGTAGACATGTGCAGACTTGTTAAAAATGTAGTCTACCAAAACTATCAATGTAGCGCCCTCTTCAGGTGAAAACTCTGCACTACATTTGCGTTTGAATTAGCCCTTTCTATTGGTGAAGCAGTGATTTGTGAAAGTAGCCGGTAGGTCCAAAGCTGCACTACCGCTGTCAGCAGAGTCGCAGCCACGCCTCCTTCTGGCATGGCCTCTGGCAACTCACAAGATGTTACGGCTCAGAGCTGCTCGCCTTCTTCATAAAAACGTCTTCCCTTTCCTCTGGTGAGGGAGGTGGAGAGAAGTGCTCCAGGGGGGGGGGCACATTTTGGAAATCTAACAAATCTGTTGTAGGTCAATAAACAGGTCAACTTCGCTGAAAAAAATAAATTTAATGATAATTTCTGATTCTAACGCGTCACTGAGTGTTTCATGCAGGCTGAACATGAACATAGTCTCCTACCGCGATCTCCTGCATTAGCTTCTGAGAGACGGTGAAACTCTAGGACTAGAAAAGCCTGACAGATGTGACTCAGGGCGGAAGGCAAAGCCCAGAAAGACAAGAAAATAACTTTTATAGCCCAGTTCACTAACATTCTGGGTTTTTTTTTTTTTTTGATGGGGACCCATGAGCCAGCCAGAAGGGGAGGAGACTTAGGCTCCCCATTAGCCAGATCCAGGTGATTACCGACCAACGTGGACGTTTTAATTATAAAAAAGCTGTTTATGTGTCAGTACTGTTTTATTTTAATTTAATAGCATGAATGTAGGATATATGATCTTATTCATATGGGTAGAGATGTGTAAACAGATTTAATACAAGACTAAAACTGTGAATATTCAGTCTGAATCGATCTGACTCATCAGAATATTTTAAACTACATCAGCCAACAACGCTGACCAACAATCAGAACAACCAGTTTGCTTGTGACAGAATGAAAAATGAAATAATTCAGTCACAACAGCTGGAACTACGTTATTATTCAGACGGACAAAAGAAAAAACAGTGGCCACAATTACAGTCTAAATGCACCAGAAAGCAGAGTTTAACACTTATTTTTCTAATATTTCTAAGGAAGCGTTTATTTTATTCTTAAACCGTACTACCCAGCCCTACTTGTAATGGGATTACATAAATGTAACTGTGTTCACTTGTTATCACATTCAAGTCTTCCTCTCATCAGTAACATAAACCCATCTCATTCTTCACTGTACACCTCAGCAGGTCTGGTGCTCCCTGTGTCACCCTCAGCAGGTCTGGCACTGCCTGTCTCGCCCTCAGAAGGTCTGGTGCTCCCTGTGTCACCCTCAGCAGGTCTGGCACTGCCTGTCTCCCCCTCAGCAGGTCTGGCACTGCCTGTCTCACCCTCAGAAGGTCTGGTGCTCCCTGTGTCACCCTCAGCAGGTCTGGCACTGCCTGTCTCACCCTCAGAAGGTCTGGCACTGCCTGTCTCACCCTCAGCAGGTCTGGTGCTCCCTGTGTCACCCTCAGCAGGTCTGGTGCTCCCTGTGTCACCCTCAGAAGGTCTGGTGCTCCCTGTGTCACCCTCAGCAGGTCTGGTGCTCCCTGTCTCCCCCTCAGCAGGTCTGGTGCTCCCTGTCTCCCCCTCAGCAGGTCTGGCACTGCCTGTCTCCCCCTCAGCAGGTCTGGCACTGCCTGTCTCACCCTCAGAAGGTCTGGTGCTCCCTGTGTCACCCTCAGCAGGTCTGGCACTGCCTGTCTCACCCTCAGAAGGTCTGGTGCTCCCTGTCTCCCCCTCAGCAGGTCTGGTGCTCCCTGTCTCACCCTCAGCAGGTCTGGCGCTCCCTGTCTCGCCCTCAGAAGGTCTGGTGCTCCCTGTGTCACCCTCAGCAGGTCTGGCACTGCCTGTCTCACCCTCAGAAGGTCTGGTGCTCCCTGTGTCACCCTCAGCAGGTCTGGCACTGCCTGTCTCACCCTCAGCAGGTCTGGTGCTCCCTGTGTCACCCTCAGCAGGTCTGGCACTGCCTGTCTCACCCTCAGCAGGTCTGGCACTGCCTGTCTCACCCTCAGAAGGTCTGGTGCTCCCTGTGTCACCCTCAGCAGGTCTGGCACTGCCTGTCTCACCCTCAGAAGGTCTGGTGCTCCCTGTCTCCCCCTCAGCAGGTCTGGCACTGCCTGTCTCACCCTCAGCAGGTCTGGCACTGCCTGTCTCACCCTCAGAAGGTCTGGTGCTCCCTGTCTCCCCCTCAGCAGGTCTGGTGCTCCCTGTCTCACCCTCAGAAGGTCTGGTGCTCCCTGTCTCCCCCTCAGCAGGTCTGGCACTGCCTGTCTCACCCTCAGAAGGTCTAGTGCTCCCTGTCTCACCCTCAGCAGGTCTGGCGCTACCTGTCTCACCCTCAGCAGGTCTGGCGCTGCCTGTCTCACCTTCATCATTTTCCTGCTGAACTTCCTCTGGTCTCTTATATGTAAAAAGTGACATGAATAAGGTTTACAAATGAAATGTGATGAAAATGTCACAAACAAGCAACAATCACACTTACAAACTCCATTTTTATGTGGAGATTCAACTTTTTTATTTATTTCGTGTCAAATGGTTTTTGTCTGTTACTGTAAAATTCGCCATTTTTTGTTGACTAGTAGTGTTGTTTAATGTTTTATGCTAACTAGCAAGATGTTTACATTAGTCAGCCATTTTAGCGTTTGACCAGAAATACAATTATACTCTTGGACTAAATTATTACCAACTCACAATTCCTTTTTCTTTTTTTGCCCATGAGAAGAACTCGCTGAGCTGCTGCCGTCTGTCTCTGACACCTGTCTGCCCCATCGGTCTGCCCCGGCTCCGACTCCT
This sequence comes from Nothobranchius kuhntae, assembly GCA_006942095.1. Lineage (NCBI taxonomy): Eukaryota > Metazoa > Chordata > Actinopteri > Cyprinodontiformes > Nothobranchiidae > Nothobranchius > Nothobranchius kuhntae. The sequence continues at coordinate 296,221 of SSNQ01034351.1, read as the reverse complement.
GCTTCTCTCAGCCAGCCTGTCTAACTCCCTGAGGGGAGGGGCTGTGTCGGAGAGAAGGCCGCGGTGTCTTTCAAAATAAAAGCTTGCGAGTCAAATATTTCAAAATCGATCTTTTTCTTCTCCATGTTAATCG
>SSNQ01034351.1:282584-287117 GCA_006942095.1 Nothobranchius kuhntae | reverse complement strand
CAATAGTCCCCCTCCGTCCCCCACAGTCTACCATTGTCTGCCATCGGTCCCCCCTTTTGGCACACACGCACGCACACACACACACACACACACACACACACGCACACACACACACACACACACAGATAGAAGATGTGCCTGTTGACAGCAGCGAGTCGCTGATCTGATGAGAAGCTGGACGATTCAAAAACAACTTCTGAACCATGATTGTTTCTTTAATCTGCAACTTTTATTCAGCTCATTTGTTTTGTTTGTTTTTGACTCTGAATAACTGTAATCTGATTACATGAGCCAGTAATAGATTTGTTAGGAGAGTTTGTTGCTCCTGCAGCAGCGTAAAATAAGCAGGTTGCTGCTTTTCCGTGCTCCCACTCCTCACTGACGTGTCTGGGAGTCCAGTTTGTTGGCTAACCTGTCCGCTGGTTCCCCACACAGGAAGCAAGCAGCTGCTGGTGTTGCCTCCTGCGGCCCTGAAGGAGCACACTGGAACATCAAGGCTCTCCTCGGATGATAAACATGTAGGAGTACACGTGTGCTCAGACTTCCCAGCATGCTTTGGGCTCCTGAGTGCCGATCTGACAGCTGTGACAGGGCCCCGATGTTTTCTGGTGAAATAACCGCCCTCAGCCATCAGTGTCAGAGCGGCGGGCGGCGCGGCCATCAGCAGCTTCACAGGAGACAAAATCAAACCTGAGAGCAAAAATACGCTGAAAGGATGTCTTTCATGTTGGAACGACCGGCCAATTGCCTGTCAGCGTCTGGAAGTGACATCCATGTGATTACCTTTGCATTAGAGGGATGATGAGGGCCTTGCAAACAGCTCTGACACACACGGGCGGAGAATGGACGGCTGTTTATCCAAAGCTTCAATATTCCAAGTGCTGAGAACACGGAGCCGGAATAAAAACACATAAAACACCTTTATCTGAAAAATGCTCCACATTATCCGGTCCCTGTTTTTATCGTCGCGTCTCCAATCAGAGCAAGACGGAACATCTCGTTCAGTCAGGGATGGACGGAGACGCATCTGAGCGTCCGCCGCCATTAACGCTGCTTTAAAAGCCCGACTAGAACAAAAGCAACATTTAAAATCCACTCCCAACCCGACCAGAACCCCTGAGCTGAGGCAAACCAAAGGTCAAAAGGTAAAGACTCATACTGGAAACTTTATGCTTCTGCTTTTAATTCCAAATCTCCTGGAAACACTCGTTGTTCATAACCTCACGTCTCTGCTCACAAATCACAGACGTTCCGTATTTCCTCAGATAAAAACCTGCATGCATTAAGTTCACGATGGAAAAAAGGATTAAGTGTTGCATGAAGAGCCGGCTCTGCTTTCCAGCAGACATACGATCTCTCTCTCTGGGAGTTTTGATCCACTTAAGGAAAGCTTTTCAACAAGCGGAGTTATCAGGCAGAGTCCACGTCTCCACTCGAGCACCATGACAGGACGGGTCATTCATCTAAGGACCTCATTAAGGTCCCTGCGTCTCTGGGACATTCTCACTTGTCTACATGTCTTTCACGAGTTACCATCAGCGTGATTTGTTCGCTCCGGTTTCCTGTTAAACTGCAGATTTTATGAGAAAGGAGGAAAAAGCCGAGTGTTAACGCGCTCAGACCCGACACGAGGCGTCCCGACACCTGTTAGACCGAGTGGATATAGTCGGAGTGACTTGGATCACAAACCTATGGAACCACAGACGGGGGTGCCGGTATCCTGGCTTGTACACACTCCAGACCCCCACAGCCTCAGGCCCACAGTGGGCTTCTTTAGGTGTGTGTGTAAAAGGTCATGACCTCAGACATCAGCTGATCCTGCCTGTTTCAGAACAAAAGCACCACGTTTGCCTCGTGTGGTATCTAAAGCGCGGGCCTCACGTCGTTGGTGTGCAGTCACAAAGGACCGCTTCGTGTCACATTCAGTGTGTTTACGAGTGCATCTACGTCGATCTACCGCAGTCGACCTTTAACCTAAGACAGGACAACAAGTCGCCTGAAGAGCAGCACAACACAGATGGCTACGGTTTGGTTACTGCTGACACGAGAAGTCGACCCGGGTCAGGACAGCAAAACACCCGATGTAGGAGACCAGCTTGCCTAAGAAGAAGGTGCTGTATGTGCGTCTTGTTGGTGCCCCCCACGGAAAGGGGGCGTGTCCACACTAGCAGATTCTCTTGATGACGCCCGGTGTTCTAGCGACGTGGAAGCTTCTGGGATTCCCTAACGTCCACAGATACACCCCTCACCCCTACACACCCCTCACCCCTACACACCCCTCACCCCTACACACCCCTCACCTTACACACCCCTTACCCCTACACACCCCTCACCCCTACACAACCCTCACCCCTACACACCCCTCACCCCTACACACACCCCTCACTGTACACACCCCTCACCTTACACACCCCTCACCTTACACACCCCTTACCCCTACACACCCCTCACCCCTACAGACACCCCTCACTGTACACACCCCTCACCTTACACACCCCTTACCCTACACACCCCTCACCCCTACACACCCCTCACCCCTACACACACTCCACTCGCCTTACACACTCCTGGACACCCCACTCTCCCCCACCCCCACCCGACCACCCACACACAGCCCAGCTGAACTGCAGCAGCTCCTTTCCTCCTAGCCGTGTCTCAATAACCGGCTTCAGCCTGTCGCCAGGCTCTTTCACTCAGGAGGTGTTTTGCCAAATTGATGGTGGGTGTTTGGGTTGGACCGCTCCAAGACTGCTGCTGGGGTTTCTGCTCTTCCAATACATGCTCTTATTTTGGTGATGGGAGCACTTTACAGCTGCTGTAAGAGGCTCCACGTGAAGCTGGGATCCTGTGTGGGTTTTGACACATTCCCGTCAAGCCGCTGAGACAGAAGACACGAGTGCCGGGGTCTGACCGTAAACATCTGATCTGTGTTTTCAGGACTAATCCTTGTAGATTGATCCTGTTTTTTACTGGAACTTGTAAAGCTTTCACAGGCCTCGGCAGCTGTTATTAGCTCCAGCTGCTCGACTGCGGGTGTTTTACTGAATCATCAGGATCTTCCTCCTCAAACAGCACGGAGGAGACTTGTGATGTAACACAAGCTGTAACAGAATCTGCTGTAATCTGTACTTCAGAAGATAATCTGAACTAAATTGTTAATCTGGACATTTACAGTCATTTATAAAGGCTCACCAAGCAGACACAGGACGTACTCGTGCACTTCCATCGTCCTCCTCATGCTACCTACACCTAGCGTCTGCAGCATGAAGTCACAAGGAGGAGCAGATTTAGGAACGTCAACACCCACAGTCCCGCCCATCTACTGCCAGACCTTGTGTCCCCAGAAGCACAAATAACTAATCAGTTATATCAGCGCTGTTCTCTAATCCCTTTTGTGATGTGCCATGGAGTTCACGCACGGCGTGGATTTTAACGACACATCAGGCGCTTGTCCAGGAGCAGCTCGGACCGACCGCTGTTCCCTAGGGCACCATTCGGTATGTTCCCTCTACGTTCTCCTCTAGTTTTACACTCTGCTCCGTTGAGGTACCTGGCAAGGATGAGTCGGCCGGCATCGTGATTCTGGCTACTGATTGGCTAGGGGGCGGAGTCACTGGTTGCTCCAGAGCTTTCTGTCTACTGCTGCACTGCCTGCAGACATTTCCTGGTTCAGTCCGACAAAAGCCATAAAACTGAGCTGAAGGTCCAGCAACACCAACACTTTTCAGCTGACTTGTGTTTCTGTGGAGCGTACAGGTCACCTTCCACTGTTTACTGATCACCTCGTTATCCTGTCACGAGTTAGCGTCGCACTCTTACTCGTGCTCGAGTTGCTCATCACCACCATTATCTAAGGTAGACAAAGGAATGTACGCAGGGAGCTTCGGTGGTCCTGCAGCTCATTCCGGTCGTTGGAAGCAGCAAACTGGAATGAGGAGCGGCCAAAGGAGGTGCGAGCTTTGGGAATAACCAGAGATGAAGTTACTGGAACGTAAACGGTGCTGGTTGTTGGAAGTGATGATGATGAGAGAAGATATGACGGGTTAAGGTAACCCTAACCCTAACCGATGTAACGTCCTGCAGGAAAGGAGGGATGGCCAGTGAACGAGTGAGTACAGATCACATGACGAGTAGTGAAAGGGGCACCAGTGACCAAACGGGGTGCTGAGTGATGAATGACATCCAGTTTATGAAGTTTTTAGAAGCGGTCCCATGAATGATGTCACTGTGATCTAAGATGGAAGGATCGAACAAGGTTTGCTTTGCAGAATGAGTAAAGGATGACCTGTTGCTATAGAAACCCAGTTCTTGACTTGACTTTAGAAAGTCATGAATTCATGAGAATGTCAGATGAAAGTGTGCTGCCAACCAGATACCAGATACTTCTAGGAACTGACGAGCTGTAGTTCTGTACCATCCCGCCCAACAAATGCCATTCGGGTCCCCTCCCTCCTCTTCCTCAGCTAGCTTGGGGTTTACAAACTGACATCAGTTCCATGCAGGGCGGGCGCAGCCTGCAAAGGCATCCTGTAT
>SSNQ01034351.1:270084-275084 GCA_006942095.1 Nothobranchius kuhntae | reverse complement strand
GTCACTTAGAAAATGTTCCCTGATGATGAAACTTTGGCTGAATAGCGCTTGTTCCTGTCTCCAATGTGGCGACGCATCCAGGAGCCGTCTGAGGAGAAGCCCAGAATCTCACATCCTCTTCAGCTCATGATTACGCACAAGCGTGACGCGTCAACCTGGTCTCACAGTAAGACCGGGTTGGACCTGTTCAGGTTTACGCAGACAATCTTTACATTTAGAATTAGCATACAGATGTAAAATTAATGCAGTAAAATATAAAGCTTTTTATTTAAATATCCATTCATTATTTTACAAGCACAGAGAGCCGCATCAGATGGATGGAAGAGCCGCATGCGGCTCCAGAGCCGCGGGTTGCCGACCCCCGTCCTGGGGAAACCATCCAATATCTCACACACGATATCTCAATCCAACACGATTCCCTATCTCTGGATCCTTCAACGGCAGTTTGAAACTTGGGTCTTGTGACTGATGACCAGCTGACCTTAGAGATCCCGTTGCCTCTGTTGCTCGTTCATGCCGCTTCGTGCTGTATAACACAGGAAAGATCAGACCGTACCTAACACAGCATGCCACCCAGCTCCTGGTGCAATCTACTGTCCTCCCCACCGCGGCTACTGCAACACCCTCCTAACTTCCAGCCTGGACTGTGAGACCTCTCCAGATGGCGTCTGGTCTTCCATCAGCCTACAGCACGCTCAGGACGATCCAGCCTCTTTTCATGTGTCGTTCCACAGATGTGGAATCACCTACCAAGCACGACCAGAACAGGAGCTCTTCAGAGAGCATCTTCTAAACTAGGATCCTCCCTGCACCTGTCCCCCTCTCTACTGTCCTCTCCTTGTTCACTTCCCTCTAGGATTCATTATGCTGCCTCTCCGCCTCCTAGGATTGACTGATTAGTGTTTGGTGTTAGGTCAAGGACCACCTGCTGGCTTCATCATCACCTGTAAGTGCTACACACATACACACATTTAATATTAGTGTTAAAATGAAGTCCGAGTGAGCTGAATCAGCAGATCCATCCCATAATTTGGAACCAAGACAGAATTAGAATCCTGATTCAAATAAAAACAAAGGAAATGAGCCGATTAGGCCGAGCATCATCGTTTTTAATCCGTTTGTGATTTCTCATGTGTTTAGTTTTTATTTCTAACGTTTGTTTATTCCGTATTTGCTCATCTCAGCAGGAGGAGGACTTGGTTATTATCTACGTAACCAGAGTGAGCCGAGTCGCGCTCACTCGTTTCATCACAAGTGATTTTAGTGCAGCACAGAATCAAACAGACACGGACGCTGATGTAATAAACTCGAGGGTTTGGCTCATTTCTGAAAAAGGCTTTTAAAATATATGTCAGTTAAAACGGAGAAGTACTGTACACAAGTATTTATCTACAGGTATAGTACTATTTTAAGTACATTTTCATGATGGTCTTTGAACAATAACGACAACAACCGTGTTCATGAAAATCTTTAGCTTCTAGTTTGTTAGCTAGGCCGTTAGCCTCCACCACCTGTCGAGTGAACCGGCTGACTTGTTTCCCTCTGGGCCACCGTAGTCCACGGCCAGCAGGAACACGCCGGTGGGTATACGGTGGTCTCCCTCCCTGGCCCTCATGGGCCACCGTCCAGCAGGTTGCTCTGCTCCGGCACACCTGATGTGAATCAGCAGGTGAGTACCTGCAGAGCCTGTTGTCTGAAGCAGAGAAACACTGGAACACGTTTCATGAGTGGGTTCAGCAGAACCAGTTCCAGCTGAGTGACATTAGGCAAGCCCAGTAACTCGAAGCACATGTGACCAATCAGAACCGGGTCTGTGTAATTCCGCATCTGCAGATTAGATCCAGTAGAGCCCAGAGCGGTTCTGAGTGGGTTCTGCGAACTGATGACCTGATTTGGTATCGATCAACAACCAACTGTTGGAGACCTGCGGGCGACCTGCAGAGGTCAGAACATCTGGACCTGAGACGGGAAACATCTGCTTTAGAATGGAGATGGAGCAGAGAAGTCCCGGACCGCACACACAGGAATGCTGGTTCGGACTCTGAACTGGTCCAGTACCTGCAGGATTTCAAACTAAAAACATGCAGGAAATAAAGAGCAAAACGTCCGGTTCTGATTCCAGAATCCAGTCAGAGTCCAGCAACACATCACCTGGTCCCCGGTGAGAGGTGTGGGACACCTGGACAGGTGTCCAGTCCATCACAGGGACACACCTAGGTCCGTTTGAGGGGTAAGAATTATTTATTTACAAAGCAAACCTGACCCTGACCCTGACCCTGACCCCTGACCCCCACCCCCCTCCCTAACCCTGACCCTGACCCAACCCATCAGAAACTCAAACCTGAATGGAGACAGGTTCAAACAGGTGTAGTGAGCGCGTCAGAGGGACATGATGGACCTGAATGTCTCGGCTGCTCTTCAAGATCATAAACTTCAAAAGCGGACGTGGAGGAAAAAGTCTGAGGCGCTCCGATAAATAATTAATTATAAAATAAACCGACGTGTTTCTTCATGGCTTCATCCGATGATGGATTTTATTTTTCCACTACAAGCATAGTGCCTTGCTCATGGGCACAACACCTGCAACCCTCTGATCACAGGGCAGGTACCTAACTCCTGCACCACTAGCACCCCTCTGTGCATGACCAGAGCTGTGGTTGGTTAGTGACACGCCCGGCCTCCTGATGACTTGTCAGAGGTCGCCGTCTTTTGTTGTCTTTGTTGACAGAAACACGCCAGCGCCGCTCTGATGATCGTCTTCATCCGTTTGTGGGTCACAACGATTAGTTCAGTTTGTCTTCCATCCATCCATCCATTCATCCATCCATGCATCCATCTGTCCATCCATCCATCCATTCATATATCCATCCATTCATCCGTCCATCCATCCATCCATCCATCCATCCATCCATCCATCCATCCATCCATCCATCCATCCATCCATCCATCCATCCATCCATCCATCCATCTGTCCATCCATCCATCCATCCATCCATCCATCCATCCATCCATCCATCCATCCATCCATCCATTCATCTGTCCATCCATCTGTCCATCCATCTGTCCATCCATTCATATATCCATCCATTCATCTGTCCATCCATCCATCCATCCATCCATCTGTCCATCCATCTGTCCATCCATCCATCCATCCATCCATCCATCCGTCCATCCATCCATCATCCATTCATCCATCCATCCGTCCATCTGTCCATCCGTCCATCCATCCATCCATCCATTCATATATCCATCCATTCATCCGTCCATCCATCCATCCATCCGTCCGTCCATTTCGGGGCTCCTATCCGGGGTCGTGTGCTGGGGGCAGTAGCCTAAGCAGGAAGTTTGTTTTTTGTCTTTAAAATTCAATTCAATTTTATTTATAAAGCGCCAAATCACGACAAGAGTCGTCTCAAGGCACTTCACATAATAAACATTCCAGTTCACAGTTTATTAAGCCAATCAGTAACAAGTTTCCTATATAAGGAACCCAGCAAATTGCATCAAGTCACTGACTAGTGTCAGTGACTTTACAGCAGTCCTCATACTAAGCAAGCATGCAGCAACAGTGGAGAGGAAAACTCCCTTTTAACAGGAAGAAACCTCCAGAGAATCCTGGCTCAGTATAAGCAGCCATCCTCCACGACTCACTGGGGATGGAGAAGACAGAGCAGACACACACACACACACACACACACACACACACACACACACACACACACACACACACACACACACACACACACACACACACACACACACACACACACACACACACACACACACACACACACACACACACACACACACACACACACACACACACACACACACACACACACACCCCACACACACACACACACACACACACACACACACACACACACACACACACACACACACACACAGACAAGTAATGTGTCTACAGTTATATTGTGATTTCTTAGTAAATATTCTATTTGGTGAGAGATAAACTTTATTGTATTTATCCTAGTGAATCTATAATTAAACGGATAAACTAGTAGTAGCACGTCCAACGTCAAGGAAAACAAAAAGTTATTATCAGGAGAGAGAGAATGTTTAAGTGGTTAGCAGCAGTGTGCTAGACGATGGCCCCTCCATGAGGCCACCACAGCTCAGCAGAACATCGTTGTAGCTTCTTCAGGGGAGAAAAACACTTACAGAGAAAATAAAGTTAACAGCTGAAATAGCAGGAAATAATACAGTTAAAGAGCAGATTGTAGAATAAAGCAGTAGAGTGTGAAAAGTGGTCAGTGTGTCCTCCAGCAGTCTAAGCCTATAGCAGCATAACTACAGAGATAACTCTGGATAATCTTTCCTTATTTAGATGGAGGCATGTTGGAGGCAGGGCAAGGGAGAGCCGTCTTTACCGACTGTACACTCCACCTCCCTGTACTCCCCCACTTGTCCAGATTTAGGCTAACATCAGACTTTAACCATAGGCCCTATCAAATAAAAATGTTTAAGCCTATTCTTAAAAGTAGACAAGGTGTCTGCCTCATGGACTAAAGCTGGGAGCTGGTTCCACAGGAGAGGAGCCTGATAACTAAAAGATCTGCCTCCCATCCTAGTTTTAGATATTCTGGGAACCACCAGTAGACCTGCAGTCTGAGAGCGAAGTGCTCGGTTAGGAACGTATGGAACAATCAGATCACTGATGTATGATGGAGCTTGATTATTAAGAGCTTTATATGTGAGAAGGAGGATCTTAAAATCTATTCTGAATTTAACAGGTAGCCAATGTAGGGAAGCTAAGACAGGAGAGATATGATCTCTCTTTTTAATTCTCATCAGAACTCTAGCTGCAGCATTTTGGACAAGCTGAAGACTTTTAACTACATTCTGTGGACTTCCTGAGAGTAATGAATTACAGTAATCCAGTCTTGATGTAATAAATGCATGAACTAGTTTTTCAGCATCACTCCTGGAAAGGATGCTTCTAATCTTAGCAATATTCCGAAGGTGGAAAAAGGAAATCC
>SSNQ01034351.1:236396-241199 GCA_006942095.1 Nothobranchius kuhntae | reverse complement strand
CGTGCTGCGGGGCCGTCCCCGGTCTGAGCCCGCAGCAGTGCCCGTGCTTCCCCGCAGGTAAGACGATCCCGGAACTCCAATGGTAAAAACGATCCGGTTCGGTTGGTCTGATTAAACGTTCTGCTCTGCGGATCGTGCGCGTGCTGAGTTATGTGTCTGAGTGTTGTCTGATGTTCCGACCTGCAGGCTACGACAGCCCCGGTTCGGTTCTGATCTCCCCGGTCCCGCACCACATGATGTCCTACATGAACGTGGGCAACCTCTCGCGCACGGAGCTGCAGCTCCTCAACCAGCTGCACTGCCGCCGGAAGCGGAGACACCGAACCATCTTCACCGACGAGCAGCTGGAAGCCCTGGAGGGTCTGTTCCAGGAGACCAAGTACCCGGATGTGGGCACGCGCGAGCAGCTGGCCCGGAAGGTCCACCTGCGGGAGGAGAAGGTGGAGGTCAGACCGCTGTTATTATTATTATTATTATTATTATTATTAAAACTTGCAAAGTTTTGATTGCGATAAATGTTCGTTTCTCTGATTTCATCTGCTGCTTGTTTAAATATCTGATCTTTAAAAAATCAGATTTAATATAAAAGCTTACGATTAATTTATCCATTTAAATATTAAATCCACCCGCTTAAAATGTGTAAAATTCATTTAATAACATCATCTGTCATTTTAAACGAGCTGCCCGAAGAAACAGAAACAACAACAACAATAATAATAATTATATTATTGTTACAATAATAATAACAAACTTAACTACAACAACAATAATAATAATATAATTATTATTATTGTAACAATAATAATAATTATATTATTGTTACAATAATAATAACAAACTTCACTACAATAACAACAATAATAATATAATAATAATATAATTATTATTAATATAATAATAATAATAATAATAATAATAATAATAATAATAATAATAATAAACTTAACTACAATAACAATAATAAACGTAGCGGGAAAACAGGTAAAAAAACTGTTCTGTGTTTTAAAAAAGAACTACAGAATGGAATAATAATAATATCAATAATAATAATAATAATAATAATAATAATAATAACAATAATAATAATTAACTACAAAAACAATAATAATAAGAAGAAGATGAAAAATTATAATATTAACAATGATGATAATAATAATAATCATCATCATCATAACAATAATAAAAATAACACTAATAACTGCGACTCAGCAGGAGTGTTGAACCCTCTGTTCAAAATGTCGCATCCTTAAAGGTTATAATAAAAACAACACACACACACACACACACACGCGCGCGCGCGCGGATTTTCTCGGTTTTAATGACATTTTAATCTAATCGTTTCCGGTTCCGCTCCGTGTTTCCTGATCTCATGTCAGGTGAGACCGGAAGTAGAAGCGCTCCCGCTGACCTCACCCTTCTTGTTGGTTCTGCAGGTGTGGTTCAAGAACCGGAGGGCCAAGTGGAGGCGGCAGAAGCGCTCCTCCTCGGAGGAGTCGGAGAACTCTCAGAAATGGAACAAAAGCTCCAAGCCCGACAAACTGGACGGAACCAAAAGCGACGCGGACTCTGACAGCTGATGGGGACTGGACCGGGGCCCGTGACGTCATGTTGCACACCTGTACTCCGAGTCTCTGACTCTTATTTATATTTAATTTAAGCGGTGTTATGTGTGACACGCGCAGCGCACGCACGCATATTTGTCGGTATTAAAAGTGGTGAACGCACGCGCCTTGTGCTCGTTCTCTTGTATTATCGATCAGAAACCAGAAAAGCTGAATAATGCGCGTTACTGCGGTCCAGCGCGCTGATCTACACGCACGCGCGTGCCACCTACGTCAGGCTTCCCGCTCTTGATTAGATTCAGGATCAGAAGTCTCCTGGTGGTACCGGTTCGGGTCCAAACGGCCTCAAACTGATCGAATAAGTAAATGAATTATTCAGAACAGAAGTCAAAGCTGCATTTATTGTGTTTTATTCCCACAGCCTGTAAATATGATTTATCCGTTAATATTTCATCTGTTTGTTTAAATGTTTAAATATTTAAACTTAAGTGTTAAAAGTCAAAAGTTGTTTTATTAAAGTGTTTCAGACTCTTTTCTGTGTGGCTTTTCAGGAGCTCCAGATTCCTGCATGTTCCTGAAAATCAGGTTAAACGTGATTGATTTAAAATCAACTCCAAACTTACCCTAACGGAGGCCATTTCATCTAGTTTTATTATAAATAAGGAATTTAAACTGAAGTGATTTAAACTAGTTTTATTATAAATAAGGAATTTAAACTGAAGCCATTTAAACTAGTTTTATTATAAATAAGGAATTTAAACTGAAGTGATTTAAACTAGTTTTATTATAAATAAGGAATTTAAACTGAAGTGATTTAAACTAGTTTTATTATAAATAAGGAATTTAAACTGAAGTGATTTAAACTAGTTTTATTATAAATAAGGAATTTAAAACAAAGTGATTTAAACTTACTCTGGTCCCTCACCTGTTTAAATTTTAAAAGCACTCTTGCTTTTCTCCATTAAAACACAAATAACCTTTAATGCCCATAAAAAAACATATGAAATGATATGGAAACAAACCAGGAACTGTGTGTGTGTGTGTGTGTGTGTGTGTGTGTGTGTGTGTGTGTGTGTGTGTGTGTGTGTGTGTGTGTGTGTGTGTGTGTGTGTTCACAATAGGCACAATACATTTTTAAGTAAAGTTGATTACAAATAATAATAATAATTGTAAAACAAAAAGATAAAATAAATATAAGAAAGGAGATTGAAACAAGGAAAAAGGATCCAGAGAAATCCAGAAGTGACAGAATCAGCAGCATGAAGAGAAGCTGGAGATGAAGAAGAGGATGCAGAGGAGGTCCCACCAAAACCTGAACAGGTGAGTTTTTTAAAGGAGACCACTGAGTCTACTGGCCTCAGGCTCCAGAGTCTGGGGACCACAGCAGCAGATGATCTGTCACCTTTGACCTTTAGCCTGGTGCTGCACAACCAGTAGGCTTTGTTCACTGGACCTCAGGGACCTGCTGGAGGTGTAGGCACTGAGAACACAGATCTCACGGGGCTCACCTACATAACAATGTCTTCTCTGGAGACGGAGAAGGTGAGATTTATGTTGTGAAGAACCATAAAAGCTCATCCTGTAAACATTAAAGATCAATTCAAATCTATTCAAACAAATTAAGTCAATTAATGAAAAATATCTATTAAAAGATTCATAACAGCTGATCCAGTCAAACAGCTGTTTAATAAACTAACCTCCCATGTTACACCTGAAACCTCAGGAATCTTGCTCTTGGTTTTCTGGATCCAGATCCTGCTGGTTTGGTTGTTTCTCTAAACGTGTCTGAAGCTGATTATGTTCAGATTTTATGGGTCTTCAGGTTTCCCTGAAACTCATTTGGATAAAAATTTCCATAAAATAAATGAGAAAAACCAAAAATAATTTAATCTTTTCATTTTTTCTCAGTGATTTTCTGCCCAGAAACAACGGGCCAATGAGAGCTGATCTTACAACCCACCTGGACCAATCACTCATCTGATTGGTTCGTCAAAGATCTTCATCCTCTTTGGGCCTTTCAAGTGATGTCACCAGATGGCTTTATTTTTAATCTGTAGTTTCCAGAAATCCAGATGCCTCTCCTCTGTTTCTGATTCCGAATTTTACAGAATCATAAATAGTGAAGAATTCCATGGGTGCTTGATCAGGAATGGGATCAAGAACGGGATCAAGAATGGGATAAGAATCAGAAACGTGATCAAGAACGGGATCAAAAACGGGATCAAGAATGGGATCAGAAACGGGATCAAGAATGGGATCAGAAACGGGATCAAGAACGGATCAGGAATCGGATCAAGAACGGGATCAAGAATGGGATCAGAAACGGGATCAAGAACGGATCAGGAATCGGATCAAGAACGGGATCAAGAATGGGATCAGAATCAGAAATGGGATCAAGAACAGGATCAGAAACGGGATCAATAATGGGATCAGAAACGGGATCAAGAAAGGGATCAGGAATCGGATCAAGAACGGGATCAGGGATGGGATCAAAAGTGGGAAAGTGGAGAGATCTAGTCTCAGAAATCATGCGAAACATAACAAAAGTGTTTTGTCTACAGCAGGAGAGTTTAACAGATTTCCTTCTAAAGCAGTTTCCTCCAGATGTTCAAAGGATCAAACTAATACGGATTTTTGCTCCACCAACATTCCCACATGTATCCCAAGAATTCCAAACACACACGAGCAGTATGCATGAGTGGGAAGTTGTGTGTTTTGGATGGACCGGTCATGGTTCTGCCTCTGAGCTGGATAATCTGGAGTCCAAATCTCACACACACACACACACACACACACACACACACACACACACACACACACACACACACACACGCGCACGCATGCATGCACACACGGGCACGCACGCACGCACGCACACACACACACACACACAGAGTTATTCATTCATCTGTGGGGCCCCAGGCCCTGAGTCCTGGATCTTCCTTTAGACCGGCCCACTTTGGATTATAAACTGATATAATTTAAATAATCTGTTCTTTACACCAATATCAGAATATTCAGCTGAAATGGTTAAAATTTAAATGTCCTTCCTAAAACTGTCAGTATTGCGCCCTCTTCAGGTAAAAACTCTGCACTGCATTTGAATTTAAGTCTGCCGTGGCTATTGGCTAAGAGGTGCCATATGATGTCACAATGCCGTTGGGAGCCTGTGTGTGTATTTGTTAGCAGCTCCGCCTTCTCACTCTGCCTGGCAACAGCAGTTGTTGCATTTTTCGAACAG
>SSNQ01034351.1:223896-233896 GCA_006942095.1 Nothobranchius kuhntae | reverse complement strand
ATGATGGACCTTGATTATTAAGAGCTTTATATGTGAGAAGGAGGATCTTAAAATCTATTCTGAATTTAACAGGTAGCCAATGTAGGGAAGCTAAGACAGGAGAGATATGATCTCTCTTTTTAATTCTCATCAGAACTCTAGCTGCAGCATTTTGGACAAGCTGAAGACTTTTAACTACATTCTGTGGACTTCCTGAGAGTAATGAATTACAGTAATCCAGTCTTGATGTAATAAATGCATGAACTAGTTTTTCAGCATCACTCCTGGAAAGGATGCTTCTAATCTTAGCAATATTCCGAAGGTGGAAAAAGGAAATCCTACAAACCTGTTTAACCTGGGATTTGAATGACATGTCCTGGTCAAAGATAACACCAAGGTTCCTTACTTTGTTCTCGTAGATTAATGTAATGCCATTAAGGTCAGGCGATTGGCTAAGCAATTTCCTTTTCTGGATTTCTGGTCCAAAGATGAGAACTTCCGTCTTGTCTTGATTTAAAAGCAAAAAGTTTAGAGTCATCCAATTTTTTATGTCCTCAAGACAAGCCTGTAATCTACCCAACCGATTAGGTTCATCAGGGTTAATGGATAAATATAACTGAGTATCGTCAGCATAACAGTGGAAGTTTATCCCATGCTGTCTAATGATTTTACCAATTGGGAGCATATATATAGTAAAAAGAATTGTTCCAAGCACTGAACCCTGTGGTACTCCACAAGTAACCCTGGAGTATGAAGACGATTTGTCATGTACATTTACAAAATGAAATCTGTCAGACAGGTAGGATTGAAACCAGCCTAGCGCTGTTCCTTTGATCCCTACAAAACAAAAAGTGAAATCAGGTTTAAAACCAAACCAGAACCCCAGAATCCAGACTAGGTCCAAATGTTCAGAATAATCCAGTATACCGTGTCAGAGCAGAACCGAGAGAGGAAATGTGTGTGTATGTGAATGTTCTTTTCCCCACAGTCCCTGAAGTACCCACAGGTCCTTTAATGAAGTTTCTGGTTTTATTATGAAGGGCAAGAGGAAGTGGAGCATTTCCTTTGCATTCTTATTTTTCAGGTTTGTGTTTTATATCCTGCTGTTGGAGTTTTTCAAGACTTGATTCTTTAGATCAGATGAACAAAATTAAAATGTTTGTAATCTTCCAGCTAATAATTTGAAGCTAAACGTTTTAATTTGAAGGAAACCGTCGTTAACATGACTGAAGCAGGGTTTCCTTTAAACTCTGCTTCAGTTTGTGATTAATGCTGTTAAACCAAACCTCAAATGTGTTTAAAGTTCAAGAGGGAGACAAATGATGAAGATTCCTGGAGAATTCCCATTTTCCGGCTTGTCTTTCAGCTGCGCTGATTGACGGAGTTTGTGATGATGAACGACGTGTTGGAGCTCCTGCAGACTTCAGCCTCACCTCCTTCTTCTCACTTTTATTCAGGCGTTTCACGCTCAGAGCCTTTGAGCCTCCTTGTGTGTCAGAAGAAAACAGGAAGTCCTCCCGTCTTTCCCCACAGACGTGAGGTCAGTCTGGGAAATCAGCTGATTGTGATGAAGATGAGGAATCTCCGAGCAGCAGCTGAGGTTCTGGTGAGACGTGTCTCCACAGAGAAAACCTTCAGGATCTAGAAGCTTTTAATCCTTTTGGTTTTGCTCAGATGAGCTACTGACAGCTGAAGGATCGGGTCAGAACCAGAACTGACAGTAAACTTCCCATCAGCCTGACTGCAGGATCAACAGAGTGTGATGTGGGCCGCAGCGCCGAGCTGCTGAGGAACCAGAGTAAACATTGTGAACGCAGCTCTAATCAGGGTCCAGTGGAACCAGCTGCTGCTGGAACCGCCCGACCCAAACAACCCACCCCATTCATCACTGGTACCAGTCACAACACTGGCAGAACCTCTGGGTCTCACACTGCTGGGATAGTTCTGCTCAAACCCACTCAGTCATTCTGTGGCAGTGACAGATCTTAGCAGAACCCAACAGAACCAAAAGTCTGGGTCAGCAGTGGGCGGGGCTGCAGCTTGTCCAATTAAAGGCCTGACCTGTTTCCAACAGAACCAGAAGACCTGACCTGGTCCTCAGACAGTTCTGGGAACAGTGTAGTCTGACGGGTGCTTTAGGGCATCGGAGATTCTGGTGTCTGCAGATTGGACCTCCAGCCCACCCGTGACCGAGGCTAACATAATCAGAGAGTCAGCGAGGTCTAAACAGCCAATCAGAACCAATCAGTGTGGGTCCAGTTTGTGACTGGAGAGGGGGGGTCAGAATGTGTTCCTCATCAGGCGGCCCGGCCCGGCCCAGCTCTGTTTGGATTAGTGTGTTTGGATAAAGCAGATTGGTTTGCACTTAACCCTGTAATGTGTCTGCACACGGTTCTGCTGCCGGTTCTGCTGCAGGTCCAAACGACCTGGCAGCTCAGGGAGAGACGGGTCAGATTAGTCCTGACAAGGTGGTGAGGTGGAGGGTGTGTGTGAGCGTGTGTGTGTGTGTGGTGGTGTGGGTGTGTGTGTGTGTGTGTGTGTGTGAGTGTGTGTGAGTGTGTGTGTGAGAGTGTGTGAGTGTGTGTGTGTGAGAGTGTGTGTGAGAGTGTGTGAGTGTGTTTGTGAGAGTGTGTGTGTGTGTGTGTGTGAGTGTGTGTGTGAGCATGTGTGTGAGCGTGTGTGTGTGTGTGCGTGTGTGTGTGTGTGTGTGTGAGCGTGTGTGTGTGTGTGTGTGTGAGCGTGTGTGTGAGTGTGTGTGTGTGTGTGTGTGTGTGAGAGTGTGTGAGTGTGTGTGTGTGTGAGTGTGTGTGTGAGAGTGTGTGAGTGTGTGTGTGAGAGTGTGTGAGTGTGTGTGTGAGAGTGTGTGAGAGTGTGTGTGAGAGTGTGTGAGTGTGTGTGTGAGTGTGTGTGTGTGAGAGTGTGTGTGAGAGTGTGTGTGTGAGAGTGTGTGTGAGAGTGTGTGTGTGAGAGTGTGTGAGTGTGTGTGTGAGAGTGTGTGAGTGTGTGTGTGTGAGAGTGTGTGAGTGTGTGTGTGTGTGAGAGTGTGTGTGAGAGTGTGTGAGTGTGTGTGTGTGAGAGTGTGTGTGTGGGAACAACTCAGCAGAAATGGTGGTGATGTTGGACGTTTAGCTCAGTCTTTTGTGTCCGACTGAAAACCAGGAAAAGGCTGCAGCAGCCAGGAAGCTCTGGAGTGGGGTTAGGGTTTAAGGAAAATACTCAACATGCAGTTGGAAAAGTCGTATTAGTCTCAGTTCCATCCTGACATCAACGCCAGAAAGGGGGACAAATGACCCCCAAGGCTGCTCGTGGTCAGCCTGACCACGAGCTTCCCGCCAAGCAAAGTGCTACCAGAGCCTGCTTGGCCAGACGAAACCGATGAAGGACCATGGTGAACAAGGAGATGTTAGACGCTCTAGCACGGGTCCTGGACGGCCGGAGTCCCACACGCTTTAGTTTCACCCTGCTTCAACACACCTGATTGCAATCAGGCTTCTGCAGAGCCTGGTGAGCTGTTGCACTGCTGATTCAACCACTGAGTCAGGCGTGTTGGAGTAGAGGAATGACAAAAACATGCCGAAAACCAGGGGGGTGTTCCAGAAAGTGAGACTTTCCCAAAACCAGGCATTCTTTTGGGAGTTTTCTTCCCGGTGTAACCGCCCCTAAATCGGTTTTATGAACGTGGCTAGCCTGAAAGCCCCTCCCAGTCACCATGGCAACACATGCTGGAGAACAGACCTGCTCTGTGGCAGGCTAGCAGCTAGGCTAACTGATGCTGTGGGTGGCAGCTACGAGGTGCGCCACCTGTGGTCCTCAGCGGTAGCAGCCAGAACCAGGCTCGCGCTCAGGACCAGGCGACAGATGTAGGAGCGTTCAGTAAAACTAGGTTTTGCTGTTTTTATGATGTAGCAACAATGAACTGATGGTAGCTTCAAGAGCAGTGAGCTCCACTCTAACCGGTCCAGCAGGTCTGGGTAGGATGAGGCAGTAAAACGGGCTGGACCGGGCCACCCTGGCCCAGAAAGTGTCACGAGAGCTTGTTGGTGAACAGGTGAAGGAGTCGGCCTAGAACTCCAGATAAACTCTACAGAACCGGGTCATAAAACAGGACCAGAATCCTGATGCTGCCCCAGTCCAGTCCAGAACCAAAGGTCTGTACGATCCACATGGTTCCAGTCCAGGTTTTATAACAAATACATAAAGTTTTACTCTCTAATGAAATCAAATGAAAGGTTTCAGATTTTCTGGTTTGTTGAACTTTTTCCTCCAACATCTGAGACGAGAAGAAAACCGAGCAGACGTCCCCTTACAGCCAACCAGGTAAAGCCTGGTTCTGGTTGTGAAACAGAGGTCACGTTTGCATCCAGAACCGCCTCTCATTCCTGGAACCTGATTTTCCAGTTTTGTAAAGTAGAAGAGAGGAATGTTTTCCTGCAGACTCTCAGAACCACTTCTGGTTTCAGGACCGTCAGGCTGTGAGGCTCGGCCATCAGGACAGAGAGAACACCCGGTTGTTACAGATCCATTCAAGACCCGGGCCGTCTGGAGCGTTGCAACATGGACGGAGCAAAGTACTCAGGTAAGAAACACCTGATCCTGGGGGTTGAAATCCTCCACAGGTCCTCACCTAGTAAAGGTCCAGGTGTGTGGGACCACCGAGAAACACGTAGGTAGAAGATCTGGAGCAGGTCGGCGGAACCAGGTCCCTGTGGCCCTGAAGCAGATGGATGGATGCTGCTTATTTAATGTCACAAACGAAGTAAAATGGCTCCTCCCCCTTCAGGTGAAACAGGTGTTCTGTTGATGTTACAGTGGCAAAGCAAGGTTACCATGACAACTCTAACCGGTTGAGCGCTGTGCCTCGCTGCTGCGCCCTGAAGCAGCTGAACGGAACCGGCTGGTCTGAGCTTTGGATCTCCGGTTTAGATGAAAACATCGGACAGAACAACGATGTTTGGAACCAGATTGATAAACTGGGTTTGTGTGTTGGCGGGCCCCGGGTCCCGGAACACTCGGAGGTTAATCTGAGTCACGTTCTCAGCAGGACCACCTGATGGTCTGCGGGGGTTCGAGCCACGACTCTGAGAACGGGAGTGAAGACAAAGCCCAGAAACATGGCTGGCATTAGCATTAATGTGCAGACCTCCACAGGCGGGGCGAGAGCTCAGGTCTCCTGTGGTCTGTCCCTTCTGGACTCCTGGGGACACATGCTGATGGAGGCATCAGCAGGAGGTTTAAATGTTTGACCGTCAGTCAGTCAGGAACCAGGATGCTGTTTGATGTTCCATCTCTAAACCTGGTCCAAACAAGGTGTTCTGGTTCTTCTCCTGGAGACCCGAGCACTGACTCAGCTCAGCCTCCGGACCTCCCTCGGTCTGACGGAGCAGCACTGTATGATGATCAGTTTATTTCTGTCTGACAGGGTTCACGGCTGGCATCGACCCAAACGAGAGGAGGATTGTTCTGGTGGGGAAGACTGGAGTGGGGAAGAGCGCGACTGGAAACACCATCCTGGGGAGGGAAGCCTTTGAGGCGGACATGTCTCCATCCTCACTCACATCTGACTGCCACAAAGCCAAGGGGGTCATAAACGGCCGGAGCGTCGCTGTCATCGACACTCCAGGACTGTTCGACACAAACTTCACTCAGGAGGATGTGTTGAACAGGATCAAGATGTGCATCTCGCTGTCTGCTCCAGGTCCTCATGTCTTCCTGGTGGTCCTTCAGCTAGGCAGGTTCACCAAGGAGGAGAAGGACACCGTTAAGATGATCCAGAACACTTTTGGAGAAGACGCAGACAGATACACAATGGTTCTGTTCACGCACGGTGACCAGCTGAAGAATGGAAGCATCGAGAGCTTCATCTCAGAGAGCACAGACCTGAAAGCCCTCATTGAGAAGTGCCACAACAGATACCACATCTTCAACAACGAGATCAAAGACCCCAAACAAACCTGGCAGCTCCTGGATAAGATAGACCAGATGACCATGGTTAACGGTGGAGGCTACTACAGCAATGACATGTTTGTGAGGGCAGAGATCGCCATTGAGAAGGAGAAGGAGCGGATCCTGAAGGAGATGGAAGAGATGAGACAGAGGGAACTGGACCAACTCAGAGCCAAGTACTCCGGAAGTATCTTCCACAGAGAGGAGGCCAAGATGACCGTGAGATACCAGAATGAAGCTCGAAACAGAGCCGAGAAGTCCAACGAGTTCCTGGCTGCCCCAACGATTGCTGTAGCAACAGCCTGTGGTGCTACCATTGGAGGTCTGTTGGGGTGTGCTGGAGGTCCGATTGGAGCAGTGATCGGGATCGCTGCCGGAGCTGCCCTCGGAGCTGCTGTTGGAACTCTGGTGATCAGAGTCAACGACCGCTGCCATGTGCAGTGAAGGATCTGAAGAAAGGCCAACCTAAAGCTGCTTCTCCATCATCAACTTTTACAGGAAATAATTGAAACTTTTCCACCCCAGAACATCTTGTAGTTGTCTGAATACCCGAGGAACGGTGTTTCTGGTGAAACTGGAGAACTTTGATGGGATGGGGCAGCAGCTTGTTGCTCTTCTACCATCAGCTGCTAGCGTAGCTCCTACCTGTTCCAGCTGAGGAGAAGCTGTTTAGCAGCTGGAAGCAGACGTTTGTTCAAATGTCCCAACTAGTCAACTTTAACATCCATGTTTGAACTCGTGTCTTTCCCTTTGGACCATTTCAAGTAAAGGTGTATGAATCAAAAATAAGATGTTATGAAACCTTCTTCCACCTCTGCTCTATAAACTCTCTCACTGCCATCTTTTACAAAACCAACACAATAAAACAGGCATCTTCCAGCGACACCTGCTTTCCATTCTGTATGTGTTCATTTATGAGGCTTCTCATTAATCTGTTAAGATAAAGGTCCTCAACACGGAGCCCTGGGGCACTCCGTGAGAAAACAACTTGTTTATGGGTTTTAAAACTTAGTGAGTAATGAACTCAACAAACCTGAGATACCAGGTTGGTCATGAAGTTGAGAGACCAGTTTGCTACAATGGAGTTCGCTTACTTCCTGTAGTCAAGGTTGTTGCTGTTTCTTCTCTGCAGGATCCCAGAAGAAGAAGAAGAATGATGTTCTTCGGCTTGTTTTACTGGGCAAGACAGGAGGAGGGAAAAGTGCATCTGGGAACACCATCCTGGGAAGAGACGTTTTCCAGTCACAAGCATGTCCCACTTCCTGGACCATTGATTGTAAAAGAGTTGATGGAGAAGTAAGAGGCAGAGATGTTGCTGTGGTCGACACTCCAGGGCTATTCGACACTAACTTCAGCAGACAGGAAGTGCAGAAAAAGATCAAGTCATGCCTCGCTTTGACAGCTCCTGGTCCGCACGTCTTCCTGGTGGTCTTGAGGCTGGGCAGGTTCACCAAAGAGGAGGAAGACACCTTCAAGATAATTCTGGATACGTTTGGTGAAGACATCACCAGATACTCGTTGTTGTTGTTTACACATGGAGACAAACTCAAGAAGCAAACTATTGAACAGTTCATCTCAAAGAGTGACAAGCTTGAGGAGCTTGTTCAAGGTTTCTCCAACAGGTACCACGTCTTCAACAACGAAGTGAGAGACAAACAGCAGATCAAGAAGCTGCTGGAAAAAATCGACACAATCATTGAAGAGAATGACAGGAAACACTACAGCAAGAAGATGCTGAGGAGGGCAAAGATGGCCTCCAAGAAAGAGAAGCACAGAGTTTCCAAGGCGCTGAAGGCAGTGGAGCAGCAGAGAAGAAACACGCTGAGGGCTGAGGTCCAGCAGGAGATCAGGTCCTCAGGGAGGCCCAACAGATGTGTCCTTCAGTGAGACCACAGTTCAAACCTTCAAGTAGACGTCGGTCACACACACACACATACACGCACGCACGTACGTGCACGCACGCACGCACGCATACACACACACACACACGCACGCACGCATACACACACACACATACACGCACGCACGTACGTGCACGCACGCACGCACGCATACACACACACATACACGCACGCACGCATACACACACACACACACGCACGCACGCATACACACACACACGCACGCACGCACGCATACACACACACACACACATACACGCACGTACGTGCACGCACGCACGCACGCATACACACACACACATACACACACACACACACATACACGCACGTACGTGCACGCACGCACGCACGCATACACACACACGCACGCACGCATACACACACACACATGCACGCACGCACGCATACACACACACACACACACATACACGCACGCACGTACGTGCGCGCACGCATACACACACACATTCTCGTCTAGCACTAGTGAGGACCGTCATTGACTTCCGTGCATTTTAGTGACTATTGCGTCTAACTAGCCCATGCTTAACCCTAACCGCGACTGAAACTTAACACCAAACCTCCAACACTAACCGGTAGAGCTCTGCAACACCATCCCAAAGTGAGGACCAGCAAAATGTCCTCACTTTGATGTGCAGATGAGTACACACACATACACACACACACACACACACACACACACACACACACACACGTGTGTTTAGTGTGCTTTACCCAGACTGCAGCTGTGGGGCAGCGGGTACGGTGGCCCTCCAGGTACAAAAACATTGAGTCCAGTAAAGGAGGAAGCCCAGCATGAGCTCACAGCTGTAACTGTTACATGAACCATGACTCGGCGTTTTGCTTTGTGGGTGTCATTGATTTTACTGAATATCGAATGCTTGCATAAACTCTTCAGTACTAAAGGTCTCAGGCTAAAAGGACTGTTGCTGGTTTGTGAAACCTGAAGTCAGAACCGGGTATCGGACTTGTGTGAAGCTTGTCCTCCACGTTTGACCCATTTCCTGAGGAAGCGGTGAGCTGCACACAGCTGACCCTGACCCTAACCCTGTGGTGTTACGGCTACCAGCCTGGCCAGAGATGCAGGAGCCAGGATCACCCAGCCCCGGCCATCAGCCTGACACCTCCTCTCTTCAGGCTGCTGAGGAGCACAGCTGAGCCGAATCCCTCTGATGACCCACCTGGATGAAAAGGCCGTGCCTTCAGCAGTGCAGGGTTCTGCTGTCCTCCACGCCTCGTTTGGAGGAGTCAGCTTTAAGGTGTTAACTCTGACTTATGAGCTTTCAAAGGCTGAAGCTCCTAGATGATCCGGAGGGATCTTTCGTTCTTCGTTTTAAGGTTAACATGGTAGTTTACGGACTTTGGGATTTTAAAAGTTTTCGTAGCGCGTCGGTTTTTATTATAAACGTAGCCCCTTCTGTTTGGGTAAAACTTTTAACAAAGGTTTAATCAGGTGTTTTAATGTTGATCATTCATCCCTTTTAGTCTTGATTGTGTTTGTTTTGCATTATCTTTATGATGCTCGCCATGTTTGCTCTTGTTTTTAGAACCCTAACCACATTAAAACATTTTAAGTCCACTGTCCTACTTATGTTACCCCCTCCTTCACATTAACGCCTGTCGGGACGTAACCTGTGGAAAGGCGTTTCCTGCCTGTTTAAAGCTCTGAGCCGATGCTAGATGCTAGATGCTGGAGGGAGCACAGATTTAGCCGATCAGCAGCAGTCTCACATGTTGGTTAGGAGGAAGTTCTGCAGCTGGAAATAAAAACAAAGCTAAAGCAATCCCAACAAGTTAGAATCAACATTTTTATTTTCATCAACTAAAACATTTTTCTCCCTTGTTCACATAAAATCATTCATAAAACGCCGAGTCTGATTTATGACCCTCAGCGGTCAGGAGTCTGTTCATCAGTACACATCTGGATCCAAACAGCCGCTCCACCGACTCAACAGACACGGTTCCACGAGGACCCACACGTTTCACCATCAGTGCAGCTCAGGTCACAGTGCAGTTGTTCCCATTTTCCTTTAATGGATCAGGATCCATTAGGAGTTCCAGCCCATTCCACCTTTAATCCGCCAACACAGAGAAGTTATCGAACTGGGCCAGTTCAAAGGCCCGGGTTCCCACAGCAGCCCAGCCACTCTTGGAGGATG
>SSNQ01034351.1:196307-213807 GCA_006942095.1 Nothobranchius kuhntae | reverse complement strand
CTTGAACTGGAACTGGGACCTCCAGACCTGGAGCTCCACGATGGAGGCCTGGAGGATCAAACAGCAGTGAGTCAGCTGCTTGGTAACCCGAACCCTAACCGACCCACAACCACCTGGACTGAACTCACAAAGGATCCTTTCAGCTGGAACGTTGCATTCTGGGAGGTGAGGTTGTAGGCAGGAAGAGGTGGTCTGATGCAGACTGAATGATCGTGGGTCTGAGAAGGACACAGAAGCTTTCACCAAGATCTCACTCTGACGTCTCTGAACAGCTGACAGCCAGCTCACCATGGTTTCTATGACAACAGTAAGGTTCCCTCTCCCGTCAGTCAGAGCCACGTAGCTCCCTCCCTGAGCCAGGTGACCCACAGTCTTCAGGTAGGTCCATCCAGGCTGGGTGAACTGGGTGCTGTGAGCTACAACCAGAACAAATGGTAGAACTTTACAGTCTCCTTCCCCAACCCCAACAGAACCACCTGCTCAGAGCGCTGCAGACCTGTGATCCAGATGGGAGACTCCACCACGTAGTTCCCGCTCCACGGCTCCTGAGCAGTCATCAACCCGTCTCGGCCGAACGGCAGTTCCTCATAGTAACTGGCCACCAGGTTCCAGGAGATGGTTCTGCAGAACCGAGCAGACGGCAGCTCAAACAGACTGTCCTGAAGCCCCACCCACCTCAGTGCCTTTCCTTACGAGGTCATTAATCCGTTGACGTAGTTCTGGTTGAGAATCCGGGCCCAGCAGCCTCCCCCCACCTCATCGTTGAAGGTGCTGTAGTCCTCCGATGCCCACAGCTTCTTCTGGGTCTTCACAGCCTGTGACACGGTCCTGGTACCAGGATAGTGAGCCCTGGATCCCAAAACAAAGCTGAGGTTAGGAGGACCAGAAGAATGAACCCAGGCAGAGTCAACAGAAGAAATGAAAAGAATTTTCTCACAGCATTCCCAAAACCTCACGCTCACATGCACAGGTGAAGGTACTATTAGAACAGGTGTTGTCCTACAACAGGACCAGGAAGTGGGACGCAGCCTACCCTATCACGTCTATGCTGCTGCTGAGCTCAGGGTCCAGCAGCAGCGACAGGGCAATGGGCTCCCACAGGTCGTCACTGGCTATGATCCCGACCCGGTCCAGACCGCTCTTATCCAGAGTGTAGCGCAGCAGCTGGAGTCGGAGAGAGAGACGTTCACACCGCTCACGCGTTTGCTGCTGACATGCAAAACGACCGCGACCGACTCTGGCCGTCAAGGGTCGACGGGCTCTACTGTGAAAGGTTTATACAGACACCTGTCAGGTAGAGGCGCCGCATCCAGACCAGAAAGGTTTCACATGAAAGCAGCAAAGCAGGAGTCCAAACGGTCCAGTTGGCTTCATCTGAACCCTTTTGGATCACCATGACATGGATGACTGAGAAGCTTCAGGAGCAAAACAGGAGCTTCCCTCCATCCAGCTAGTCAGCAGTGGTGTGTGTGTGTGTGTGTGTGTGTGTGTGGGGGGGGCTGAGGTCAGGTCAGGTAGAGCAGTCACATGATCGTTTGGTTACCAGTCAGGTAGAAAAACAGCCACCAACATTGAGCTGAGCAGCAAGGGTTAGAGGAGGAAAAGATCGGTGGTTCAGATTTTCAGCAGAACATCGGTTCAGCTGCAGCGTCCTCGTCCGACCAATCAGGTTTTACTCACCCGATCACCTGAACAGCATCTTTCAGCTGAGAGTCGCTGAGCAGAGAGTCAGCGATGCTCCAGTCGCCGTCTGCCGCAATGATGCCGATGTGGGTAAGACCCACTTTATCCAGAACGTTCCTCAGCACCTTGGTAACAAACACATGTTCTCAAAGGAACGCAGCAGAGCTCAGCTCAACATGAGTGGCTGTTCTCCTCCGGTACGTACACACACACACACACACACACACACACACACACACACACACACACACACACACACACACACACACACACACACCTACCTTGATGTACTTGGCATCAAACGCTCTCTCGTTCCAAATCTGATCAGAGGAAAAAGAGGTTTAGTTTTAGAAGCAGGAGGTCTCAGGTCACCGTGACCCAGTCACTGGTTCTGTCTCCAGCAGACACACACAACCATCAGAACACGGTCTCCGTCACACGTCTGGAACTCACTTCCTGCTAATAAATGAAAACAAACGTTATTTTACATTAAAACAGTTTTCAAAGGAAACACTTTTATTTTGATAGTTTAGAACAGGAACCAGGACCCAGTTTAGAACAGGAACTGGGACCGGGTTTAGAACAAGAACCGGGACCGGGTTTAGAACAGGACCCAGTTGAGAACTGGAATCGTGTATAAAACAGGAACCAGTACCCGGTTTAGAAGAGGAACCGGGACCGGGTTTAGAACAGGAACCGGGACCGGGTTTAGAACAGGAACCAGGACCCGGTTTAGAACAGGAACCGGGACCGGGTTTAGAACAGGAACCATGTATATAACAGGAACCGGGACCCGGTTTAGAACAGGAACCGGGACCCGGTTTAGAACAGGAACCGGGACTGGGTTTAGAACAGGAACCGGGACCGGTTTAGAACAGGAACCAGGACCCAGTTTAGAACTGGAACCGTGTTTAAAACAGGAACCAGGATCCAGTTTAGAACAGGAACCGGGACCGGGTTTAGAACTGGAACCGTGTATAAAACAGGAACCAGGACCCGGTTTAGAACAGGAACCGGGACCGGGTTTAGAACAGGAACCGGGTTTAGAACTGGAACCGTGTATATAACAGGAACCGGGACCGGGTTTAGAACAGGAACCGGGACCGGGTTTAGAACTGGAACCGTGTATAAAAGAGGAACCAGGACCCAGTTTAGAACAGGAACCGGGACCGGGTTTAGAACTGGAACCGGGTTTAGAACTGGAACCGGGACTGGGTTCAGAACTGGAACCGGGTTTAGAACAGGAACCGTGTATAAAACAGGAACCAGGACCCGGTTTAGAACAGGAACCGGGACCGGGTTTAGAACTGGAACCGTGTATATAACAGGAACCAGGACCCGGTTTAGAACAGGAACCGGGACCGGGTTTAGAACTGGAACCGTGTATATAACAGGAACCAGGACCCGGTTTAGAACAGGAACCGAGACTGGGTTTAGAACTGGAACTGGGTTTAGAACAGGAACCGTGTATAAAACAGGAACCAGGACCCGGTTTAGAACAGGAACCGAGACTGGGTTTAGAACTGGAACTGGGTTTAGAACAGGAACCGTGTATAAAACAGGAACCGGGACCGGGTTTAGAACAGGAACTGGGTTTAGAACTGGAACCGTGTATATAACAGGAACCGGGACTGGGTTTAAAACAGGAACCAGGACCCAGTTTAGAACAGGAACCAGGACCCGGTTTAGAACAGGAACCGGGACCGGGTTTAGAACAGGAACCAGGACCCAGTTTAGAACTGGAACCGTGTTTAAAACAAGAACCAGGACCCAGTTTAGAACAGGAACCGGGACCGGGTTTAAAACAGGAACCGGGACCGGGTTTAAAACAGGAACCGGGACCGGGTTTAGAAAAGGAACCGGGTTTAGAACAGGAACCGTGTATAAATTAGGAACCAGGACCCAGTTTAGAACAGGAACCGGGACCGGGTTTAGAACAGGAACCGGGAACGGGTTTAGAACAGGAACCGGGACCGGGTTTAGAACTGGAACCGGGACCGGGTTTAGAACAGGAACTGGGTTTAGAACAGGAACCGGGACTGGGTTTAGAACTGAAACCGGGTTTAGAACAGGAACCGTGTATAAAACAGGAACCAGGACCCGGTTTAGAACAGGAACCGGGACCGGTTTAGAACAGGAACCGGGACCGGGTTTAGAACAGGAACCGGGTTTAGAACTGGAACCGGGACCGGGTTTAGAACAGGAACTGGGTTTAGAACAGGAACCGGCACCGGGTTTAGAACAGGAACCGAGACTGGGTTTAGAACTGGAACCGGGACTGGGTTTAGAACTGGAACCGGGTTTAGAACAGGAACCGTGTATAAAACAGGAACCAGGACCCGGTTTAGAACAGGAACCGGGACTGGGTTTAGAACTGGAACCGGGACCGGGTTTACAACTGGAACCGGGACCGGGTTTAGAAAAGGAACCAGGTTTAGAACAGGAACTGGGACCTGGTTTAGAACAGGAACCGGGTTTAGAACTGGAAGTGGGACCGGGTTTAGAACAGGAACTGGGTTTAGAACAAGAACCGGGACCCGGTTTAGAACAGGAACCAGGACCCGGTTTAGAACATGAACCGGGACCGGGTTTAGAGCAGGAACCGGGACTGGGTTTAGAACTGGAACTGTGTATAAAACAGGAACCAGGACCCGGTTTAGAACAGGAACCAGGACCGGGTTTAGAACTGGAACCGTGTATATAACAGGAACCAGGACCCGGTTTAGAACAGGAACCGGGACCGGGTTTAGAACTGGAACCGTTTATATAACAGGAACCAGGACCCGGTTTAGAAGAGGAACCGGGACTGGGTTTAGAACTGGAACTGGGTTTAGAACAGGAGCCGTGTATAAAACAGGAACCGGGACCGGGTTTAGAACAGGAACCAGGACCCAGTTTAGAACTGGAACCGTGTATAAAACAGGAACCAGGACCCAGTTTAGAACAGGAACCAGGACCGGGTTTTGAACTGGAACCGTGTATATAACAGGAACCGGGACCGGGTTTACAACAGGAACCGTGTTTAAAACAGGAACCAGGACCCAGTTTAGAACAGGAACCGGGACCGGGTTTAAAACAGGAACTGGGACCGGGTTTAAAACAGGAACCGGGACCGGGTTTAGAACAGGAACCGGGAACGGGTTTAGAACAGGAACCGGGACCGGGTTTAGAACTGGAACCGGGACCGGGTTTAGAACAGGAACCGAGACTGGGTTTAGAACAGGAACCGGGACTGGGTTTAGAACTGGAACCGGGTTTAGAACAGGAACCGTGTATAAAACAGGAACCAGGACCCGGTTTAGAACAGGAACCGGGACCGGGTTTAGAACAGGAACCGGGACCGGGTTTAGAACTGGAACCGGGACCGGGTTTAGAACAGGAACCAGGTTTAGAACAGGAACCGGGACGAGGTTTAGAACAGGAACCGTGTTTAGAACAGGAACCGGCTTTAGAACTGGAAGTGGGACCGGGTTTAGAACAGGAACCGGGTTTAGAACAGGAACTGGGACCAGGTTTAGAACAGGAACCGGGTTTAGAACAGGAACCGGGACCCGGTTTAGAACAGGAACCAGGACCCGGTTTAGAACAGGAACCGGGACCGGGTTTAGAGCAGGAACCGGGACTGGGTTTAGAACTGGAACCGTGTATAAAACAGGAACCAGGACCCAGTTTAGAACTGGAACCGTGTATAAAACAGGAACCAGGACCCGGTTTAGAACAGGAACCAGGACTGGGTTTAGAACTGGAACCGTGTATATAACAGGAACCAGGACCGGGTTTAGAACAGGAACCGGGACCGGGTTTAGAACAGGAACCGGGACCGGGTTTAGAACAGGAACCGGGACTGGGTTTAGAACTGGAACCGGGTTTAGAACAGGAACCGTGTAAAAAACAGGAACCAGGACCCGGTTTAGAACAGGAACCGGGACCGGGTTTAGAATAGGAACCGGGACTGGGTATAGAACAGGAACCGGGACCGGGTTTAGAACAGGAACCGGGACTGGGTTTAGAACAGGAACCAGGACCGGGTTTAGAACAGGAACCGGGACTGGGTTTAGAACTGGAACCGTGTATAAAACAGGAACCAGGACCCAGTTTAGAACTGGAACCGTGTATAAAACAGGAACCAGGACCCGGTTTAGAACAGAAACCAGGACCGGGTTTAGAACTGGGACCGTGTATATAACAGGAACCAGGACCCAGTTTAGAACAGGAACCGGGACCGGGTTTAGAACAGGAACCGGGACCGGGTTTAGAACAGGAACCGGGTTTAGAACAGGAACCGTGTATAAAACAGACACCAGGACCCGGTTTAGAACAGGAACCGGGACCGGGTTTAGAACAGGAACCGGGACCGGGTTTAGAACAGGAACCGTGTATATAACAGGAACCGGGACCCGGTTTAGAACAGGAACCGGGACTGGGTTTAGAACAGGAACCGGGACCGGGTTTAGAACAGGAACCGGGACCGGGTTTAGAACAGGAACCGGGACTGGGTTTAGAACTCGAACTGGGTTTAGAACAGGAACTGGGACCGGGTTTAGTACAGGAACCGGGACCGGGTTTAGTACAGGAACCGTGTATATAACAGGAACCGGGACTGGGTTTAGAACAGGATCCGGGACCGGGTTTAGAACAGGAACCGGGACCGGGTTTAGAACAGGAACCGGGACCGGGTTTAGAACAGGAACCGGGACTGGGTTTAGAACTGGAACCGGGTTTAGAACAGGAACCGGGACCGGGTTTACAACAGGAACCGGGACTGGGTTTAGAACTGGAACCGGGTTTAGAACAGGAACCGGGACCAGGTTTAGAACAGGAACCAGGACCAGGTTTAGACCCGGGACCGGGTTTAGAACAGGAACCGTGTATATAACAGGAACCAGGACCCGGTTTAGAACAGGAACCGGGACCGGGTTTAGAACAGGAACCGGGACCGGGTTTAGAACAGGAACTGGGACTGGGTTTAGAACTGGGACCGGGTTTAGAACAGGAACCGTGTATATAACAGGAACCAGGACCCGGTTTAGAACAGGAACCGGAACCGGGTTTAGAACTGGAACCTGCTGAGGTTTGAGGGCCGTTACTTTTTGTCTCAACAGGAAGTCGGATGATATTTTCTCTCAGGTGGGTTTCAGACCTGCTGAGAATAAGAACCTCATGAAGATGGACTCGAGTGAGACGAGGATCTGTACACACCCCCACATACTGGATGTCCAGGTCGTGGTACTGCTTGGCTCCCAGAATCCAGTTCACCACATAGGACACAGTAACATCTGGGTGGTCATAGGGCCAGTTCTTCCCCCGGCCCACCCACCCAGGAAAGGCCCACGGCAAACCTGCACAGACAGGAGATACGTAGGTCAGGTTCTGAGCAGGTTCTGCTGTGGTCTCGTTTACCTGCAGAGCAGATCCTCACCGATCAGTGTTATGTTGGGGTTCCTCTTCTTTGCTTCCTTCATCAGCCACCACTCGTATCCTCGGAAGTAGTTCTCATCGTTCTCATAGTGCATGTGGGACGGCTCGGTTCCATCTGAACCAAAACCAGAACAGGAAGAATTTGGGTTTACCTGAGCCTGCTTGGTGGGCAGACACCTGGAGGCTGTTGGACTGGTATTTCCTAACTAAAGCTAAGATGGAAGCAGACTCCAGACGGTCTCAGGTCCATTTGACCTTTAGACTTTTTAATCAGACCTCCAATCCATTTACTCAGCCGCTCAGCTGACTAGGAAAACCCGGTTTGGGAGAAGAGTGGAGTCTGCTCCCGTCACCGACCGATGAGGTCATAAAGTAAAGAGGAAATGATGAACATATCACCTGTTGTCTGAGCGTCTCCTCCTATCTCCACCTTTAGAATGTGCAGAGAAGCTCCAAAGTTGGGCTACAGGGAAAACAGGAACATCAGATAACACAGCAGGAACCTGTCACCCATCCTACCAAAATAAAAGCACAGTCAGAAGATCTCAGAGTCCCTTAAATAAGACCCAGACGTTGGGCTGGAGATCTCTTCCTGCTCTTACTTTGGTAGGAGGGGTTAGGGTATAAACATGGGTGTGAGTTTATTACGCTGTAATAAACAGGCTGGTTGAGCACTAGGACCAAGAGGTCAGCTAGAATCTGATGAGAATTAGCTCCATTGATCAGATATTCAGAAATAAGTGTGAATTGGTGACGATGACAGAATTGAAAGTATTAGTTTTATGTTTTCAGCCACACATCCATAAAAGAGCCACTAAACTGGTTTTATACTTTATTTTGTAAACTTACTGTAGACCCCCCCCCCCTCCCACACACACACACACACACACACACACACACCCGGTCCTCATCATGCCGGTTGTGTCCCCCCCACTTCTAAGTCAAAACTACGTCCATGCACATAAATGTAGTCGGAACCAGACTGACCTTTAAATATTTATCAGATAAAATTACTGGAGCTGCTTCTTCGGATTGGACCGGAACCCGGTACCGTTCGGACTCACCTTGAACAGGAAGTCCAATATCTGGCTCCGGTACGGCTCCTCGTAGTTGACCAGTAAGCGGGATGTGGCCTGAAGACAGCAGCAGAAGACGTAAGACCCGAACCGGTCGAACCGAACCCGGAAGTAGGAACACAACTCACCCCTCCGCCGCTCAGACCACCAATCCCGTCAAAGACTCTCCCCAGACCCCCGTCATCCGTCAGCACGTAGTCCTTCCCGGAGCAGGAGCCGCCGGACAGCAGCAGCAGGACAGCCGACAGGGACACCGGAGACAGCGGACCGCCCATCACCAACACCCGAACTCTCCGGGCGCGAACCCGAACGCTCTTATAAACGCGCGGGATCACGTGACAAATCTGCTGAGTGGTCACGTGCAGGCGGAGCGCGTGGATATTCTAATCAATAAACGCATAAAAATAAATAAAAGAATACGTGTGCGTGTTTACATCGCGGAAGTCGGAACGTTCGACGATCACCGGGCGCGCTTGCAGGTTAAAAACAGGAAGTGAAAAGTGACCGGTGGTTAGTCACGTGACCGTCGAGAAGCCCGTCTCCGTGGCAACGCGTGACCAGCAGAACAACCGAGCCGAACAATGTCGGAACCGCAGAGGGAGAGCGTGACACGGGCCAGAAGAGTTTTTCTCAACAACATTGACTCATACTCGTCCAGAACCATCACCAAGGTACCGCTAACAGAGTCCGGTCCGGAGTCTGCTCGGTAGTAACCTCCGTGTTCCGTAGGTTCTAAGTGAGGAGCCGGAGAATGCGAGCCAGCTGAGCAGAACCGAAACCTTCCAGGTCGTTGGGACGGGTTCTGACCTGTCCGGTGACGCCAGGCTGCAGGTGCGCTGTTGTTAAACATCTTTAGGGGTTTCACGTGTTTCCACCGATGTCTTTCATGTCTTTGAAGTTTCAGCTTCACTTCGGATCAAAGGAGAAATGTAACATATCTGTTATGTTTATATCTATGGCCTCATGGGAACGGTGTTGTGCCATAAAGCGACTGGCTGCCAAAAAATGATTAGCCACCGCGGGATCGCGCACGGTTAGGGAAATTGCATGTAAGTAATATATTGCAAGTAATATTTAGGTCAATTTAACCCCTTACAGGTGACCAGGACACTGTAATCAACTTTTGGCAAGTGAAATGATCATTTTTGGCCATTTTTGGGGTGTTTATGATGATACAGTAGACAGTATGAGTACAATAACATCAACAGATAATACATAAAACCCTTATTTGGTCAAGTTTAGCCTCCATGAAAAACTGAGCGATTCAATCACTTTTTGGCAAGTAAAATGCCTTTTTTGTTGTCTAAAATTAAATCATCAATAAAGAATTTAAAGATATTTTGAGGCGTTTCTTATAGGTAAACAGGAGGGTATAGTCACTATTTGGCAAGTGACAATCTTAATTGTATGTGCTTTAGTGCTTTTATCTTGTTACTTTTAAATAGAGCAACGTAATGTATAGATAGTAACCTACACAGTGTCATTAAAGCCAAAGCTTCATCAGTTTAAATACTATTTTTCAAGTAAAAATGTGCCCCAAACTAGTTAACTGTGGCTCCGTGTCAAGTGGACTAAAGAAAGGAAGGGGAAAAAATCAAATCGCTGGAGAATTGTTTATTTACATTTATACGGCGTTTGACTTTACATTCAATACAGGGTGCCATTTTACATAGTTTTTTTATTTTTTAGTATCAAGGCTGTAACATAAAGAAAGCCAGTTCTTACCACAAACCATCTTTCAATCGCAAATATTGCAAAAAGGATTAATATATCCTTTTTGTGAACGTTTAAGACAAATAGCAACACTTAAAACAACTTCCGAACTGGAAAAACTAATATCCACGATAAACATCTGTTTAAGTACTGGACGAGGTTAACCCTGCATTCTCAATTTCCATATTGCTAGATATGCCGAGTTTTAAGGCGAAATCCCGGGGAATTTCGTCTAGAAATGCAATTACCCTAACCGTGCGCGATCCCGTGGTGGCTAATCATTTTTTGGCAGCCAGTCGATTTATGGTTCAACACCGGCTAGGCTGGATCATATGCTGTACTGCCACTCTGCCTTTTCTAGATCTAACCCCAACATTTAACTAAACCCAAAAGGTTTTAGACAGCAAACATTTTTCATATAAACAAATATCAGTCCGCCTGTCGGCTGACCCCGCTGGAACGGCCAGGTGTTCTGTCCGACAGGTGCGCCTCTGTGCAGTTTATTAGTTCACAGATGCGCAGGCGCGCAAAACAACTAATGCACCAATAAGTAATTCAAGTAAGCCAGTCACTGCAAGCAAAAGAGAGGAGGACAGTTTATTTACTATTGCGTCTGTGGTGCTGAAACGCATCACCTGCGTTATTGGATGATCTGATTAATTATATAAAACAACTGGCTGTTAGCCTTTAAAATAAACAATAGTGAACTAATGATAACACCTAATATTAGCTAAAAGTTAACCATTTGGGGGCTTTTAAGAGGAGATCCTTTCAGGAAAGCCGATCTCTGGGGCACACCCCTCGCGCATTAATAATGCGGGAATGCCTGAAGTATTTTGTGGTCACAAATTAATAACTCGTTATACGCATTAATATCTCCTGAACACGAATTAATAACTTGTTATACGCATTAATATCTCCTGGACACGAATTAATTACTCATTCTTACACATTAATAATGGGAATGCCTTAAGTATTTCGTGGTCACAAATTAATAACTCGTTATACGCATTAATATCTCCTGAACACGAATTAATAACTCGTTCTTACGCATTAATATCTCCTGGACACGAATTAATTACTCATTCTTACACATTAATAATGGGAATGCCTTAAGTATTTCGTGGTCACAAATTAATAACTCGATATACGCATTAATATCTCCTGGACACGAATTAATAACTCGTTCTTACACATTAATATCTCCTGGACACGAATTAATTACTCATTCTTACACATTAATAATGGGAATGCCTTAAGTATTTTGTGGTCACAAATTAATAACTCGATATACGCATTAATATCTCCTGGACACGAATTAATTACTCATTCTTACACATTAATAATGGGAATGCCTTAAGTATTTTGTGGTCACAAAATAATAACTCGATATACGCATTAATATCTCCTGGACACGAATTAATAACTCGTTCTTACGCATTAATAATGAGAATGCCTTAAGTATTTTGTGGTCACAAATTAATAACTCGATATACGCATTAATATCTCCTGGACACGAATTAATAACTCGTTCTTATGCATTAATAATGGGAATGCCTTAAGTATTTTGTGATCACAAAATAATAACTCGATATACGCATTAATATCTCCTGGACACGAATTAATTACTCATTCTTATACATTAATAATGGGAATGCCTTAAGTATTTTGTGGTCACAAACTAATAACTCGATATACGCATTAATATCTCCTGGACACGAATTAATAACTCGTTCTTACGCATTAATATCTCCTGGACACGAATTAATTACTCATTCTTACACATTAGTAATGTGGGAATGCCTTAAGTATTTCGTGGTCACAAATTAATAACTCGTTATACGCATTAATATCTCCTGGAGACGAATTAATAACTCATTCTTACACATTAATAATGTGGGAATGCCTTAAGTATTTCGTGGTCACAAATTAATAACTCGTTATACACATTAATATCTCCTGGACACGAATTAATTACTCGTTCTTACGCATTAATATCTCCTGGACACGAATTAATAACTCATTCTTACACATTAATAAAGTGGGAATGCCTTAAGTATTTCGTGGTCACAAATTAATAACTCGTTATACGCATTAATATCTCCTGGACATGAATTAATAACTCGTTCTTACGCATTAATTACGCCTGGACATGAATTAATTACTCATTCTTACACATTAATAATGGGAATGCCTTAGACATTTCGTGGTCACAAATTAATAACTCGTTATACGCATTAATATCTCCTGGACACGAATTAATAACTCATTCTTACACATTAATAATGTGGGAATGCCTTAGATATTTCGTGGTCACAAATTAATAACTCGTTATACGCATTAATATCTCCTGGACACGAATTAATTACTCGTTCTTATGCATTAATATCTCCTGGACACGAATTAATTACTCATTCTTACACATTAATAACTCGCTCTTACGCATTAATAATGCCTGGACATGAGTTAATAACTCGTTTTACGCATTAATATCTCCTGGACACGAATTAATAACTCGTTCTTACGCATTAATATCTCCTGGACACGAATTAATAACTCATTCTTACACATTAATAATGGGAATGCCTTAAGTATTTCGTGGTCACAAATTAATAACTCGTTATACGCATTAATATCTCCTGGACACGAATTAATAACTCGTTCTTATGCATTAATATCTCCTGGACACGAATTAATAACTTGTTCTTACACATTAATATCTCCTGGACATGAATTAATTACTCATTCTTACACATTAATAACTCGCTCTTACACATTAATAACGCCTGGACATGAATTAATAACTCGTTATACGCATTAATATCTCCTGGACACGAATTAATAACTCGTTCTTACGCATTAATATCTCCTGGACACAAATTAATAACTCATTCTTACACATTAATAATGGGAATGCCTTAAGTATTTCGTGGTCACAAATTAATAACTCGTTATATGCATTAATATCTCCTGGACACGAATTAATAACTTGTTCTTACACATTAATATCTCCTGGACATGAATTAATTAGTCATTCTTACACATTAATAACTCGCTCTTACACATTAATAACGCCTGGACATGAATTAATAACTCGTTATACGCATTAATATCTCCTGGACACGAATTAATAACTCGCTCTTACGCATTAATATCTCCTGGACACGAATTAATTACTCATTCTTACGCATTAATATCTCCTGGACACGAATTAATTACTCATTCTTACACATTAATAACTCGCTCTTACGCCTTAATAACGCCTGGACATGAATTAATAACTTGTTCTTACGCATTAATATCTCCTGGACACGAATTAATTACTCATTTTTACACATTAATAACTCGCTCTTACGCCTTAATAACGCCTGGACATGAATTAATAACTTGTTCTTACGCATTAATATCTCCTGGACACGAATTAATTACTCATTCTTACACATTAATAACTCGCTCTTACACATTAATAACGCCTGGACATGAATTAATAACTCGTTCTTACGCATTAATAACTCGTTTTTACGCATTAATAACTCATGGCCTTGCATTAATAACTTGTGGTCTTGCATTAATAACTAGTTCTTACGAATTAATAGGGTTAGGGTTAGGGGGTTAGAATTAGGGTTAAATTACTTGTGGCCTGGCATTAATAACTCATGGGAACACATGAAGTATCTCGTGGCAACGCATTAGTAACTCGTTCTTACGCATTAATTACTTGTGGCCTGGCATTAATAACTCCTTACGCATTAGTAATTCATGTGCCTTGCATTAATATCTCGTGGCAATGCATTAGTAACTCGTTCTTACGCATTAATTAGTATTTCGTGGCCACAAGTAAAATTTTTTCCTCAATATCAAAAGATGGGCACCATACTTCCGCACACAGAGTGAAATTCTCCGACTCCCATACAGGAAAATAATTTCATTTATAAAACTGGAGCTAACATATTAAGCCTCAAAGCAGCTGAGATGGTACTACTAACCCTGATCCACATGACCAGGTTCATGGTGGATCTTTCCTCCTGAGGGAAGGGTCTGAAGTTTGCTGACCTTACAGCCATTTTCCCTGTTTTTCTCCGTGTCTGGTTCTATGACGTCACATTTGTGAAGCGCATTTGTAAGTAAGTACATTTAATCTTCTAGCACTTTTCAATGACAGAATCACTAAGTGCTTCACATAGATGAAAACGTTCGTACGAACGTTCCTGTTGTCCTTCCTACAGATGAAATTTAGGATGTGTGTTCTCCTGATTTATGAAACGTGCGGTGGCTTCTCGTACGCACGTTCCTACGCAACTGTCTGATGATAAATCCCACCAGTGCGTACCCAGTTGCTTGTGTTTGTTCTCCCTCATTTACATACAGAAACACCCTCTATTAACCATATTTGGTCATGCTACGTCCTTAGCATGTGAGGGGATTCCCTGTTTTTTTCCCCAAAAGAAACCCCAAAAACTTGTGTACTTGTGATCACACGTGGTTACGCATAGCATTCTGGGATGTGCGCGGACACATAGGAAGCTTGACGAGTGTAAACACACCGTGAAACAAACGTACTGTTGCAGAGAAGAATCGGATTTGGGTGAAAAAGTGTTAAACAACATTATAAAATCCCAGAAAAAGGATGCGGAATAGTCAGGGATACGTTAAATAAAGACGTCGGAGACCGGTGCGTGGACACAATCAGCGTTATAAATGGTTTCTTCCACATGAAAGACCCAAGACCGGAGCATAGATGACATATTGTTGCCGCTGCGGTTCTGCATAACGGATGTTGATTTAGTTTTTATTTTTGATCGTTTTTATTGTGTTTTTGTTCAGCACTTTGGTCGGCTCTCATGCCGTGTTTAAATGTGCTATACAAATAAACTTGGTATGGTATGGTGGTATTTCAGATATCTTGGTTGTGGTGTAAGCGGATGTAAACATCTGGATGAGAGGTAAACATTTTATTTGCTGGGTTTTCTTGTAAAACAATCAAATAGTCATCCTACAGAAGAAGTGTAGCAGGAGAAGATGTGTTGTGTGTCAGCGCCCGCATTAGCTTACCGGTGTTACATCCATATGTGTTCCCCCCTCGAGATCTCTGTTTCTTTTGCACACAGCTGCGAGTTTGGACCATCCACTCGCAAAAAATGTGTGTCCTAACCTTACCCCAACCCTTACCCTAACCATAACCCTGAAACAAACATAAAAAATGTGTTACACATAATATTTTCAAAAATTATATTTATGCTAAACATACATTTTTGGTGCTGGGTTAGGGTAAGGGTAAGGGTTATTTCTTGTGACTGGGTCGTTTCCACTTGCAGCTGGGTGCAAAAGAAACAGAGATCTCGAGGGGGGAACACATGACACCTGTATGTGAGTGTAGCCTCTGTGTGTGTGTGTGTGTGTGTTTCGTGTGCATGTCGTGGTTGAAGGAAGGAAACGATGTATAAAAACTTACACCATCTGTAACGTACCAGAATGAGAATACTCTAGAAGGTGATGTTTGGTCGCCTTACAGCAGCGACCCAAGCGAGCCGACGACACTTGGTTAAGCTAGCTACTTGGTCTCCTTATGCAAGCAGGAAAACGGTGAAAAGTTAGCTTGTTCTCCACCTTTCTTCCCCTGGTGATCACATGTGTGCCCACACCACAGCAATGATTTACTAGAGTTGTGTAATATAACCGATCACATGAATAACAGATTAATTTAAGCCACAAGAAGGCGACTGAGCGCTGTTTACAGCCTAACCCTAACAAGCAACAAGGACCCACGCCTCCAACAGGGCGGCTGTGCCGGGGATGACGTCACGATCACAAGACAGCGAGATGGAAACAGTGGCTGCCGAAGCGCAAAAGAAAGCTGTGGGGGTTATGAACGCGGTCAGGATAAATAAAAGAAGGAATCTGATAACGGGTTGTTATTTACATTTAAGGAGTCGTTCTGTTTGGAGTTAGTTTCATTGAGATCATGTCGTCTGGTTCTACGTTGCCCTTTTAAAACACACCACTGGTCGTCTTGCATGGCTGTCTTTAAATGCCGATCTCTCTGGTTTTTATTCTTTTTTAAATATTCTTTGATTTTCCATCTTACCTGAAAACGTTATTAATACCCTTCAACTCCCAGGATCAATGATCAGCTTTCTTTTGTTATTCCTGCTTTTAAAAAAGAAGTAGGGAAACGTGCCTTTTATGGTAAAGCTCCTCGGGACTGGACCAAGTTACCTGCTCACCTTTTAAAACTCTCTATGAGTACATGAAACCGATCTGCCATTGTTTAGAAGCTGCTGTCGGACTTTCTTTTTGTTGTACCCAAGCAGGATTTATGATCTTTCATGGCGGTTAAAATGAAGAGTCGGAGTACCCGGCCCGGAGGGTTACCGGGGTCCCACCCTGGAGCCAGGCCTGGGGTTGGGGCCCGTGAGCGAGCGCCTGGTGGCCGGGCTTTCGCCCATGGGGCCCGGCCGGGCCCAGCCCGAACCGGATACATGGGCTCGTCCAACTGTGGACCCACCACCTGCAGGAGGAACATGAAGGGTCCGGTGCAATGTGAATCGGGTGGCAGACCAAGGCGGGAGCCTTGGCGGTCCAATCCCCGGACAAGAAAACTAGTTTTTGGGACATGGAACGTCACCTCGCTGGCGGGGAAGGAGCCGGAGCTTGTGGCAGAGGTTGAGCGGTACCGGCTAGATATAGTCGGACTCACCTCGACACATTGCATTGGCTCTGGAACCCGAGACCTGGAGAGGGGTTGGACACTCTACTTTGCTGGAGTTGCTCCGGGTGAGAGGCGGAGGGCTGGGGTTGGCTTTTTGTTAGCCCCGAGACTCTCTGCCTGTGTGTTGGGGTTTACCCCAGGGGAGGAGAGGGTAGCTTCCTTGCGCCTTCGGGTCGGGGAACGGGTCCTGACTGTTGTTTGTGCTTATGGGCCAAATATCAGTTCAGAGTACCCACCCTTTTTGGAGTCCCTGGGACGAGTGCTAGATAGTGCTCCATCAGGGGACTCCATTGTCCTGCTGGGGGACTTCAATGCTCACGTGGGCAATGACAGCTTGACCTGGAGGGGTGTGATTGGGAGGAACGGCCCACCTGATCTGAACTCGAGCGGTGTTTTGTTATTGGACTTCTGTGCAAGCCGCAGTTTGGCCATAACGAACACCATGTTCGAACATAAGGATGCCCACCGGTACACTTGGTACCAGGGCAGCCTAGGTCACAGGTCGATGATAGATTTTGTAGTCGTATCATCTGACCTGCGGCCGTATGTTTTGGACACCCGAGTGAAGAGAGGGGCGGAGCTGTCAACTGATCACCACCTGGTGGTGAGTTGGATCAGATGGCAAGGGAACATGCCGCGTAGACCTGGCAGACCCAAACGCATAGTGAGGGTCTGCTGGGAACGCCTGGCAGAAGAACCTGTCAAGACGGTCTTCAACTCCCACCTCCGGCAGAGCTTTGACCACGTCCCGAGAGCAGTGGGGGACATTGAGTCCGAGTGGGCCTTGTTCCACTCTGCGATTGTCGAGGCGGCTGTTGCTAGCTGTGGTCGTAAGGTGGCCGGTGCCAGTCGTGGTGGCAACCCCCGTACCCGCTGGTGGACACCAGAGGTTCGGGGAGCC